>JAYKKT010000068.1:15445000-15760000 GCA_036023115.1 Brasenia schreberi
TATTTTGACGTGCGAAGTGAATAGAATCTGAAGACAATCCATTTCTTTTGTGGTTTTAGGAACCGAAGCGGCACCAAGGAACAGGGCAAATGCAGCCTCTTCTTAGAATTGATAGATTTCCTTCAAGAGATATCAGTCAACGGAGACCTTGTTCTAGTTATGCATTTTCCTATTTGTGTTTTTTGTCCGTTATGAAACAAATGAAACCTGAAGCTAGACAGGTTAATTTGAATTTTTACTTTGATGTGATTATTGAATTTTGTAGTTGTTTGAATTGTGACTTCGTTGAGATAATCAAATATTTTCCTTAGTTCTTAGTTTCAAGGCGAGTTTGTTTCCTAAAAAGCTCTCATTTACTGGTTTGTTGTTTTAATTATTGATACGTTCTTTCGTTAGTTAGTATTTGTTGCTGTTGATTTTGCAGCACAAGGGTTGTTAAACTTATCAGTGGAACATTATTTTTAGCTTCTGTCACCATTCAACTGATATGTCCTTAGGTTAGCACTTTTAGGATTGTTGTAGATTCGAAACTTGTCAATGGAACATTATTTCTAGCTTGTGTCACCATTCAACGTCTTAGCGCCAGCTGCAGTTGGCTAAGAAGGCCATTATTGAAATTGAGACAACGTAGACTTCATTATTGGTTCATAGGCCATATAAACCCGTTGATCTCAGATATGACTATCCTTCTAGGTTTTGAAGCTTCTAAAACTGTGATCATAGGCCTGCATTACAGCATTCACCACATTGGCACAATATGTTGATGGTGCATTGATGTTTGATTATGTTATTATTTTGTGTTATGGAATTGATGCGCAGAGCTGATTAAATTCTGCATCCTTCAGTGATGCAGTGAATGCAATCTAAGCAAATTTCGTTGATGCATTGAGAATGAGCAATTTTTATTTTGTTTTCGTATGTTTGCTTCTTGGTGTTTCTTTTGGAGAGTAATTTGCATGGACACCCTGTTGGAAGCTGATTTTTTTTATATAGTTCTTCTGTTTGTGTTCTTTTCGAGTCATTTTCATTTAAAATTCTTCCTCATTGAAGTGAAAAATTTATATTGCCTTTGACCATTTGACATGTAGGCCCACCTAATTAGTTGGTTTTTACGGGGATCTAACATCATTAATGTTGTTCATACTCAACTAATTGAGCCTATACGAGAGCCACTCTGAATTACGCAGTGTGTTCTCCTTTTGGCTCAGCATAGGGAGTGGGTTCATACTTGGTCATGGAATCCAACACAGCTGTAGTCGCCATGTGGTAGGTGACCAGAGCACAAGACACTTGGTTTGTTTTGCAGCGGTTCTCCAGTTAGATACTGAATCTGCAAACTGAAAGTATTATTTGGCCTGGGTTGATTGTCCGCTCTTGTTCTTTTCTCCTTTGGGTAGACCCGACCATCATTCGAAAATGGAACCCGGTTCTGAACTTGCTTGGTCTGGTCTTCATCCCAGTTGACAGTCGTTAACAGGTCAATGGTTGAGGTGGGACTTACAGTGAGGCCCTTTTGCGTGGTACGAATGAAAGGTCGATGATTAATTTCAAATTCTTTCAAGATTGATCTTCATTGGTTTAAGCACGTTAAGCCAATCTATATGGGTTGAATTTGATTGAACCAACTTGCAACAAAAATCAAAGCGTTCGATGAAAGGTCTGAGAGTGTTCGTCTGGTTCGATCATGAAAGGGATTCTTAGTGAAGGATATATCGTCTCATGTAAAGTCGTTCATCCATCGGTCAGAATTGGATTCTCTGAATTTAAGAGAATCCAGATTTAAAACAAGGGGATCACGGCTGAGGCCGTGTAGTGGAAGTTGATAATTTCTCATGCTTGATACTGCTGAGCGATATTTATAATTTGAACATAGCATGGCCGAAACGCTTATGGGCTACCTATGATGGAAGAGCTAGCTATCAACACGACATGGCAACACACACACACACATGTATATATATATATATATATATATATATATATATATATATATATATAGAGAGAGAGAGAGAGAGAGAGAATAGTCCATGTGTACACTCATTCAAGCTTGAAGTCACTAAAAAAGTTTCTACTGTTTGATTTAGATTATCAATAATAGAGATTTAAATTTAAAAAATATTTGATATACATGATACATTAAATCCAAACTTCTATCTTTAATCATAGTGATTGAATAATTGAGATTTTTAAGTGGATTTGAGCATGAATGGATGCATACACATACTTATATATATATAATAAAATATAAAGTATAATAAATACACACTCATCTATGTTTAAACCCACTTAAAGATCTCCACCCGCTTGATCCACGGTAGAGTTTGAATTTAAAAAGCATTACGAAAATTAGTGGTACTCAAATCTCAACAGTTGATTAAGTTGATTGAATGGTAAAAGTCTTTAAGTGAATTTTTGCATAAATAAGTTGTATTATTTTCTCTCTATATATAAAATATGCACATCTACTTTATTTTTAACAAAGAACCCATATTCCTTGTCAGTTAAGGCTCTTTGATCTCCTGTCAGTGGAGGAGTAAGTCCTGAATCCCTATACCAAACAAATCTTATGTGCTGAAACTGAAAAAATTTAAATTCGTGTTTGGGTTAACCTGCTTTCTGACACGAATATAGAATAACACAGAAACAGTACGAAACAAGGCTCTAAATGTAACATACAACCCGAACCCCGACTTGCGCTCACACCGAGTAACAAGGAGTGACACGGACGGGCACGACCTAATACCACCTTATTGTTATCGTTCTTTCCAAACGTAACGTTAAAATATAGTACTATATCGGATTTTTCAAGCACTAAAAGCAGGGGACGGCTCCGAAGTTTTCTTTGGCTTCGGTGGTGTGGTGCCCTAAGAGAGAGAGAGAGATATGTCGCAGAGTCGGAAGGGAGGGGGGGCGAAGGAAGGAGGCGTGCTGGCGAGATTGGCGAACTCGACCCGGAAGTCGATTGTGGTGCAGAAGGGCAAGGATGCGGCGTCAGCGACGGCCTTCGTCGGCATGAAGCTGCTGCGCAGCACGGGCAAGGCGGCGTGGATCGCCGGAACGACGTTCCTCATCCTCGTTGTTCCTCTCATCATCGAGATGGATCGCGAGCAGCAGATGAACGAGTTGGAGATGCAGCAGGCCAGCCTCCTAGGCACCCCTTCCGCTTCCTCCTTGCTTCCCCCTCCTCCCAAATAATCTCTCTCTAGGGTTTTCTTTTTTCATTACTCTGTTCGTTTTCTTTTGATGGTTATGACTCAATCTTGATGAATTCCTAGGATTTTAAGGGCACGGAGATCGTGATCTGGGAAAAATATGGCATAGTTGTTGGGTTTTGATCGTAATGGTACAGTTTTTCTGAGACTATTATTATCTGCTTGTTTTGTTGAAATCATCACGCTCTTGATCGTGTCCTTCGATATCTTATCGTTTTTTAGAACTTGTAGTTTGTTTTGGATTTGTGTACGGTTTCTTTGAGAAAGAGGTGAAAGGAACTATGCTATGTTTGGGGTCGTGGTTTTGTAATGCGAGAACTGCTACCAATGTACTCCTCATCTGTTACGTCAGAAAATCTGTGAAAATCTTCGGTCTACATTAAAAAAAGTTTTCTTTGCTGGAAATACTGTCCCTCCGTCAGTGCCCGCTTCATGATGCATCTGATTTAGGTTGAAATCTTTTTTCTCAGCATCAAACGTTGTTAATATGAGATCATTCTTAGCTTCGTTTAATTTCTTGTGGCAAAGACGCCTTTGATTTGATTGCTAGATAATATTCTGACGAGGCTGGTTGGCCCTTAACTTGTACACTCTATTTCGTTTCTTGTGTGTTTGGATTGGAGTTGATTTTCCATGTAGAGGGGAATTCAAACTATGTTCTGTATCGAATTCTAATGTTTGGATTTAAATTAACAAAATTATACTTGAAAGTTCCTTCAATGCAAAGTTCCCTTGGGGGATGCATGCTTGTGGGTGTGTTAAGGCTTGGGCCTCCCATTGTAACAAAAACAAAAGGCTCCCTGCTTAGATTTCACACTCAAAATTTCCAATTTTAACTAAGATCAATCCTCTATTAGAGGCAAGAATTTTCATAGTCAGGTGAATTCCTCGTAAATATATCCAAGTACACACAGTGGTTTATAATGATTTGGTGATAAAAGGAAGGGAAGTGGCGCAAACTCCATTGTACATTCAAAACTCCAATTAGATCAAGCTGTTCTAAACTGATATTTGATCTTAGAAAGCACCGTGATTTGGTGATCAAGCTACTTCTTTGGGAGTTACATCGCCTACTTTCTTGAACCCATCACTTGGTTCACATTCATCTTTAGTAAAGGTAGAATGGGAATGAAGTAGCAGGGCTGGGCCGTAGAGAACTAGTCTAGTGGCTCATGATCATCGAGTTTATGGCTTCTTAATTGGAGGGGCCATTGCTTCTCAGTAAACATTGTCCCTCAGGTACTGGTTTTTATGAAGCCTGTTAATGTGTATATTCTGTACATATGTTTGGGTGATCTGGTTTAATGGATACAAGCAGCGTAGCCGTCGTGGAATTCATGCTTCTGCGCTATCATCGGAATCCAAATGACACACAAATCAAACGTGTCCCGGGTAAGAGATTTTCTCAGCAAAGGCACCTTTTTGTTTGCTGTTTTCAATGGCGACGACGGAGTTCACAAGTGATCGATCAGAAATGAACCGCAGAAAAGTGGTCTTGATCCATGGCATGTCTTTTACTATAATAAAATTGAAACAATTTTGTAAAGCAATATTAATAGTAAACGTTATTTTATTAAATATAGGTGTTTATCTCAACTTTGTACAGAAGTATAGAAGTCGAAGTAGATACGTGATTATGGAAATGACGTTATTTTATTGAATATAAGTTTTCTTTTAGCTGCACGAGCCTTCCTGCATGACCAAACAGTTATTTATTAAAAATAAGTGCCTTTTATATTTTATGGAATAAGATTATAGAAACAAAGTTGGTATATATAAAATTGCTATGACACAGATAAAAAGTGTTATATTGTGGTGTTAGTGATTAATGATATGGAAATGAATCATTGAATTAAAGATCTCAAGTTCTATAGACATGGGTAAGCCGGAACCGGTGGTTTTAAACCGCTGGTTTTGGGTTGCCCGGAACCTGAAACTTGAAAACGGAACTGGAATCGTCTCGAGCTTTCGTCATGTAGACATGTTTCGGAACGGTTTCGGTTCTAGTTTTCAATCACTTTTTATGAGGTGAGGTGACTTATATTGAAAATTCAAGATTCCAATCTCTAGGTCATTCCAAAGTGACAAAAGGGAATGGGATGATTTTTTTGGGATATTTAAACATCTTTTTGACAGTACTACGTCATTTTTATGGGATAATTAAGCATCTTTTATACTGTACTATGTACCATCTATCCTTTACCGGATTTAGTAAATCGAGAAAAAGGAAATATTTCAGTTTTCTTTCACATTCTTAAAAAAGAAGCACCTCCATGAATCTATTACAATTTAAAATCTAGACACCCATTTCAATACATCTTATATTCTACCACTAAAAAGAAATATTCTTATATAATCCCCATATTGAATAGATATTTACTAATGGCACCATCTAACTTGATTGTCCTGTGTGAGTGCATGCGTCGTGTGTGTGAGAGGGGGGGCGGGGAATAAATTAAAATTTGAGGAGCTCTTTTAAATAAAGAAAAAAAACTTAGATAGATGAGTAATGAATGGTAGAATGTACATTGGCGAGTGTTAGTTCATCTGGCAGGGTTCTTTGACTCCCAGGTCATTGGTGGTGAGTTTGATTCCCAATGGGTGTTTGTGTTTATAAGACTTCAGCCTCCCACTTAACCCTAAGAGAAAAAAAAAACATAGGCAAGCTAGGTAGTATGGAAGGTAAAAACTAAGATGATCTAGAATATTTTTAGTTATTGATCATTGACATCTCATCTGTGATAAGAGGATGATGAGGTGGATGTGTGGTTGACATCTACGATAAAAGGATAAAGATGTTGAGATGAACGTGTGATTATGTAACGAAAGACCAACTAATAAAATTATTAGAGAAAAAGTTACGGCAAATTAATACAAGATATATGCCAGGAGGTTTGGTCATTTAGATAAAGGATTAAATGAAGTTTTCACGAGGTGTATGAGAGAATAGATGGTGAACACTTCAAAAGTGGTCGCTCGGTTCTTATTAGTGTTTGAAGTAAGGGGTATAACTTCATCGCGAGATTTAGGATTAAACACTTTAGACCATGTAAGGTGGAGCGCAATGAGGATCGAGATCGAGATCGAGGAAGCCAACTCTACTTGGTTTGTGACAAGGCTTTGTGTTGGTTGTGGATTTAGAAGTCCATGATTGTGAGACATTATTTCATCATCTCCACCGGGATCATGTTATGTTTTAGCATTTTCTTCACTGCCGACGGGACTTGTCCCAAGCTGCTTGTTTTCTGCTGTAATCTTTCACACGCAATCGATCTGTTTGTACACATTCAAATTCAAATTTAGCAGTAAGGCCCACTATATTCCAGCCTTAGACATGTAAACCAATCAATGGTATATTGGCAGATGTGGACCCTATAGATAGCCATTTGATGAATTATTACTAGTATATATACACACATATGTGTGTGCGCATGTACTCATGTGTGTATGCATGTGTGGTGGTGCCTTATCTGTGTGCATGCACTTATACACGTAGATGCCATGAGGGAATATTTGTGTACAAATTTGTGTAAGGAGGTCTTCTGTACCATATGAATCAATAAATGTAGTTTGCCTTCTACTGGCTTCTTGGGGGTCTCCGCTTCTCCTTTTCTTTATCTCTCTACTTCTCTTTATATATATACATTATAAAATATTAAAGAATACACACGAGTCATACGCAAACTCTATCTACAGGAGCTTGTGACACAAATATGCATTGAAATAGATTATAAAATAAAGAGAAAACTGGGTGTATAAGTGCATTCGTAAACCTACAGGAGCTTGTGACACAAATAAGCATACACACTTGAAATTGGTCTGTGACCTTGACTGACATAGATGGTTAAGATTGAAAATTAAAAATTAAAAAATAAATCAAATACATTACTTTTTTACTTTTTAATATATTATAAACATATTAAAGAATACACACGAGTCATATGCAAACTCTCTATTTGGTTGTTTTATATGTATTTTTTTATTTTAATTTTCAATCTTAACCATCTTAACAATCTATTGGGCAAAACTTTACCCATTAAACTCATTTTACGGTTCTAATTTGAAGGAATCACACTTTGAGCACTTCACACAAACACCGACTAGGGATTCCAAGTAGGAATGGTCTTCTAGACAATTCACAAAAGACAAACGTCAATACGGTGATTTTGAAAATCGAGAGTACCTATCTTGTAATTCTCGCCATACGTCTCTTCCTTTCTATTTTGTCCCTCAATAATCTAAAATTGCAGTAAAGCCCTTATTATTGCTCCACTGTTTTTCTCCCTCAAAATTTTAATCTCCCCAGAAAAGTTCACCAAGAAACTATTTGGAATAATGAACAAGGACAATAATTTGAAGTACCATATACATAAAAAGTCCCAAATGCAAATGATCAAAACCTCATTCCAAGATGAGAGATGTCTAAAAGCTCAATCGAATCCAGTTGGTAAATCCAGTCTCTCTAACATTCACTTCGACAGTAGAACTGGATTCTCTTTGGAAAACAATGCTCTCTCACATGAGACTTCACAATTTGTGAAATGAACTTTTACAAGTTGTTAACCCGGCTTGAAGGTGACACCAATAAGTACGTGATATCAAAATCCAACAAACTTAAGTAGCAATAGAGGCCTATTTTGCAAGACTATAAGACAGAGGTAGCTTATAGTAATGCAAAGCAAGCTAAGCTAATACTTAAAATATCTTTCAAAAATAAGTCATTCTAATAGTAAGATGTGGGTTTCGAAACAATCTTTCCTTACCTACCTTAGAAGAGGGTGCCTACTGTGAGCTCACCGTTAAGGCCTCTGCTTTACAAAGAGAAATGTACCGCTCGAAGCTTGTATTGCAAGGCTAAGGCTAAGAAGAATAAAAATTTAAATTAAAAAAATATGCATATGTTTTGAACCACCTCTCAATCAAATCTTTTGCTTGCAATTGTTCTATGTGGTTTGAATCATAATTGAGGTGTTTCATTCTTTCCAGTTAAAACCGGCATGGTCGTCTTCACTTAGTGCGAGAGAAGGCATGGTTTTTGTCGGTCGGGATCTCCCCTAACCCCAGCTTACCTATCAAAAGAGAAGCAAATCAAACTCACCTTGCCTGTTCACTGCCCCCTAACTCAGAAAACCATCATCTAGCAAATCCCCCATGAGAATTAACAGGCAAAAGACGAAATGTGATGAACTAGGCACTAGTTAGAAAAGGGCCTAAAGTCAAGGGGGACTCTGAAATATCCAGTAAATAAAGAAAAGGGGGTTGCAGTCTTGCAGAATAACCTTTTCCTTTTATTTTAATCAATAATTTGTATTCCCCAACTGTCGAATTTACGAAGGTAGACCAAATTCAGACTTCCACTTCACAGAATTCGATATTACAAAATGGGTACCACAAATCGTGGAAATACCAAATTTCAACCCTTCGAGGCGAGGGGAATTTTTAGGGATGACACATTGATACTTTCTTTTTCATACTAAATACTTGTCACATTAATACTTTAACTATGGAAAGAAACACGATTTTTATCATTTAATTCGCAACACTAAATACTTGTCACATAATTCTCTCTCTCTCTCTCTCTCTCACACACACACACACACACACACACATATCAGAAGAGAACAAAATAACTACAGCAAGATACAGCAACGAGAATCTCAAAATACATTTGCTGCCCACTTTTCAGACGCTTAAAATTTAAAATTTTCTTTTTCATGTTAGAAGACAACAAAAGAAAGCAAATTGCACAAAGGTATGCCAAAAAGGCTGGAATTTTAACTACTGTTTATGTATACATGTTTGCAGCAAGAGAAACGCAGCACTCTTACAATGTAGCAGCCTTTACCAAACTCAAAGGAAACGAAGATCTTCAATCACTCAAAACAAAAGGAGGCCTCTTAAATGGTTTCTTCCCACATTAGAGAAAGAGGGAGTTGAAATGATGCATTAGAAAATTCACAAGCTACAAAATTTGCTTTACAAGGCACAATTTAAGATGAACAAATTATTGAACTTTGATTGCCTCTGTTCATATTCACGGGAAAGCGTGAGAGATTGACATAATCTGCCCCAGAGAACCCCAACATTCAGTTCTTTGGATCAAAAGAAATGCATTGTTCTTCTCAAATCTTCTTTTTCCTTCAAAAATACACACAAGATCTCCTAAAACAATTATAATCTACAATATCATCATTCCGAATCCCATCAACGATATAAATACCAAAACTGCAAGTTTGCAACTCCCAGCATCTCCCTCTCTTTCTGTCTCTCTCTGCGCCAGAATCATACCTCAAAACGCCTAATCTTCGTCCGTGCTCCCATATCAATAATCTGCATAATATGAATAAACAATGGAAAAAGAAAGCCAGAATGGGTTGATATCAGTTTAAAATAGGTACGTATCAATTAAAACTAGTAAGAAGAAACCAAACAAATCAAAATACTAGAATATGCAGAGAAGCGAACACCTCAGATAGATCTAAACTCAAAAACTCACCATCATGTTTCTTCCTGAGGGATCTAACGAAACAAACGAACACGAACACGAAGAAAACCCCCGCCGCCCCTCCCACCACAATCGCCACCGTCTTTCCCGTCTGCTGCCCGTGCCCGGATGACCCTGAAACTACCAACCAAACCCCGAAAACAGAACCCCGTAAAGCAGTTTTCCAGCATACCCATATCGCCAAACCCCGGAAATCAAAACCCTAGATAGTTTTTCGGAACACCCGCCTCACCAAAACACTAAAATAAGGAGAGGAAACATTTTACCTCCTCCTCCGGCAGAGTATTCCCCGTGCTGGCCGGAACCACCGTCACGGTAGTAAGCGTAAGTCGCGTAGCATCGGGCGAGGTAGACCTGGCCTGAATTCACAGCGCCACACCGGTCGATGACCTCCCGGAAGGCGATTTTTAAGCAGCTGGCACAGTCGGAAATCGAGAGATCGCCCTCACACTGCCCCAACGCGTAGACCCCGCCGTCGTCAACGGTGTAGAAGCCGCTCCCGCCCTGGATGCCGGTCTCGACGTCGGAAAACGCTGCCTGACGCATCTGCAAGAAAGTGGAGTCGGTCGCTGGAGACGACCCGCACTTAGAGTAAAGCACAGAGGTGCCAGAAACCTGGTTGGGGTCGCCGGTGGTGTACTGGAGGTAGCATCCTTGCAGCTGGACACGGGCAGCGGTAGCCGTCCGGCTGCAAACCCGAGCAGCCTCGGTGGGGAGCCGGCTGACGCAGTCGTAGCAGTCGCCGTTGCTCAGGTCTCCCCGGCACTGGAAGATCCCTGAGATTGTACGGTCTCCGGATCCGGCGGTGGCTTTATAGAAGCGGTTTTGGGCGGCGGCACCGGTGAGGGAGCTGAAGAGGGACGCCAGGACCTGGTCGAAACCGCCGTTAGGTGGGAATGTGGCGCTGGAACAGCCCTGATAGACGAGATCGAAGAGGTTTTGGCCCGGATGGACAGTGGGAAGGAAGGTGGTGAACAATAGAACCAAGACCGTGGTGATGATTGAAGAGGCCGGAGGACCCATTAAATCATTGTGGGAAGGACGGTTTCCCGGTGGGAAAGGAGTGTCGGAGATAACTCAGTGTGAGTTTCTGTGAAGGGTTTTGAGGGGTTTGAGATGAGGAAGGTTTGAAGATGGTCCCCCTCGAACAAGAGAGAGAGAGAGAGAGAGGGGGAGGAAGGGGTTTCCGGGGTGGATTTCAGAAGTATTGTGTGTGTGTGAAAGGGGAATGCAGTCTGTGGGGTTTCAGTACTCTCTCTCTCTTGTTAATATCCGCGCTGATGCTTTTTGTGTGGAAAACACGGTGATGTCCTCAAGAATTATAGACGGTAGGGGGGCCAATGGGCGTCGGGTTGTTGAATAGGGATGCCTACCCGCCCCCCGGTACCCAACCCGTCACGGCCTTTTATTCGGGCGACTTTGTAGGGTCGAAAATCAGGGGCGGAACTGGGCTGGTATATATATAATCACATATTATACGTATACAATAATATAATATTGTAATATATTGATATACTAATAAAACGTAGTATATAAGTATACTATATTATTGTATTGCTTACTATAGTACATTACTAACTAAATAATACTAACTACGCTCTTATATATGTAATATGATATTACAATATTAAGTAAACATATCACAAGTAATGTTAAATTAACTTTTTCTAAGAAGCATATTTTTAAAACTTCCGATGAGTGGGATGTGACCTCGACTTGTTCACAGCTCATCTTGACAACAATGAGCAGCGAATGTCGTTTGGGTAGCATGTATTTCTCACACATACATGTATAATAGTATTTGTACTCTTCACTATACAAGCCTATATGAGCCAAGTACAATGAGCTCGACTTGTTCACAGCTTATCTTGACAACAATGAGCAGCGTATGTCGTTTGGCTATTAGAGACCGTAATATTCGTGTTTAGCCCGTGTCCTTTATAAGGTGTCATTTCTTTTCGTATCAAAAATAGGTCCAGGTGGGCATGAACACAAACTTTCTCGTGTCGTGCTAGATTTTCAAGCAACTTATTGTGGTGTCATCGTATTCATGTCAAATCAGGATACTGAACACGACTTGAGTTTCATTCTTCTGAACATACTCCCCGGATGGGGCTAGTTCAGTTCTCCACCTTAAATGACAGAAAGAAGGATCTGATTTTTCGTGTTGTTTTCGTGTTGATATGCACACAGAATTTTTAGCTCATCCCAGAAATACTAGCCCCTCCTTTATAATATATATATATATAACCATGTTGGGAGGTTATTTTGGTTCTGATGGGAGGTCAGAGAAGAACAGTTTGCTCTTCTGGCAAATAATGCATAAGCGAATTATTGAGTGCCTTGCCAACTTATACATGATCATTGAAGTTCTAAGTCTTTCATGAGTGTGAGCAAGTGACCCGAAATTCTTTTAATATGGATTCGTATGATGAACTGGATCTCAATACGAGCCACGATAAGTGGCACTGCCTACTTGATAAAGGATCGGGTCGAGTTTTGGGTTAATGCAATCGTCTTTCTTTAAGCCTAAGGCTATTTATGGAAAAGTGAACCGGGCAATGTTAATAAGTCAAGATATTCAATAAAATCATTGAATTGGACAGCTTTTTAGTTCCATTGAAAAGCTTTAAAAGCCTATCTTCATCACCGAGAGCATTAGCTCAGCGGTTGGTCGCTCTAACACTATTGCTGTTGGTGGGGAGTTCGACTCCCATTAGGTGTATGTGTTGGACTTTGCCCTCCTCTTATAAAAAAAAATCTATATTCAAGAAAAAATAAAAGGGCAATATTTAAAGCCAATGTGGATGTCAAATAAGTGGCTAAAGTTGCCCTCAGCACAGTTGTATGTGTACCATTTACAGTAGCTCATTCATTCATTTGCCGCTTTCGGCATCGAGTTGGTGAAGGAGTAAGAACTTTCACAATCTTTAGATTCCCCCTAAAGAGGAATGAAGAAGGTAGATTCACCAACTTTGAGATTTAATGCAGCAACTAAAATTTATTTGTGCAAATCCCAACAGGATCAAGGCTCCAGCAATTGAATGGAAGGTTTCCACAGTTTAAATCTGTCATCGACTCAAAATGTTTCCGGCACCGGAAATGTGAAACCCAGAAAACCAAGAAAACACTAAAGAGACATCGCCCTCCCGGCTACAGAATCCAATTAGAAAACATTTACTTGTTCGATAACTTGGTGTGCGAATCTGACGGGGGGAGTCGCATCCTTTTCCGGGAAATATATGTATGAGAATCTTCTTATTTTTCTCCCCTACTTTCCAAAACTAAAAATTTGTAAAGATTCGTTATAATTTGATCCAAGAGGGATAAATATGAAAAATGTATGATTCTAGAAGTGTTGTATATTTATTTCTATATCTTAGCTAGGTTAAAGCATTTGGTATGCAACAAGGGAGTTTGATTTTCCTATTTTTTTTATTGGAAGAGACTATTTTGTTCTTTGACCCTGCTTCGTTGCTAAAGAAAAAGGTATATGTCTCTGATCGTTTTTAGTAGAGGTTGGATAAAAGAAATGGGAAAAAAATCTTCCGAAAATTTTTATTCTTACTAGAAATTCTTACTACAAAGAAAAATCAATTTCTTATGATTCTTATAAAAAAATGAACAAAAATAACTTTTTTGCTTACATACAAATAACTAAACCTATTGCTATACTTCGACTTTAATTTCTTTGTTCAAGTTGAAGGAGCCGGAAGGAAACCATGCCGGTAGAAGTGTCACTGCAAGCTTGATTCCATCAATCCACTCTAACAAAGAATGCCTTGTTCATTATGCTTGAATTGGGTTTAGATCTGGTATGAATCGAAATAGAGACACACTGGACCCAAGATGGGTCCAATTTCAGAAACTGGGAATGCCTTGTCCATTATGCCTGAAAAAGGGTTCAAGTGGATCGGATGTGGATCAGATCAGCGTCACACCAGTTCAAGCCTCGCAGTGAGAGGCCTCAGATGATGCAGGTCGTTCGAACCGTCTTCGCCTTCACCCATTAATCAATTTTAATTAAGTGTAGATATTTGGCTTATTTTCAGATTTTAAGTGTATGATGGTGTTTAATACTTTTTACTGTTTGTGGTTCGACCATGTCTATTTGTTTTATTAAAATGTAACATATATTCATTTTTCAGAAATATTACTATTCAGATGTTGTGGCCCACCTTGGCTGACTCAGTCCAATAAGAACAAGCTCCCGATTAGTGCGAGAAACCTTAGCTAAATTGGCCGATCAGGGCCTGCACTTTGCTTGTCTCGTGAGATTCTTTTGTTGATGTTTTGCTTTCTTATTTAAATTATTATGTAGTTGATTGCACGGACGGTGGCGATAATCAAGCAATGTCTAGTATGATAGGATTTTCAATAACTCTCACTTTCATTGAGAGAGGGGTCGATGCTCAAACAAATTCATCATTAAATCTACTTAAAGATGTAGACCGTTTGAATTGTGCAATTAATGGTGAAAATTTGAATTTAAAAAATAAAATATATCATTGTGTATAAATTATGAAAAATGCATGATACCTTTCGCTTTTGAATACAAATATCCATCATTGTTCATATTGTTCATAGGATTAAAATGTTTGAGTATATATCATTCCTTATATATATATATATATATATATATATATATATAGAGAGAGAGAGAGAGAGAGAGAGAGAGAGAGAGAAAGAAGTCCATATGAACATCCATTCATTGTTAAACATTTTCAAAGATCTCAACCGTTTGATCACTGAGATCTATAATTGTAGTTTAAATTTCAAAAGCAAAAAAGTATGTGGGTATTTTTTGTAGATACATTAAATGCATCCGATACTATTTGCTTTTTGCACTAAAGATGTCAAATCTTTCATTTTAAAAATTGAGATATTTGAGAAGATTAAAGTATGAATGAGAGTGCACATAGACTATGCTCTCTCTCTCTCTCTCTCTCTATATATATATATATATATATATATATAGAGAGAGAGAGAGATAGAGAGAGAGAGAGAGAGAGAGAGAGGTGTACAAAGTTTGGATTGTTCATAATTGTATAAGACAAAGAATGGCTTGTTTTGTATGTTTTTAAAACAAGAAATTTCTCGTTTTGTAACGTCTAATTACCCCAAAAGCACCTGTTACTAACGCCAATCATCCGTTGTTGTCACCCATCTCTCACATCTGCAGCAAACCTCTTACGAAAAATTCAATATTAAGAGATCAATAAAGATTGCTCTGTGTGTGTGTGTGTGATATGTGAACCATCGAGCTCATTGTTGTAGAGCATTCACTTCTTGTTTGAACCTTATCCTCGTTTCAGCACAACACTTGCATTTTTTTTAAGCATAGCAGATGATCATCTGCATCGTAGGATTATTTTCTCATACTCTCATCATATATTGTACTCAAGCACCATTAGGTACCTCACTTTGTTCTCATCATCGGTGCTCGGCATATATGGTTCTTCACACTCTCACTCACAGTGTTTTTTTTTGTTATTATCTTTGTTTTTGTCCGATGAACTGTACGGGATACCTTGATCAGTCATGTAGTTGATGTTCATGTAGTTGATGTTTGATGTAAACGTATATTATTTATTTTCAATCTCCACAGCAATCACCTCTTGTTTCTATAAAAGAAGTTTTTTTTTTTGTATTGAGAACTGAAAAACTTGTATATTGAAATCTTAAGTAGAGACACTTTTAAATTGGAACCGTCTATTCCAAACTATCGGTTCCTCCTGGATGGATTCAGTTATAATCTAGAACCAGTAGTTTTATTAAAAAATTTAAAAATTACAAGAAAATCTTAAAATACGCAGGAACCGGATTCGATTCCAGTTTTGGTTTTACAAAAAGTGAACCCAGAACCGAACCGAGTGGTCTCCATTCCTAGGCCCGATTCCAATTCTGAGTTCAATTGGTTCCTGATCTAGTTCAATTAACTGCCAGTCAAATAATATAGGGAAAATACAAGTATTTGTGGATGTGAAATACAAGTGCGCCTTATTATGAAAGAATTCCTGAGTCTGTCACTAGCTACTAACCACACGCTGCACCTCCGGAGAAGCCATTCTAGTAGGATCTATCTTTCATTCAAAGAGCCAAACTAGATCGATACTGCTGTACCCAACCCACATGAAACATCAAACTGGTCTTGCACCAATGTCCCATCCTCCTTGATTGCTTGGAAATTATGAACATATTCTGCTTTAGCCATAAAGGAGGTTTGGTACATTATTCATAACCCAACTAGGCCAAAAGGCATGGCTCTCAAAACTTTTTGGGTCCTACCTGCATTATAGGACACGACACGAAAAGCCTACTCTTCATTACCACCCGAAGTAACACAGAAAAAGAAAAAGATTCAACCTTGGGCACAGCTGCTTTTGATATATTTAGGCACGGAATTATATGACAAAAACGTAAGCTGAAATTTACAATATTTGGCAATATAGCATATGCTAGGTCATTACTTGAAGAGTCTGTCTTCCAAGTCCACCAAAAGTAACATGGAAAGATGATTGGGTCGAACAGGTTGACCTGTTTCTATCAAAATCCGGCCAACCTGAATACAATGCGATATATATATATATAGAGAGAGAGAGAAAGAGAGGGAGGGGTAGTGTTTAATGCATAATTTCTTTAGGTGATAAAACACTTTTCATTTAATGCATATAGGGTATTAAATGTAAAGTAATTCAAAACTCTATCTTTGAACTCAAAGATTGAATGATAGAGATATTTATGAAAGATTATGCACGAAAAATGTTATGGAACTACCACTACTCTCCTCTCTCTCTCTCTCTATGTGTGTGTGTGTGTGTTGGGGATAGAACACCAGGCCAAGTTGAAGTGTCCAAGTTACATAAGCTCATGATCAAATTTTGAAGCTTCAAATGATTTCAGAAAAAAGTTGGAACTTATGGAAAACTATTTTGGACCCAAAACGCTGAGCTATTCAGAAATTGTGGGATTTGAAGTGGAGGTTTCCTTACAAGATCCATATCCAGGAAGCTAATGTCCAATCTAGATCACAAAAGTTATAAATTTGAAACTAGGTCCAGGAGATCCAAACTGCTTCAGTACTAAGCTGCTAACGGTTCTCAGGACCAAATCCAGTTTGATCCTTTTTGTAGAACAAGTCTGGAAGGCAAACCACCATTGGATTTTAGCAACCAACCCATGGAAAAGGCTTGATGCGGACCCCTATATAGAGGTGGCCTCTTTGGACCCCACACGGTGGGTTGAACCAGACCCAAACTCCCCCAGAAGCGGAGTCAGGGAACCCTGCAGTTAGGTTCCGGTTCCACCTATCACGGAAACTGGTGGTACCAAGTAGTTTTTGTTCCGAGTATAAAATCCTGCCCTTCGTAGATTTTTGAAATGAAACCGGAACTGGAACCAGTGGAAGTGTAATGGGACAGGCCAGGTCTGACCATATTTTGCCAATTAGGTGAAAATTTTGATATTTAATTTTTGGCCCACTTTGAACAACCCATCCACTGATCAAGCTTCTAATCGGGGGCTTGAATGAACATGGATTGAACTCTGGACTCTTTTGAGGACCCGAAATCTAGATTCCTCTGAAGGCAGTTGGGATGATACCTCCAAAACAAAGCACCAGGAGCTTGAGATCTCCACCATCCATCTTGGGGATGAATGGTTGCTGTTGAAGTCAGGACTTCACCATGGGTCCCACCTTAACGGTGAATTGAACCCATGTCTTTGAACCCCAGTCAGTTCGCGCACTATCGAGCTTAGATAAGATTTAGAGAACTGGATCGAACCAAACGCAAACTACTACTGAGTGTGTTTCAGCTAACCCAAGTTTAAGGAATATAACTTAGTTGAAGAGGAGCAAAAACCGGCCCTTAAATGCTCGCAACCAAACCCGACTCTTAATCCCACTAAGTGGGGTTAGCTATATGTTACATATAAATGTATACAATAATAATAAAAGAGAAAACGACTTGTAACGAAAAGCCGAGATAAAGAAAGATAGGAAAGAGGGAGCCACAAAAATATGAAAGTCTCTATAAATACTATAGCAATTACAGTAGAAATATACATAAGAACATACGAGAATACAATTTGAGAAATAGTGAAAGAGTATCTTCACTGATAATCTGTCTGTGGGAAACCATCAAACCCATCTACTCTCATCCGTTCGGCTGCATCATTAAAAGCCATCAGCAAAGAATTGTACAAGAGGAGCAAACCAACAAGAGGGTCATCAGTTCGATACCCAGATCATGCATTTAGCTTCATCCTCCACATCGCACCAAACGGTACCTTGTGAGCAATTGAGCCTAACTCTAATTGTTTTGTTCAAAAGCAAAGATATCAACGGAGGCAGATTAAGTCTCAATACAATCAAGACCAGAGTAAGTCTTTGCAAATCCGCAATATCAAGCAGTATGAAATTCTCATTCTCGAGTTAATTTTTGCAAATCTAGGGAATGAAAACCTGATTGAAGAAGTCATCCTACTTCAACGACATTAAGCCTCAGACTTAGTTTCTGTTAACATTCTCCTACGTAGACTCTTAAATTTTTTTAAATTAAACGGATGCCACCCAAAAAAGAAAGACATCATATCAATGATAGGTACAATTATATATATAAGAGAATTGCTAGACAACTTCGTTTCATCATCATCTGTGTGATCAATCAAACGGTCATAATAAAAAATGATATTATTCGTGTTAATATAGATGAACGGCTCGATCTGCATCATCCGTGTGTCGGTGTTGAATAGAGTATGGCATGAAAGGACACTCGTTTCTTATATATATCGTTTTATCTATTTATTTCTTCGTGTATATATATATATGTGTGTGTGTGTGTGTGTGTGTGGGCGTCGTCCATGTATTTGGTGGGCGAGGCGGGCTAAGAGTTTTTAGGATATCGAGCAAGTCGATATATATATATCAATAGCTTTTCTCTCGATTGTTTAGATAACAAAAGGATACAGTAGTTAATGTTTTTTTTTGGTAATTAAGTAGGAGGGCCAAGCCCAGGAGGGTTACAAACACATAGCATACTTCATTTTTCAGGATTATGCAGCAATAAGCATATTCAGATTCATGCTCTCTCTTTCACACACACACATGCACACAAACGTCTGGACATATAGCAGCCAAACGTTTAATATTCTGTCATGTGAAGATATGCGTGTCTTAATATTCTGTCATGGAAGTATCCTCATGTTAAAAGTTTCACTATTTTTTGTTGTCGTGATTGCTTTGAATATCAAGATCTCCGATCGGATTATTAAAAGTTAAAACCATCTTCTTCAGTAATCATCTTAAAGACTTCGTTCAAGGCATGTTTCATTTTCTCATATTAAATAATATCAAAATTTATGTAAAGTTGATGGGAATGGTCAGGTGTTTCCTGGCTCCGAGAATGCTATTCCTTTGAATCATGGCAAATGTATATATAGATAGACACACACACACACACACACACACTCACACACACACACACACATATATATATCAATACAGGCACACATGCATACATATGCATGTGTGGGTGAGTTTGAGAGAGAGAAAGAGAAGTGTATTTAGGAATAGACTTCGTTTGCTGGCATTTCCAATTGGGAAACTCTATTAAGAAGAGATCAGATTGTCTTGTACTTAACTATTAATTTATAGATCCTGACTGTATATGTCACTTGATGGATCCTGTGTGTCTGTGTGTGCATGCTTCCCATGCATGGACTGCTATGAAAGGTACCGATGCGGTTTAATTAGTGAGATTTTAATTATGCGAATTATTGTAGATATATGTATATAAGATAATAGAACACACTGTATCCATTCCCTCAAAACAAGAAAAATATGCGTTGTATATCAGTTATGCTCTCTCTCTCTCTCTCTCTCTCTCTCTCCTTCTCTCTCTCTCTCTCTCTCTCTATATATATATATATATATATATATATATATATATATATATATATATTACAGTCTACAAAGATCAAATAAGCACTGTTCACATATACGATAAACTATATTAGAAAAGAAGGCACGTGCAGTATAAATATGATCACTTCTATGTGCCAATTAAAATCCATATGACTTTATATTTAGCTGTTGTATTTGTTGTCTTGGTCGATGGAGATTCGGAACAATAGCTTATACTAAACACAGTACACCATAAAGATAAGATTTCTAATGAGAAAGAAGGTGGTGAACAGTCCCACTCGGTGAGCGTCGACTATGCCTCATGCTGTGAGAAATCGTAGAGAAGCGTACTACTTGCCTTGATAATGTTTGCAATCCAAATTGAGTTACTGTTCACAGTGCAGAAACAATAGTAGAAAATCCAAATTTATATGGTTTTGAGTGTAACATAATGATCAGAAATTTTTATTCCTATCTAAATAAAAATACTTAAATATGTCAAATCCTTCTTCCTACTTAGAACAACTTAAATACATGATGTGATTCATGAATGAATACATGACTCCTTTCTATTAAAGGATAAGAAAGAATATTAGCTAAATGTCCCTATGATACAAACCATGAATCCTCCCTCTGCATCTTCAACTGCTTATAAAAGTTCCCAATAAAACTTTCTGCTTTGGCAAACAACTCTTGAGCGCTCAACTCATCAGCTTCATCGATCTCCTCTTCCTCTTCCTCGTCCTTCTGGTCAATCGGATCGCCTATGAAAAACAAACTAGGAGTTGAGGGGCATTTCTTGACCTTACTCATGACTCTGACAAAGTTCACAAAGTTATCTCCAGCAGTCTGCTTCTCTACCAACTTAGCACCAGAGTCACGACTCTCATTTTCGCCGAGGCTGACGATGCTGTTCGTAAGTTTCTCATCTTTCTTGATCTCCTTGTGAGAGAAAACGATGGTGGTAGATGGTTTTTCTTCCTGGGGTTTCTTACTGAAGCTTGTGAAGGCCCCAGATTCAGCACCCAGCGCAAGGATGAGAAGATTGAGGAGGAGGAAGAGAACAGAGGGCTTCATCCATGCAGAAACAAGGGGAGTGAATAAGAGAACAAAGAGAGCAAGGAGAACCAGCTTGGCGAATTCTGATCTCTCTAGCTTTTCCATATTAGCTTGGTAGAATATGAGAAAAGACCAACTGTGAGTGGAAAGCCTTTGATTGTACGTGTATATATAGGGAAGAGAGAGAGAGAGAGAGGGGGAGGTTTTATTTTTATCTTGTAGTGAAAAAAAGAAGAAAATGGTTATGGCTCAGGGTTCAAGAAACCAAATTCACTTTGCTCTTAGTCGACTATTATATGAGAAGTGTTTGATACTGTAGAGTAGGTGCAGGACCGGATCCAGACCCATTCTATAATTATCTTTGAGCCATGGAGTCTTTCAGGTGCGAACCAAGACCAAAGTTGGGTATCAATGGGCCACACCAAACACCAAGTTTTTCTTCCCAACATTAAAGCAGTAGGCCCAGTGTTTCCCTTCTTTGGGATGCCTGCTGCTCATCCCAAGATGAGAGAATCTCGTCTGTGGTGGGCGAGCTTGCTTCCCACTTGGGTAAGAAAATGCAATGGTCCCATGCATACGCACGAGAACACACATATCTGTGTGCTTGCATGTGTGTTTACATGGTCTTATAAGTTACATGTATACGTACACAAACACAAACTCTGGATGTCATCTGTGTCGAACTCGACGTGGTCGGTTCTAGGTAAACTGGACCAGCAGTTCAAAACTGCCGGTTCCGGTTTTCTTAGAATTAGGAACTGAGACACGACCATGTAGAACCCAAGAAGATCATTAAAACTTTTGAAACTTGAAGAAATTTTTTAAAAATGGAACCGACGGTTGTAACAGCCGGTTTTGGTTTTGGAACAGTTCCAATACATGGAAAGTGAAACAGGAACCAAATCGGGTGGTCCTCAGTTCCAGGTCCAGTTTGACCTGTTCTGGTTCCATCTGGTTCTTGGTCCGATTAGGTTCCGGTTGGAACTGTCCGGCCAGTAACAAATCGACCAAGCCTACGTCGACCAACAACAACAACAACAACTAAGCCTTTTCCCATACTAGACGGGGTCGGCTACATGAATTTTTTGTTTCCACATATCCTTATAGTGTGCCATGTTAGCAATTAACTCATAATAAGCTAGATCATTCTTTATTGTTTCTTTCCAACACTTTTGTGGTCGTCTTCTACAACAACAACAACAACTAAGCCTTTTCCCATACTAGACGGGGTCGACTACATGGATTTTTTGTTTACACGGATCCCTATCGTGTGCCATGTTAATAGTTAACTCCCAATAAGCTAGATCATTCTTTATTATTTCTTTCCAACACTATTGTGGTTGTCCTCTACCTCTTTTAATACTTTCCAAATTTAGTTTTTCTAACCTTCTTATAGGTTCTTCTTTTGATCTTCTTTCTATATGTCCAAACCATCTTAAACGATGTTCTCTTATTTTATCCTCTATTGGTGCCACTCCTAATTTGTTTCTAATAACCTCATTATGTATACGGTCTTTTCTTGTATGACTACTCATCCATCTCAACATCTTCATTTCTGTCACAGACATCTTTTGTACATGTTGATGATTAACTGCCCAACACTCAAAACCATAAAATATGGCAGGCCTAATTGCTGCTCTATAATATTTACCTTTTAATTTTAATGGTATCTTCTTATCACAAAGAATACCTGATGCTCCTCTCCATTTTAAACAACCAGCATTTATTCTACGTGTAACATCTCCATCAATTCTTCATCACTCTGAAAAATTGACCCTAGGTATTCAAAACTTTCCTTTTGGAGAATGCAATGTGTGCCAATTTTAATTTCTATGTCCTTTGAAGTAACCAAATGATCAAACTTACATTCCATATATTCTGTCTTTGTTCTACTAAGTCGGAGGCCTTTGCTTTCTAATGTTTCTCTCCATAGTTCCAATTTCCTATTAACTTTTTCCTTAGACTCTTCCACTAATACAATGTCATCTGCAAATAACATACAACAAGGTACCTCATCTTGAATATGTTTTGTTAACTCATACATCACCATTATAAATAAGTATAGACTTAAAGTTGATCCTTAATGTAACCCAATATTAACTTCAAAGAAGTATGTTGTTCCTTCATGAGTCCTCGCACATGTTTTTGCACCATCATACATGTCTCTTATAAGGTTAATATATGTCAATGGAATACCACTTTTTTCTAAAGTTCTCCAAAGAACTTCCATCGGTACCCTATCATAAGCTTTTTCTAGATCAATAAATATCATGTGAAGGTCTTTCTTTTTTACTCTAAAATGTTTCATAAGACGTCTCAAAAGATGAATCGCTTCAATAGTAGATCATCCAAATTGGTTCTCTGTTGTACTCGATACTTGTCTTAACCTACGTTCGATAATTCTTTCCCATAATTTCATAGTATGACTCATTAACTTGATACCTCGATAATTCACACAATTTTGAATGTCTCCTTTGTTCTTATATATGGGTATAAGTGTACTTGCTCTCCATTCCTCGAGCATCTTTTGGTTTTTCCATATTTCATTAAATAGTCTTGTGAGCCAAGTTATTCCTATTTCTCCTAGTATTTTCTAAACTTCTATAGGAATATTATTTGGTCCTACCGATTTACCACCCTTCATATGTTTAAGAGCCTCTTTGACTTCATTCTTTTGAATACGTCGGTGAAAATTGTGGTTTATATACTTTTCTAACTTGGCTAAATCTCCTAAACTAATATTAACATCTTTATTTTCATTAAAAAGATTATAAAAATAGTTTTTTCATCTATTTCTTATATCATCATTTGCCACTAGAATTTTTTCATCCACGTCTTGTATGCATCTAACATAATTAAGATCTTTAGTTTTCTTATCTCTAGCCCTAGCTATCCTAAAAATATCTCTTTCACCCTCTTTTGAGTTGAATTTTTTATATAAGTCATTCCAAATCTTAGCTTTTGCTTTACTAACGGCCTTTTTCGCTTCCTTATTTGCTTTCTTATAAGCTTCTAAAGTTTCACTAGTTTTCTTAGCATAATGTAATTTGTAACATGCCTTCTTTGCCTTGATTTTATTTTGTACTACTTCAATCGACCACCAAGCTTCTTTTTGTGCCGGTACACCTCCCTTAGATACCCTTAACATATCTTTCGCCACTTTCCTAATATGTATAGCGATATTGTTCCACATATCACAGGGTGTCCCAACATAATTCCAAACATCTCCTTGAAGGACTTTCTGTTTAAATATATCTTCTTTCTCGCTTTTGAGGTTCCACCATTTAGTCTGAATAGTTCGATGCACTCTTTTCTTCTTTGTCCATTTTTTATATTTGTAAATCCATAACTAAAAGTCGATGTTGGGTGGTTAAGCTTTCTCCTGGAATTACCTTATAATCTTTACAACACACTCTATCTTTTTTTCTACAAATAAAGTAATCAATTTGTCTTTGTGATAAGCCACTCTTTTAAGTAATTAAATGTTCATCTCGTTTTTTAAAGATTGTATTGACTATAAAGAGATCAAATGCCATAGCAAAATTTAAAATCTCCCTACTGTAGACATGAAAATTCTCATTTCAAAGTTTATGAAGCAAACTTGAAATGAAACTTTCCACCCCTACGCTTGCGCGAGCGTGCCAGCTAGTTCAAAACTAGCAAATGTTTGTAAGACTTCTAAGCGATTGTGTGCAAGCGGGATCTTTTCACTCACACCTTCTTGAGCCGATGCTCAAGGGTTAGTGTTGAGCGCTTAGGAATTTCATTTTACAGCAAACATGATTCCCTTTTACATAAACAAGTGTCTTTGAAAAATTTGTTGAATCTTGTGCACTCGGATTCAATACTTGGAAAAACACAAGTTGCTGAAAACAGAGAATTCTGTTTTCAGAGCTATTTTCTAGGGGAGTTTTCAAGGCGTTACAGACTTCCAAAAATTATCAAAATTTTACCAGACAAAGCTGGTAGTGTGGAGAGACTGTAGCCTTTTTCAAATCTGCATTTGGAGCAGTATTGAATCAGAAACAAATAATCTACTCAGACCACCTCACTGACTCGGAACAGCTCTGTTTCAGAAATACAGAAACTCAAAGATGAGTCTGTATCTCTCTGTTCAGAACTCCGATTTTGATGATTTTGATATTGCTGGAAAGCTATGGATGTTAGCTTTCCAATGCATCAAAAATCAACCAATTTGGACTCCTGTGGACAGAGATATGGGACTTTTACCCAATCTCTGTTTCAGAAAATCCGACTGTGCAAACAGTGGTGCAGAAATCTGGTCTTTCTTAATATGCTTTTATTACGTGGCTGAGCGGCCCTAAAATCTTGCCAATTTTATACAGAGTGTCCCAATGTGTGTGGAATCAGTGTGCCAAATTTCAAGACAATCGGAGTAAGCATCACAAAATTAAAATTACAGAAACAGACATATGCAGAGATGCTGAAATCCAGTTTTCTGTTTTATAAATGTAATGATGCATAACCCACCCAAATTAAAATGCAACAACCCTTAAAGCAAATTTGCTGGAATATAAATGAATGGGAAGTACTTTATAGCTTAGACATAGAGGGGGTTAGAAGTATAGAGGGTATATAGCATATAGGAAGGGAGAAGCATTAAAGCAAACACTTGGCGTGCATGTGGGTGTATAGTGTTTCATCCACGAAATTGAAATGGCAGCAAAGCTAAATTATTACAACTCGGGGGGAGATGAAACTCCATTAATACAACCCCATTTAATGAATTGAATGGAAGGGAATGAAACTTAGATTAAGTAAGAAAGGTCTTACACGAGTTTTGGATGCGAAGGACCGGATTTCAATGATGAAGCCGGTCTTCCTCTTGATGGCCTTCCTTCTTAATTCCTACAAGCTCTCACCTAGCTTCCCCTTCACTAGAAAACGTCCCCCCTTTGCTGAAATTTTCTGCACCTAGTCTAGCACACACCACCCAAGGTCTCTCTCTTCTCTCTCTTCTCTCTCTTCTCCAAGTTATGCAAGTTCTGGAACCCACCCCCCCTCTTGGGCCTTTTTATAGGCCAAGGGGGGCTGGTTCTAGTGGCTTCTTGTGGGGCGGGTTGGAGCTTTAGCTTGGTGGATTTGATCCGCTCCAAACCGGCTTCTTGTAGTTCTTCATTGAGTCGATTCGGACCAGCCCGTATGGGCTGGTATAGGTGCCATGGCTTGGTGTAGCCCTAGAGCATGCGGTTGGTTTTAAACAACCTTACAATGTGCAACATGTTTTGTTTGGGCTGATTTCTTTAAACTTCGACCCACTTGAATTCGCTTCTTTCTTTGATTCGGCTCCCACCTCTTGCTTTTGAGCTATACTTGAAATCTTCTAGAATTGAATGAGCTTGTGACCATGGCCTCGAGTCTTGGTTCCAAGTTGGCCCCATCGGACAAACTTGGATTTGATCGGTCTTGACCTTCCATTTGGATAAGTTGTTGAATTTGAACTTGATATGCTTCAATCTTCTCCACTTTTGGGAATCAATCTGATTTAACTTGATCCGTATCTTGATACACTTTATCTTCTTTCCGAGAATCGAGGCCTGGATTGGGTCTCCGCCTGCTTCGAAACTCATGGGCTATTTGGATTTAAAACCTTTATTTTGAAATAATCTCCCAAAAGGTCTAAACTTTAAAATTTGGGGATTTTGAATTTAAAGGTTCATAAAGGCTTTAAATTGGCCTTCAAAATTTAGGAGTTTTTGAAAATACTTGAAAAAAAAATTTCGGGTGTTTACAGATGCCCCTCTTTGGCATTAATCCAACTATGTTTGGATAATGTCAAAGAAGAAAACACCCTTTTACTCTTCTTTCCGAACCTTTCTCAAGAGCATGGATCATCTGAGTGCCTAACTTTTAAAAATAAGTAAGAGGGGATTTAGAGCCAAAGGGGACTCAATCTGCTATGACCTTGGTCCTAATATCGATCATGTACTCAATGGTTTCGAAATGCATGCATGGGCATGTATGAAGGGTGTGAGTGATATGCACACGATAATTCTTTTAGAGACTCTTAACATGCAAGGATCGAACTTGGGAGGCTTGTGAAGGTTGACTGCCCCAAGTGATCGTGGCCCTTATGTGGCTTGATGTTTTCGGGTTTTCACAACTTTCCAAAAGAAAGGGAAAATCCTTTTTAACTTCAATCACAAGGATTTTCAGCTTCTTGTATTTCCCTTTACTCGGGTCATAATACCTACTACTTGGTAGAGATTTTTATAGGAAAACTAGGAAACATTGCAAAACTCTCCTACTTACACAACAAAGTCTAATTCTCAAACAAAATAAGATTCAAATGAATAAATCCTATTCCTACTTTTAGGATTTTCCTAGATAAAACCTTTCTCCACTAGGATAAGTCATAGGGATAGGAAAAGAATTACCACGGTCCCTTCTGAAGCGTCCCGTGGTTTAAGGCCAAGAAGAGGAAAATTTGCTCCTTTTAAGCTTTTGGCAAAATTTTTTTTTTTTTTTTTCTTTTTTTCATAGAGGGCCTCCCTTTTTCTTTTTGGAGGATTTTGCTTTTTCCTCTTTCTTTTCAATCAAAGCACTCTTTTCTGCTTTGCTTTTCTTTTTCTTTTGAAGATAAAATTTTGGAGGGATATCCTCTTTTCTATTTTGCCAAATTTTCCTTTTTGGGAAGGAGAAGCGAAATGGGGAGAGACTTATCCCAATGGTTTACTCGATTCATCTAAGAACACCCTATTTTGAAATAGCATATACCATTTGGAAATATTTTGCTGTTTTGAACAAGGCTCGATTTTGTAAGATGGGGACTTTTGAAATATAGCCCATAAATTTTGAAAACTCTACCTTTCATAAGATCCTATTTCCCTTGTTTAGGGTCACACGATCCACCTTGATCTTCTTCAAGAAGTTCAAAGGAGATCCCATTCAAAATATTTTCAAAAGAGAGTAGTCCCTATACATGATATCTTTTCAAATGTTGAGCATTTATAGGGTCTACCAAGTTCCTACCGTCAACATCAACCAACCAGTAAGCATTGTTAGTGGTGGTTCCACGCACAACATAAGGACCATCCCACTTGGGCCGCCACTTTCCAAGGGGGTGTGGGCCTCGGTGGTGAATGGTTTTTAGCACTAGGTCTCCCACTTTGAAGTGGCGGGCCTTCATGTGCTTCTTGTAGTGTCGGGCTACCCTTTGCCTATATGCATGTGCATGATCCATAGCAAGTAGCCTCTTTTCATCCAACAAGTCAAGTTCGACCATTCTAGTATGTTGTAGGGTTTCTAATGGAATATCTAATGCAAGTGATGTATGAAATGAATGAAGCTTGGTATGAATGGGGAGTATGGCACTCGTGCCATAGACCAACTCGAATGGGGTGGCATTTGTTGGGGTTCGAATGGAAGTTCTATAAGCCCACAAGGCTTCGTCGAGCTTCTCATGCCATGTCCTACCTTTTTCTATGGTTTTCTCAATGATGCTTATGAGGGTTTTGTTTGTGGCTTCGGCTTGGCCGTTGCCTTGAGGGTAGTAGGGCGATGAAAAGTGTTGAGTCATGCCATATGTGACACACAATTTTTCCATCTTCTCATTCTTGAATGGGGTGCCATTATCGGACACTAGGTCTTTTGGTACTCCAAATCGGGCCAAGATATTTCTCTTAATGAATGCCACTACATGTTGTCCTTGGACATTGGCCAAGGATGTAGCTTCAACCCATTTAGAGAAATATTCGGTGGCCGCTAGGATGAACCTATGTCCATTGGATGCATTGGGGATATGGGTCCTACGATGTCGAACGCCCACATGGCAAAAGGCCAAGGGCTCACAATGGAATGCAAAGTGGATGATGGGGTGTGAATGATATGCCCATGTATTTGACATTGATGACATTTCCTAACATGATCATGGCAATCTTGTCTTAGGGTGGACCAAAAATACCCAGCTCTAAGTATCTTCATGGCCATCATATTTGCATTAACATGGCCTCCACACTCTCCATCGTGGAACTCGTGCATTATGGTCCTAGCCTCTTTAAGGTCTACACATCGCAACAAGATGCCCGTAAAACTTTTCTTATAAAGCACCCCTCCCAAAATTACATACCGGGTTGAAATTTTTCTAATAAAAGCTTGATCTTTTGAAGAAGCATACTCGGGAAATCCTCCGTTTTCTAAAAAGTTTTTAATGTCATAAAACCAAGGTTTATCATTTGGATTTTGGTCGTTTTGGCAAATCTCTAAATCGTGCGTGGATGGAACGGGTGAGTGCCATATCTCTAGGGATCGGGTTCCCAAGGTGGGATCGACCCTTAAAGCGGATCCTAAGGAGGAGAGGGCATCCGCTATGGTGTTATCCTCTCTCCCTATGTGAGTGAGTGTGCATGATTTGAAAGAGTCGACCAACTTGGTGGCCAACTCATGATACGGAATGAGTTTTTCATGTTTGACTTGCCAAACTTTTAAAACTTGGTTCACAACCAGTAAAGAGTCTCCAAAGACTTCAATGCAAGCTGCCCCTAGATTTTTCAAGACTTTTAGGCCTTGTATGAGAGCCTCATATTCAGCCACATTATTTGAACACTCAAAATCTAAACGAATTGCAATGGGTATTTCTCCCTTTTCGGGGGATATGAGAATGACTCCAACACCTGCCCCTTTTTGGTTACGTGCCCCATCAAAGTACATTTTCCATACTTGGTTTTCATTAAAACAGTTTGCTAAAACATGGTTTTGAAAATCGTTTGCAAATATGCCTTCATCGGGCATCTCATCAAGTATGGGATATGTTTCTTCCAAGGGGAACTCGGCCATATGATCGGCTAGGGCTTGCCCCTTAATGGAGGTTTGGTGGTGATATTTCAAGTCATATTCCATTAAGAGGAGTTGCCATTTACCAAGCCTACCCGTTAGGATAGGTTTTTCAAACAAGTGCTTGATCGGATCAAGCTTAGACACTATCCATATCTCATGATCTAGGAAGTAATGTCTAAACTTTTGGCAAGCCCATACTAATGCCAAGCACGTTTTCTCCATGGCTTGATAATTTCTTTCATATGCCAAGAGAGTTTTCGAAATATAGTAAATGGCACACTCTTTGTGGCCATCATCCTCATATTGGGCTAATAAAGCACCCAATGCATTCGTATGTATGGAAATGTAAAGAAGTAAAGGTTTTCCTTGCTTTGGAGGTTTCAAAATTGGAGGATTCACCAAATAAGTTTTCAATCTTTCGAAAGCTTTTTGACAATCCTCGTCCCACAAAAATTTTACCCCTTTTCGCAAAAGTTTATTGAAAGGTTCGCATCTTGTTGCTAAATTTGAAATGAACCTCCTAATGGCTTGGAGGCGACCTTGGAGGCTTCGGATTTGGGTCAAATTAGATGGTGGAGGCATATCTATGATGGCTCGGCACTTAGAGGGGTCTACTTCAATACCCCTTTGGCTCACCATAAAGCCCAAAAGCTTACCTGATTCTACCCCGAATACACATTTTTGAGGGTTTAGTTTCACTTTGTAAAGCCTGAGCCTTTCGAAAACTTTTTGCAAAGACTCAATGTGAGTAACTCGGGTTTTTGATTTCACCAAAAGGTCATCCACGTATACTTCCAAGAGCTCATGAATTTGGTCATGAAAGATAGTAGTCATAGCTCTTTGGTATGTGGCACCGGCATTTTTCAAACCAAACGGCATAACTGTATAACAGTATGTGCCCCAAGGTGTAGTAAAAGCAGTTTTTGCCTGATCTTTTGGTGCTAACTTAATTTGATTGTAACCCGAATAGCCATCCATGAAAGAAAACATTTCATGATTTGCAGTGCTATCTACTATCAAATCAATATTTGGTAGAGGAAAATTGTCTTTTGGAGTGGCTTTGTTCAAATTTCTAAAATCAATGCAAATCCTAATTTTCCCATTGGATTTTCGAACTACAACAATATTTGAAAGCCATTCTGAGTACGCAATGGGTTTTATAAATCCAGCTTTTAAAAGATCTTCTAAACCCTCTTTCACCTGTGCATGTACATCGGGGTGAATCTTTCTAAGCTTTTGCTTTATGGGTTTGGCATTTGATTCTAGGGGAAGACGATGCTCTACTACCATTGGGTCTAAACCCGGCATGTCTTCGTAGGTCCATGCAAACACATCTACATATGATTTGAGAAATGTGATGAATGATGTCCTTTCATGCTCATGTAAACATGCGCCTATTTTAACATGCTTAGGATTAGACTCACTCCCTAGATTTACTTCCACAAAATCCCCTCCTACGGAATTTGAAGGTTTTTCTAAATCAAGGATTCTATGGAACTCGGGAAGCTCGGAGGTTTGGTCCTCCTCATGGACGAGGGGATCTTCCTCTTCGCTTTGATCGCTCTTGAGGAATTTGGGTTCTATGAAAGTGCTAGGCAAGGCACACGGTTTTGGAACATCCACCACTTTCAAAAGACTAGGGCTTTTCACAAAGACAATGTTTTTGGGTTTTCCAAGATTTTCAATTTTTTTGGCTTTTTCGAAATTGCTCTTCGGAGATGGAATGTATAAAACCTTGTTTTTGGTGTTTTCGCATTTTTCAATTTTTTTGGCTTTTTGTAAACACAAGGAAGGAACAAAAACCACATTCTTTTTGAAATTTTCAAAATTTTCAATTTTTTTGGCTTTTTGTAAACAAATAGAAGGAGGAGAAATGTAAATCACATTCTTTTCGAGATTTTTGAAATTTTCTATTGTTTTTGGTTTTTGGGAACTTTCTAAATGTTTTTGGATTTTGCAAATTTCTAATTTTTTTGGGTTTTTGGATGTGGCGGGGTCTTCCATCAAACCTACAAAGAAAACACCATGCATTAGGCTCTAAATAAGAGGTCTAAGTCATAGGTTTCGGTGTTAGGAGGCTCTAAGGCACCCTTGACCCAAGTAGTCATGGGTGGAGGTTCGGGTGGTATGGATGGGTCGTAGCCTATCCCATACCGGTTTTGGTTTATGTTTGACACTATGGGTTCAAGACGACCTTGGTTTTGGCTTCCTAGGCCTTGATAAGGCATATAACCCATGTTCAACATCATGTTCCAAGGCTTCTTTAATTTTGAAAATGTTTTATAAAGAGGATGGCCTTTGAACTTGGTGTCGTCTATGTCATGCTCAAACACTTTTATGGACTTGGGGAGGACTTTGGGTAGTTTTGAGATGGTCTTGAGCGGGCTAGCCTTGGGTGGCCCTTTTATGTGCACGACACCTTTTGGTTTGGGATGAGCTACCAAGGGTTCATCTAGTTTTGGCTCATGGGTTTTATCACCTGATAAGCATGGAAAATTTTGTATTCCCTGCAGCTGGGGATGATTCTCTCCTAGAATTACCACAACTTGGTTTTGAAGGGGTATTTTTACACACCTATGAAAGGTGGATGGCACAGCCCGCAAGCTGTGTATCCATGGCCTTCCTAGGAGTAGGTTATAATGGGGGTGTATGTCTAAAACATGAAACACCCCGGAATGACTCATGCCCCCTACTTCTATGGGTAACTCTATGACTCCTAAAGGTTTGGACGCGTTTCCATCGTATCCTGTGATCACGATGGAACTCGGGTTTAGAGAGGTCAAGGAGACTCCTATTTTGTAGGCTATGTGTAGTGGAAGTATATTTAGACCTCCTCCGCCATCAACCAAACACTTGTCTAGAGGATGGTGATTCAATACCACCTCTATATGCAAGGCTTGGTTATGGTTTTGGTAGGGTTGTTCTAGCTCTTCTTCCGAAAACACAATGGGAGTTTTAGCACAAATGGGTGAGACTAGGAAGGAGAGGGACTCAGGGGTTATGGTTGGGTTAACCTTGGCCTTCTCTAAGATCTTTTCTAAAACTTGTCTATGTCTAGGGGATGTTTGGATAAGTTCTAGGATAGATATGTTTATGGGAATCTTAGCAAGGTGATTTTCAAAATCATATGGGATTAACACATCGTTTTTACCCATGAGATGCGATGCTTTGGGAATGCATGATTTTGAAGGGCCGGGGATAACGACCACTTTCTTGCTAGCATCTTTTGCTAAGTGTGGGGGTTGGTAGATCCTTCCAGATCTAGTGACCTCGTCCACACCTTCCCTATGACTCGTTCCTAGGTGGGCTCTAGTTTGATGCTTGGGAGCACCTCGAATCTCTAATAAGGCTCTAGCCGGGAGCGGGACTCTAAGCGCTCCCCGGATCACTACTTGTTTGGCTTTTTTTATTACGAGCAGTGGTGTGTGACAAGTAGTGCGATCCGTATGCCATGCATGTTCTGAACCATTCAAATGAGAGGAGAGAGCATATACCTGCTTGTCCTTCCCGCTAGTGCTTGCATGGTTGGGGAAGGGTTCCTTGAGTACGGCTTGGGCGGGCTCCGGTTCCTCGGTGACCTGGAGCCGGCCTTGCTCGATCAAGTCCTCTATTTTGTTTAAAAGGGTGTAGCAGTGATTTGTATCATGGCCTTTGAGCCTATGATACTTGCAAAACTTGTTTAAAAATTTCCCTTTAGGGGGTGTCCCCTCGGGAATTTCCGGAAGTGTCACCATTCCCTGGGCGAGCAGGAGGTCGAGGACCTCTGTGATGGGCTGCCCCAGCGGGGTGTACTCTCTTTTTTCGAAAGACTTTTGAACCTTTTTGTTCTTCGGTTCAAATTTTGAAGTGCCAGCCGGGCTTGGTTCTACTCGGACATTTGCAACTTTTTGGGGTTTTGCCCCATTGTCCGTAGTAGTTGGCCCGTAAGTCCCGGGCTTTTCAAAACGAGTTTTTGAAAAAATTTTGCCTTTCCACAAGTCATCGTAGACCCCCTTTTTCATATTTGCTTCGAATAGGGAAGCCTTCTTGATTAGTTTGTGGAAAGTGGAAATTTCATGGAGGGAAAGGAGCGTTTTCAGCTCGGGTTTGAAATTTTCAAGGATGAGCATCACGGCACATCCTTCTGAGATGGGCTCTCTTACTTGCCCCAATAAAGACCTCCATCGAACGATAAATGCATGAGCATCTTCGTTCGTGGCTTGTTTTGTGTCCCTTAGGGTGTTCAAAGTGGGGGTCACTTCCACGTTGTGTGAAAATCTTTGCATGAACCCATTTGCCAACTCTTCAAAAGTGGCAAACTGGCTCAAGTCATAGGAAGCGAGCCACTTGGAAGCAGTTCCCTTAAGGGAGAGGGGGAACCAGTAGATCCACTTAGCCGAGTCTTTCTTCTTCTTATATGCTCGACGGGAAAAGAGTTGGAGGTGAGATCTAGGATCCCCCGTCCCATCATATCGATGAAAATTCGGTATGTCATCGTCGCTATCCGTTTGGTAATCGGAAGGTAAAAAATCGGATAGGGCATATGACCTCTTTTCCTTGGCCTGGCCCCTTAGTAGTTGTTGAAGGGCCTTGCGATCTTTTAATGTGAACGACTCGAGCTCTCTATCCCCCTCCATGGTGGAGGTCTCTTTGGGTTTTCTGGGTTTGTTTGTTTTCTTTCGAGCCCTAGTTTGCCTCCCATGGGATGAGCAGGATTCGACCGCTTCGGCCTCTTGGCTGAGAGCGGCGATTCTTGCTTCGAATTCTTTCCTCAATTCTTCTAATGACTCTTTCTTGTTTTTGAAATTTGTTTTTGAAAATCTTTTCGAAAATTGACTTGACGAGCATGAAGCCCGGCTCGACACCTCGTAAGAACCATCCGAACTTGACATGATCTTATGGGCCCTTGAAAATCCTACACGTGCACAATTTACCGATGTTAAAAACACTTTGAAAAGATTTTTGGGAGTCTTATTTGCTTAGAAATTCCTTAAGACCCGAGTCCCACCGGGCGTGCCATTTCTGTAGACATGAAAATTCTCATTTCAAAGTTTATGAAGCAAACTTGAAATGAAACTTTCCACCCCTACGCTTGCGCGAGCGTGCCAGCTAGTTCAAAACTAGCAAATGTTTGTAAGACTTCTAAGCGATTGTGTGCAAGCGGGATCTTTTCACTCACACCTTCTTGAGCCGATGCTCAAGGGTTAGTGTTGAGCGCTTAGGAATTTCATTTTACAGCAAACATGATTCCCTTTTACATAAACAAGTGTCTTTGAAAAATTTGTTGAATCTTGTGCACTCGGATTCAATACTTGGAAAAACACAAGTTGCTGAAAACAGAGAATTCTGTTTTCAGAGCTATTTTCTAGGGGAGTTTTCAAGGCGTTACAGACTTCCAAAAATTATCAAAATTTTACCAGACAAAGCTGGTAGTGTGGAGAGACTGTAGCCTTTTTCAAATCTGCATTTGGAGCAGTATTGAATCAGAAACAAATAATCTACTCAGACCACCTCACTGACTCGGAACAGCTCTGTTTCAGAAATACAGAAACTCAAAGATGAGTCTGTATCTCTCTGTTCAGAACTCCGATTTTGATGATTTTGATATTGCTGGAAAGCTATGGATGTTAGCTTTCCAATGCATCAAAAATCAACCAATTTGGACTCCTGTGGACAGAGATATGGGACTTTTACCCAATCTCTGTTTCAGAAAATCCGACTGTGCAAACAGTGGTGCAGAAATCTGGTCTTTCTTAATATGCTTTTATTACGTGGCTGAGCGGCCCTAAAATCTTGCCAATTTTATACAGAGTGTCCCAATGTGTGTGGAATCAGTGTGCCAAATTTCAAGACAATCGGAGTAAGCATCACAAAATTAAAATTACAGAAACAGACATATGCAGAGATGCTGAAATCCAGTTTTCTGTTTTATAAATGTAATGATGCATAACCCACCCGAAATTAAAATGCAACAACCCTTAAAGCAAATTTGCTGGAATATAAATGAATGGGAAGTACTTTATAGCTTAGACATAGAGGGGGTTAGAAGTATAGAGGGTATATAGCATATAGGAAGGGAGAAGCATTAAAGCAAACACTTGGCGTGCATGTGGGTGTATAGTGTTTCATCCACGAAATTGAAATGGCAGCAAAGCTAAATTATTACAACTCGGGGGGAGATGAAACTCCATTAATACAACCCCATTTAATGAATTGAATGGAAGGGAATGAAACTTAGATTAAGTAAGAAAGGTCTTACACGAGTTTTGGATGCGAAGGACCGGATTTCAATGATGAAGCCGGTCTTCCTCTTGATGGCCTTCCTTCTTAATTCCTACAAGCTCTCACCTAGCTTCCCCTTCACTAGAAAACGTCCCCCCTTTGCTGAAATTTTCTGCACCTAGTCTAGCACACACCACCCAAGGTCTCTCTCTTCTCTCTCTTCTCTCTCTTCTCCAAGTTATGCAAGTTCTGGAACCCACCCCCCCTCTTGGGCCTTTTTATAGGCCAAGGGGGGCTGGTTCTAGTGGCTTCTTGTGGGGCGGGTTGGAGCTTTAGCTTGGTGGATTTGATCCGCTCCAAACCGGCTTCTTGTAGTTCTTCATTGAGTCGATTCGGACCAGCCCGTATGGGCTGGTATAGGTGCCATGGCTTGGTGTAGCCCTAGAGCATGCGGTTGGTTTTAAACAACCTTACAATGTGCAACATGTTTTGTTTGGGCTGATTTCTTTAAACTTTCGACCCACTTGAATTCGCTTCTTTCTTTGATTCGGCTCCCACCTCTTGCTTTTGAGCTATACTTGAAATCTTCTAGAATTGAATGAGCTTGTGACCATGGCCTCGAGTCTTGGTTCCAAGTTGGCCCCATCGGACAAACTTGGATTTGATCGGTCTTGACCTTCCATTTGGATAAGTTGTTGAATTTGAACTTGATATGCTTCAATCTTCTCCACTTTTGGGAATCAATCTGATTTAACTTGATCCGTATCTTGATACACTTTATCTTCTTTCCGAGAATCGAGGCCTGGATTGGGTCTCCGCCTGCTTCGAAACTCATGGGCTATTTGGATTTAAAACCTTTATTTTGAAATAATCTCCCAAAAGGTCTAAACTTTAAAATTTGGGGATTTTGAATTTAAAGGTTCATAAAGGCTTTAAATTGGCCTTCAAAATTTAGGAGTTTTTGAAAATACTTGAAAAAAAAATTTCGGGTGTTTACACCTACCTTCCTCGTTTATATCTCCAAAACCAAAGTTTCTATGAATCCCTTGTTATCCTAATGCCTCTTTACCGACATATCCATTTAAATCTTCTCCTAAACAAATCATCTTCCTTTGTAGAATCTTTTGAAATACCTTATCTAATTCTTCCCAAAAAACAATCTTTATACTATCTTCTAGTCCTACTTGGGGTGCGTAAGCACAAACTATATTCAAAACCTCTGCTCCTAACACTAATTTCAACGTCATGATTCGGTCACCATATCATTGTATGTCTACTACACTCTCATTTAAATCTTTATTTATGATAATACCAATTCCGTTTCGAGCCTTTTCTTTACCTGAGTACCATAATTTAAAACATGTATCCTCTATCTCCTTTGCTTTTTCTCCAACGCATTTTGTCTCTTATAAACATAGAATATGAATCTTTCTCCAAATTATAGTATCTACCACCTCTATTAGCTTACCCGATAATGTTCCGATATTCCAAGAACCAATACGAATCTTATTATCTAGGATTAGCTTTCTTACCCCCCGCATCCGTCCATATTCAAAATGCGGAGACCCTCTCTGAAATTTTTTCACTACATTCGGGCGGTAATGTAGCGGGACTAACTTCTTTACCCACACCCGTCCATGATGTGGGAACCCTCTCTGCAATTGATTCACTACATTCGGGCGAAAATATAGTGGCCCTTGCTTACTTCTTACTGCATTCGGGCTCTGCAGCACGTCGCTAGGCGGGGATGCCCCAAAGCAATGCTCATAATTTTTGTAATCCATGTTATAAAAATTCGACGAAGTTTTACGCTGGCTGTCGGAAGCCTAACACAACCCTCCTCCTTTATCCGGGCTTGGGACCGGCAATGCAAGGGTGATCCCTTACATGGGCGGAGTTACTTTTGTGGTCATCTTCTACTTTTTTTAATACTTTCTAAATTTAGTTTTTCATACCTTCTTATAGGTTTTTCTTTTAATCTTCTTTCTATATGTCCAAACCATCTTAAACGATATTCTTTCATTTTATCCTCTATTGGTGTCACTCCTAATTTATTTCTAATAACCTCATTATGTATACGGTCTTTTCTTGCATGACCACTCTTCCATCTCAACATCTTTATTTATGTCACAGACATCTTTTGTACATGTTAATGATTAACTCCCCAATACTCTGAACCATAAAATATGGCGGGCCTAATTGCTTCTATATAATATTTACCTTTTAACTTTAATGATATCTTCTTATCACAAAGAATACTTGATGCTCCTCTCCATTTTAACCAACTAGCATTAATTCTATGCGTAACATCCCCATCAATTCTTCCATCGCTCTGAAAAATTGAACCTAGGTATTTAAAACTTTCCTTTTGGGGATGCAATGTATGCCAATTTTAATTTCTATGTCCTTTGAGGTAACCAAATGATCAAACTTACTATTCTGTCTTTGTTCTACTAAGTCGGAGCCCTTTGCTTTCTAATGTTTCTCTCCATAGTTCTAATTTTCTATTAACTTTTTCCTTAGACTCCTCCACTAATACAATGTCATCTGCAACATACACCAAGGTACTTCATCGTAAATATGTTTTGTTAACTCATACATCACCATTATAAATAAGTATGGACTTAAAGTTGGTCCTTGATGTAACCCAATATTAACTTCAAAGAAATCTGTCATTCCTTCATGAGTCCTCGCACATGTTTTTGCACCATCATACATGTCTCTTATAAGGTTAATGTATGTCAATGGGATACCTCTTTTTTCCAAAGTTCTCCAAAGAACCTCCCTCGGTACTCTATCATAAGCTTTTTCTATATCAATAAATATTATGTGATGGTCTTTTTTTTTTTGCTTTAAAATGTTTCATAAGATGTCTCAAAAGGTGAATCGCTTCAACAGTAGATCTGCACTTGATACTTTCTTAACCTACGATCAATAATTCTTTTCCACAATTTCATAGTATGACTCATTAACTTGATACCTCGATAATTCACACAATTTTGAATGTCTCCCTTGTTCTTATATATGGATTTAAGTGTACTTGTTGACCATTCCTTCAGCATCTTTTGGTTTCTCCATATTTCATTAAATAGTCTTGTGAGCCAAGTGATTCCTACATCGACCATTTTCTTTAAATGTTGTGCACACTGTTATGAACAAAGCCAAGGGGATACTGTCGTTTCAAAGAACACGGTTGAGAGGACACTAGGAGCTGCCACTAGTTCTTGCTATGGGGACACTTTCATCGTGTCGAGTCCCCTTGTGATCTATTACTTCAAGCACAAGTTTGTAAAATCCTAACGCGTTTCTTGCTGTCATTGTTGTGTCTGTGCGACCCGTGCAAATGACACCTGACGTGACAGATACGACACGATGTACGTTTTTAATTTTCCTTTTTATTGCATCAATTTATCTCCATGGGAAGCTCTGAAAAGACGTTGTGCCTCCCATCTATCAGTATTAATTTAATCGTATATTATGAATAAAAATGAAAGTATTCCATTTTCTTCCAAACCTGGTGTCAGTCACACCCTTACTAGATATATGCACACCATGGGTATCGAACTCGGGACATACAACTAGAGGGTTCTTTGAAGATGACCCTCAAGGAAAGAAAACCATGTCTCTTTGTATTAATCAAAGTATTCTCGATGAATAGGCTAAACATAGAAAAAATATGATAACCATCTCAGTCATACATGTATGACAATCTCGGCGATTTCGCAAAGTTCTCAGCCATTCCATTAACATTTGCACGGATTTGGTGAGAATTAAGAATATCCAAAAGCATTATAGGAATCTATTAGATCGAAATCGAGCCCTTTCCGGCACTAGGTAGAGTCAGCTCAATGGATTCTTCACCGACATTGTGATCTCCATCTTCAATCTTGTCCACATTTAAATCCAAATTCTTTGATGTTTACATAATTTTCCTGCTTTTTAGCTACCATCAAATATTCTGGGATTATTCTTGAGCTTTTGTGAATCTTAGCGTAGGCCATTGGAAAACCTCCTAGAAAGCTTCTCCCAACGACCTTCTTCGGCTTGCTTTTCTCAATTCACATCAAGTTGGAGTATTTGCATACTACCTTTGACTAGTAAGCAGAAAATGTGAAAAAAGCGAAGAACTTAGCGCATGCTCACGAGCTAAGTTCTTCGCTTTTTCACACAGGATCCAACAATGGGTTGCTTTCAGAACTTTTGCTTCACGCACTTAAGGACATGAGAGATCTGAATGGAATATTGCAAGAGCACTTTTTGATGATCTCACAATGCAATGAGAACCATGCATGTGGTTAGCCAAAAGGTTTGGACATCAGGCCCCAATCCATTTTCCACTCAAATCCTCCTTCAAAATGATCCCACCGAACCAGATCATGCTAAATTTAAAAGCAAGCAACAACAACAACAACAACTAAGCCTTTTCCCATACTAGACGGGGTCGGTAAATTTAAAAGCAAGCAAATTAAAATATTTACTAAAAACAGTTTATGAGGCAAAAAAATTATGTTTGTAGTGATACACATAAAGATGTTGAAGTGCATATATATGTAGCTCCCGTCTATAATAGTTATTAAAGAAAAAGTTGACAACTTGATATCGCACCGAGAGCGCCAGCTTGCCTCCTGAGAAACACAAAAATTGATTCCAGTTTAACCAAGGTCGAGCTGTCATTCAGTGCACAGAATTAGATAGCAAACTGCCGGCCGGCAACCCGGTCGGATTTTTATTTTATTGTGGGAAAAAACTTGGTTCTGGTTTTGCTAGAAATAGATTGGCTTCGGTAGCGTAAGGCCAGCAGCAAGCGACAAGTTCGGATGGATCTTTACGGCATTTGAACCCATTTAGTGTCGGAAAAGGCATGATTTTGGTTTCAGCAATTCGATTAGTCATACCAACTCATTGGTTGGCTTGGGGCTTTTCAAGATTGTTGATTTTGTCGCGTCCTTTTTACTTTTCGACGGTCACGTTCAAATTAAATTGCTCTAATTGCAGCATCAAGAACAAGTTCCTCTCCTCAGACTGTGATGTAGAACCGTGTACTTTGATATTATTGGAGAAATCAGCAAGGGACTTATCCTCACTCGTCAACTTTCGGCAGTGTAGTTGAAGGCTTGATAATGACATTAAAGGTAAAGCTCTGTTTTTTGTCATTGAAAACTTGCATGTTTTGGATGACATATAACCCAAATTCAAGTCAGAAATTCCCATCTTAAAGGAAACATATCAAATCCATCTGGAATCAGCCCATTAGGATTAAATCTTCTGTTATTAAAAATTTTACTTGGGTTTTAAATTAAAAAAAAAACTAATATTTTTAAAATTGTTCAATCCAATTGACAAAATTGACTAAATGAGGAACTGTATACGATGGAGTGATTGACCTCCAAGCCATACCCTTCAATTACTTTCACCCAAAATGAAAATAATGCAAGAAGATTAACACCTTATTGAGAATTTGATAAGCCTTATGGCTTGTTTTGCAAGGCTGCCTATAGTAAGCACCTTCAACGAACACTGATCAAGACACTGAATGAAACTGAGAGAACTCGTGAATGAATTATATGAGGATGTTCACAATTTAGAAGCCAGTGGAAACCATAAACGGCCAACTTACCATATAAACAAGTTGTCAACAATAAAGCCAACTGCGCCAAGCACTTCATGGTTCAGCTAAAACAAGGCCCTCGGTTCAGTTTCAAAAGGTTCCACAATGCTGACATCGACAGACACAAACAAGAAAAGAGAATCAGGGAAAACCTTGCAAATAGAAATAAATACAACAACTAAGCCTTTTCTTTTTTCTCATACTAGATGAGGTCGTCTAGATGGATTTTTTTATTTCCACACAACCCTGTCATGTGCTGCTAGCAGTTAACTCAATATAAGTTAGATCATTCTTTATTATTTTTTCCAACACTTTTGTGATTTTCCAGTGCTTTTTTAACATGCAAATAGAAAAAAATACATGCATGAAAGCAGCTAGCTTAAGATTCCTCGTACTAGAATATTCAACGATACACTACATTTCGTTCGTTCATTTCCAGCTTCACGGCTACACTCAAAGAGTTCAACACACTATGAACTTCAATACCTAACTGGCACTAAATCCATGCTTCAACAGCTTTCTGATAACGAGAGATGTTTCTGAAAGTACCAAAGTCAAAATACAATCCCAAAGGGAAAAGGAGTGCCCCTTGTCTTTTCTGATTGCTTTAACTTAAGTTCGAGAATGCCTAGCCAGAGAAACAAATCGTGGAAATGAGTTCATTGTTACCTCCGCTCCCCCTTCGCCTGCAGACACAACATACTCAGTCGGTACTCTGCACCTTGCTTCACACTAAAACAGACTTGAACACGCGAGGCTTTCCCGTGTCAATAATGACGACCATAATATGCTTGAGGCACAGCAGCAGGTTGTTGAGGCGGAGCAAGTGTTGGCATAGGTTGTACGTAAGCCTGCAATGAGATGACCAAGGTATCTCCAAATTATTACTCCCAAGTTCCAACAATCCATTAACAAGTTTGAACAATTTGAAATGAGATTTGATATGGCTTCCGACAAAACTACCATTACCAATGGTAACAAGTTTCAATTCCCAACCTAGGAGTAAATTTTCTACAAAATTGACCATTTGAATAAAAGGCCAACGAAAATATTTGACAAGTTAGGACATCAATATTGAAGGAATGTTGATAAATGTTTGGAATGAAATTGCTCAAGCAATGAGGGTATATATGAGTTGCCAGCAAGAAATCACTTATTTATCCATTTAGTTCGTTTTTGTATGTAAGAAAATGTATTATATGAAGAATGAATATTTCATTGGAAGCAACTCAATTTTAAATTGTTCCATGAAAATGACGACCCACATTTCCCTACAAACCAATAAATTTCCACAGGATAGAAAAGAGTGGCATATGGTATGGAAACATGAACTCATAGAAGTACGTGGAAGTCATTTTGACAGTGATGATCATCTGAAACAGATAAACAGATACCTGAGGAGGATAAGCCTGAGCATATGCACCATATGTGGTCTGCTGTGGAGCTGAGGTTGAATGATGAGGATGGGTGTAACTATGACCAATATAGCCAGCATAACCAGTCTGCCATAAAAAAGAGGAAGTAACGTAGAAAAACACTTGATGAGTGAAAAATTGACTGATTTAGCACAAATTCCAGAGTAAATTTACGTCTCATTCTAGTTTGATCTTTAAGGTGCCTCAGACGTGCAAGAGACAATCACAATTCGATGTGAAATGTAAGAAACTGGAAGTCCTTTTTGATAGAAACAAAAAGGAGTTTCTTTTTTTGAAAAGAAATTTTGAAAAACTCGAAACATCAAAAGAAATAATAAATGAACCATCTTGCATGGGGCCGCCGGCTGTAGATGCGAAATTTTATTCCAAAGTCTACGTAGAGACTTGAAATCTGCTTCTATAGCGATTATGGGTAAGTGAATTTTTTTCGACGTAGGCCTTCTTGAACCGATGTTTAAGGGTCAACCTAGACGCTTTGAAGATTGTTTTAGATTCGGTATGTTTTCAAAATCCAATTTTAATTTTCAAAAACTTGACAAAATCGTAAACTTATCTCCTTGAATGAAAATTTTTCAAAATCTTAAAAAACAGAAACTCATTCTGTTTTCAAAGACTTTTTTTCAGATTTGTTTCGATAGCTTCCGAATGTCCAAAAATGTTTTACAGGAAACAAAGGCTGATATGGAGATTTATGAACAATTTTTATTCTTATTTTATGTGTTGTGGATGTGTAAAATTAAATCTGAGAAAATACCTTACTCAGGTATTTGCGACAGATCTGTAACAGAAATACAAAGGTTTAAAAAAAACGGTTGTATCTTGGTGCACAGACCTCTGATTTCTATGAACTTGGTCTTGTCGAAAATCTCTAAATCTCAGCTTTCCAATGGGACTATTTTCAGTGAAATTGGTTAACTACAGACAAAGTTATGGGATTATGACCCAACCTTCGTTGTAGAAAATGCAGGTTTCCAGACTCTATTCTGATTTTATCAGATCTTCTCCAATTTTATTTACAAGGTTACACACGATCCTAAAATTCTTGAAAATTTTATTGGCAGTGGACAAGAAATATCTTGACCATGAGATGGCTGTCAAAAAACCGCTGCTCAAGCATCTTGATCCTTTTTCACTAGCAGATCTACATTGAGCTGAAGCGGAGCAACTGACCCAATTAATGAGAAAACTGTAGCCCATGATTGAAACTGTTGGTACAATACATATTTCGTTCCACCTTAAACAGTCCTAGGGCTATTCCCCCCACCCCACAGAAATTTCTAGACCTGCCACTGTCCTTTTTCCTCGAGAGAAAATAAGAAACAAGAGATATCCTCCCTAAAAGTCTTTTCTGGAAGCAGGGAAATCCTTCAGGACTTCTACAGATGATCTCTGGTGCAGCCACACTCCACGATTGGATTCTTAAAATGTATAAAGGTTGGGAATTTTGCAACTTCAACTTTACCACGTATTATTATTCTCTTTTTCTTTTTTGGTACTTCCTCGTGGGGTAAGTTTTGTAAAACACCCCCTGCAATTGAGGCCTAGATGCAAGAACCTTCTGACAGCTCGCCTAAACTGCAGCACTATTTTACCAAAATAATCCCCTGGAAAAGTTACAGAGAGAACAACAAAAGCCAAAAATTTCCAACATGGCTGTCATTCTTCACCTGGGAGAAGAGCAACAAAACGTAGAGCCAAGAAACAAAAGGGTAAAAAAGAGAAGACTATTGATGTGCCCATGTCTTACTTGCGCAAAGCCAGGATTCCATTGTTGTGGCAGTGTTTGGGGTCCTTGTGGCCAGCCTTGAGGTTGTGCACCGTATCCAGCAGCCCATTGATGTTGAGCGTTTGGATAGGCACCCATCGGGGCCATCACAGATTGAACTGGTGAAATAGCGGCAGAGACATCAGCATGTGTCTTTGCCAATTTGGTCTTGTCTGAAGACAAAAGTTCTTTGGCCCTGCGTTTTTTGGACTCTGATGTAGTCTTCTGCCGTGAAAAGAGCTTGGCATGCCTGCCCTCAGCCTTCTTAATTGCTTGAACATCTCCAAAAAGGTCCAAGAACTGCATGAGATTAAGAAAAAACAGCAAAAATATATTTGTTGTCAGCGAAAACATGTCTATGTGCATGAAGAGCACTAGGTACCATCGTGTACACCAAATTCACTAGTAGAACCTGCCCATTTGTCACTTCTTTTGCCTTCTAGAGACTGACCACTATGGCATGTACATATTTTTCAATCAAAAGACATTCTCTAGATCACCTGATGGCATCAAATGGACATTAATTGTGTGGGTAACGGCTTGCAAGTGTTTAACAGTTTTTTTGTGAATTAAGATAGCATACAAGTTACAGTGCTCAATTTTCTGACTTTATAAAGCCCTTTGTCCAATAATTCAAAAATCGAGGAGTTTAGAGCATTTCCTGACCTAAACAAAATTACTTTTCAACTCACCATACAAGAACTTTAGAGCATTTAAGCACCTTGTTGGCTACTTCCAAGTTCCTACATAGCAAAATAAAATACAGCAGAGCCTCTTCTGAAGACAAAATCACCTCAAGGAATATGCTGGACAAGTCCTCTCTGTCCGCAGCACTTATTGCATTGGTATTCCCAATATTTGTGGTTAGAAATTTCTCTACAAGAGAATCCAGATAGTCAATCCGTTTGGGAATAGGTTGAATGCTCTCCAAATGGATAATTCCCTAAACACATAAGCAGATCGATTCCAAGAGTCAAAAGACAAAACCAGTTAAATATGCCAAATAACCAGTAAAGTGGAATAGACAGCGCAGCTAGACAACCTCTAAAAGCGGCTTTGACAAAGGAAACTGCTGGAAAGATCCACCTAGAACTTCCCTAGCTTTCTCAACATTGCCGGCAACCTGTACAAAGATGTGTAAGCATCAGCAGGAAAAGCTTCAACACAAGAGGAATGTGTCTGATAAAGTGCACAAACAAAAGAAGCTAATGAAGATATTCACAACGAAAATGAAACTTGCACAGATTTAACAATTAAAAATATAAATAAATAACAAAAAGATTTGACTTCACAAATTAAATATGTATTGAATGAGAAAAAGTTAGCAAACTATACAAGTTACAATTTTATTCAAAAAATAAATGAACAGTGAAATATTTATGCAGCTTATCGAGGCCAAACAGAAGATGCGAAACACAAAAAAGCAAGTATATACCTAAACAAACTTTGTGCATTCTTTTGTTATGTTGGGATATTCTTCAGCTTCCCTATGTTGCGGATAGATTTTGTTGACTTTACCGCATATCCTCTGGCATATATGCCATTGAAGTTTACACTTTACAATGACAATTTGAATCCATGATTTATTCATAACAAATTCTTGAATAAAAGCTGACAGTTCTTGTTGGGAAAGTTCCAATATGCTAGCCACAAAATTACCACCAAAAGCAAAAGATGAAGCTCATGGAAAGAACATTATAAAATCCAAACCAGAGAGAGAATGTAACAGGATACCACCCGAAGAGCCCTAGCTCGCCCATCTCATGGTAATTAGGCACATGTGCACCAGAATACAACCAGAAACCACCCGAAAAAATGAGACAGTGTTACAAAACTTCCCCCAGCAAAGTTTCTTAGTAGAGTACATTTATTGAATCCAACCTCTAATTCTAAACCGCCAGTGATATCATTCAACTTGGATTTTTCGCCCACTCACATTTCGCTGACCTATCTCATGGTTCAAAGAAGAGGGTACGACAGAATAGTAAACAGAGCACACCGTGGTAAGATTCTAAACAGGAGAAGTCCCCTATGGATTCGAGAAGAAGGAAATGACCGCTAATTCTGGGGCCCTATAATATGTCCTTTAAACAATTATCATCCACACAATAAATTAAAAATCAATGAAGATGGTGATCGTATGTAAATGATATACCAGATAGAGAAACTTAGAGTACTGAACAAGCAGAATTGGTAGAATCTGAGAATGCTCATTTCCTCGTTCAGTAGCAATGGCATCCTCATACACAGTGAAAGCAGCATCTTGATGCCCCTTAAAAAGCAAATCACAAGCATGAGAAAGCTGCCCACCACTGAGACTGAATAAAAAAGGAAGAAAACTAATTACCAGCCTATATTCCATGTTTGCATGCTTGACTACTGCCTCCAGTAGACCTGGTGCAATTTCTGAATGTATAAGATGGTATTCAGCACAGGCGCCTGCAATATCCCCATTATGCTCCTTAAATCTGGCAGCAAATAAATGAATCTCAGGCTGTTTCTGCAAAAGACATTTCATATAAATAATAAGCAGCACAGAAGAAGCAAAAAGATAAAGGATACCACACAGTAAGCCTTACAGTAAACACGTGAAATTGTCAAGAGTACAAAATGACAATAAATAAATGTAGGAACCCATCATCAACAAAGTCCTAATCATCACATTTTCAAAGAAATAAAAGTTGTTGGCAGCCAAAATGCTACAAATAGTCATATACCTCTGAACTATGATAAGTTGGCAGAAAAATCTTGACAAGAGAAGCTTACAACAATTTTTTTCTAAGACCATATTTTCAAAAGTACCAAAATGCACTACCTTCACGAAAACTTGAGCAGCCCGAGCAAGAGCGTTATTTGCCAGCTCCAAGCTCCCACTGGCCTCCATAGAAAGAACATACCGGATCCAAAACTCGGGATAACTGGCACAAGCAATAAGGCATCTCTCGTATAACTTCACAACCTGTGTACGTGAAAGGAAAAAGGTTAAATCCAAGATTTCTCAGTAAGGAACGGGATTTAGTACACACAACTTTCAACTCTAAGGTGTTCGCCAGCCTAAGTAAGTGAACTGAATTATGTACTGGTCAACTTTAGAACAGTTAAGTTGGTCACAGCATATCTTATGCTGAACCCATTTTCAGGCCACCAGGAGACCAAATAACATGAAGGATATGCGAATAGTAACCAACATCGCTGGAGAGGATTTGGAATGTGTGATGACAAGAAGTAAACTAATATTGTTTCAAAAAGTGTACATCATACGGTACTATCATTTTGAACCTTTTACTCTGCCAACAAAGTGGCATTATCTTAGAAGCCTTGAAAAATAATGAACTCTGAGAGAGAGAAACATCAAGTCAAACTTCCACAATGTAAAAGCTCCATTAATAAAACAACATAGAGAGATATGGTGATCAATAGTAAGGATGACAACTTACTGTCTGTTGCTAGTTATTTGCAACTGTTACATATGTGGAGTAGATTCTTGTAGAAACAAAACCACAAGGAAAGATGTTCCAAACACGACAAACTTGGGATTATGGTTTTTTACTTCCAATTTTGAATAAATTATGATATGTATATATAATTGTACACAATTCTGTTTAAGAGTGACATTAGAATTTAATTCATATTTTAAAACCACGGTACATACAAGTTAGTTCATTTCAAGCCAAAATATTTGAAGTTTACACTTTTCAACCTCAACACTTCCTCCCGCACCAAAGTGCCTAAACATTCAAAATTTATGGTTGTTACAACAACTACAACAAACAACAACTAAGCCTTTTCCCAAACTAGACAGGGTCGGCTACATGGATTCTTTGTTTCCACAGATCCCTATCGTGTGCCATGTTAGCAGTTAACTCACAATACGCTAGATCATTCTTTATTGTTTCTTTCCAACACTTTTGTGGTCGTCCTCTATCTCTTTTAATACTTTCCAAATTTAGTTTTTCATACCTTCTTACAGGTTCTTCTTTTGATCTTCTTTCTATATATCCAAACCATCTTAAACGATATTCTCTCATTTTATCCTCTATTGGTGCCACTCCTAATTTGTTTCTAATAACCTCATTATGTATACGGTCTTTTCTTGTATGACCACTCATCCATCTCAACATCTTCATTTCTGTCACAGACATCTTTTGTACATGTTGATGATTAACTGCCCAACACTCAGAACCATAAAACATGGCCTTTTAACTTTAATGGTATCATCTTATCACAAAGAATACCTGATGCTCCTCTCCATTTTAACCAACCAGCATTAATTCTATGCGTAACATCTCCATTAATTCTTCCATCAATCCGAAAAATTGACCCTAGGTATTTAAAACTTTCTTTTTGGGGGATACAATGTGTGTCAATTTTAATTTCTATGTCCTCTGAAGTAACCAAATGATCAAACTTACATTCCATATATTCTGTCTTTGTTCTACTAAGTCGGAGCCCTTTGCTTTCTAATGTTTCTCTCCATAGTTCTAATTTTCTATTAACTTTTTCCTTAAACTCCCCCACTAACACAATCTCATATGCAAATAACATACACCAAGGTCCTTCATCTTGAATATGTTTTGTTAACTCATCAATCACCATTATAAATAAGTATGGACTTAAAGTTTATCCTTGATGTAACCCAATATTAACTTCAAAGAAGTTTGTCATTCCTTCATGAGTCCTCACACATGTTTTTGTACCATCGTACATGTCTCTTACAAGGCTAATGTATGTCAATGGGATATCTCTTTTTTCCAAAGTTCTCGAAATAACCTCTCTCGGTACCAAATCATAAGTTTTTTCTAGATCAATAAATAGTATGTGAAGGTCTTTCTTTTTCATCCTAAAACGTCTCAAAAAGTGAATCGCTTCAACAGTAGATCTATCTGGCATGAATCCAAATTGGTTCTCTATTATACTTCATACTTGTCTTAACCTATGTTCGATAATTCTTTCCCACAATTTCATAGTATGGCTCATTAACTTGATACCTCGATAACTCGCACAATTTTGAATGTCTCCATTGTTCTTATATATGGGTATAAGTGTACTCGTTCTCCATTCCTCGAGCATCTTTTGGTTTCTTCATATTTCATTAAATAGTCTTGTGAGCCAAGTGATTCCCATCTCTCCTAGTATTTTCCAAACTTCTATATGAATATTGTCAGGTCCTACCGATTTACTATCATTCATATGTTTAAGAGCCTCTTTAACTTCACTCTTTTGAATACGTCGGTAGAAATTGTGGCTTATATACTTTTCTGATTTGGCTAACTCTCCTAAGCTAATACTAACATCTTTATTTTCATTAAAAAGCTTATAAAAATAGTTTTTTCATCTATTTCTTATATCATCATTTGCCACTAGAATTTTTTCATCCTCGTCCTTGATGCATCTAACATAATTAAGATCTTTAGTTTTCTTATCTCTAGCCATAGCTATCTTAAAAATATCTCTTTCACCCTTTTTTGAGTTGAGTTTTTTATATAAATCCTCCCAAATTTTATTTTTTGCTCCACTCACGGCCTTTTTCGCTTCCCTCTTTGTTTTCTTATAAGCCTCTAAAGTTTCACTAGTTTTCTTAGTATAATGTAATTTGTAACATGCCCTCTTTGCCTTGATTTTATTTTGCACTACTTCACTCCACCACCAAGCTTCTTTTTGTGCCGGTACACCTCCCTTAGATACCCCTAACACATCTTTCGCCACTTTCCTAATATGTATAGCCATATTGTTTCACATATCACATGGTGTACCAACATAATTCCAAACATCTCCTTGAAGGACTTTCTGTCTAAATATATCTTCTTTCTCGCTTTTGAGGTTCTACCATTTAGTCCGAATAGCTCGATGCACTCTTTTCTTCTTTGTCCATTTTTTAATTTGTAAATCCATAACTAAAAGTCAATGTTGAGAATTACCTTGCAATCTTTACAACACGCTCTATCTTTTTTTCAACAAATAAAGTAATCAATTTGTGTTTGTGATAAGTCACTCTTATAAGTAATTAAATCTTCATCTCATTTTTTGAATATTGTATTGACTATAAAGAGATCAAATGCCATAGCAAAATTTAAAATCTCCCTATCTTCCTCATTTATATCCCCAAAACCAAAGTTTCCATGAATACCTTGATATCCTAATGCCTCTTTACCGACATGTCCATTTAAGTCTACTCCTAAACAAATCATCTCCCTTTGTAGAATCTTTTGAATCACCTTATCTAACTCTTCCCAAAAAGTTGTCTTTTATACTATCTTCTAGTCCTACTTGGGGTGCTTAAGCACACCAGATTTCCATGTTTATGTATATTTCAATCTCATAAACTTCATTGGAATCAACATGGTATCAAAGCAAGGTTACTGATTCCATCAAAAAAACAAGGGAACAAGGGTAGATCATGGACAGACAATGGTTGTTGAGTTTGGGTGTCTTAAAGCATTTCAGAAGTAAATTGTAATAATTTCAGTGCACAAACTGCAGCAACCAGTCAAATTGCGGCCAACAAGGGGATAGTAAGCGTTGAAGAAATCAATAACTTATGGAGGGGTGTTTAAAAGAAGAGTTTCATAATCCAAGAGGTATAAATGACTCAAGAATCGAGCAATTTAAAATTACCAATATAAAGTTAGACAGAAAAATTATAAAGAATGAGCGAAATGAAGAGAGGTTGTTCTCAAATCAAGTGGAAAGTTAGGAACTGTAAGGGAACGAAAGTATGTCCTACTGAAGACTGCATAGATTTCGAACGGTGGTCAAAGGAAGATGCATACACTGACAAGAGGAGACATACTCAAGATCAATACTGAAAAATCATTGGAAAAACAGTAGATTCCCAAGATCATGGGAATTATGTTGTTGCCACTAAAGAAAAGACAGCAAAACTGACTACACATGATGAGATGTTAGAACTAAGAAGAAAGATCGCATAAATTGAGTCCAAACTCTGAGATCAACCATCTACTTCATAAAAAAAATGAAATAGGTATTCCTACTTCCTACACCATAAATAGTAACTCTTCCTTTACACACTCTAAATTTTGGGATTTTGGGTGATAGATTCAGGGAAAACCGATCAAATGATAGGTGATAACTCCAAGTTTGTGGAATATCATCCTCTATCCATACCTCATTATAATAAATTGGCAAATAGGACCTTAATTCTAATGAAAGAAAAGGGACGATGCAAACTCAAAATTTCCAACTAAAATTGGTTATATATGTTCCAGAGTTCCCAATTAATTTATTATTAGTGAGTTCATTGGTTAGAGATTTACATTGCTTGATAAAATTTTCTCCCTTTGGTTGTAAATTTAAGGATCTGGAGACAGGAAGAACCTTTGGATACAGTGAACTGAGAAATGGGCTCTACATACTCCCTCATAACCTCGTTCCAGCACAAAAGAATGCATTTGCAGCTAAAAAAAGTAGAAGATAAGCTTAGGCTATGGCATAGTCGATTGGGACATCTTCCAGTTTCAAAAATTAGAGTTAATTTATGTCGAGTGTCAAAGAGATTTGGTCCTTCATTGTGACCGATCTCAAAGGGCCAAACATCATTGAGTGTCATTTCCTAGTAGAGAGTCACAAACATTTGCTCCATTCGAGTTAATACATTCTGATTTATGTGTCCTTGTTCTATTCCATCATTAGAAAAATATAAATATTTTGTCACCTTTATTGATGACTATTCCAGAATGACATTTGTGTATCTCATGAGATTGAAATCTTAAGTTTCATCCATATTTCCTATTGTTCATAAACTTATTGAGACCCAATTTGGACATACCATCAAAATACTCAAGTCGGATAATGGTGGTGAATTCGTTATCTCATAATTTCAAACTTTTATGGCATCTAACGAATTATTCACTAAACATCTTATGCCTATACCTGCAACAAAATGGGGTTAATGTAGCTGAAAACATAGACACCTAATTGAAATAAATTCAAATTACTCTTTGCTTCATGGTCATGTCCCTTTCTTAGTTTTGGGACGTGATGTAGTTCTTAGCTTCCTCACATTTGATTAATCCCCATGCCCTTTCTATGTGCTTGATAAGCCAGTACCCACTCGTGCATGTGTTGTTTCACTCATCAACCGCTTTCCATTCTCTTCAATCTACGTGTCTCGAATGTCGAGCATGTTTTGTCCATAATCTCACTCCCTTGGCCTTAACACACCGTCCGCTCGCATCGAGTAAAATGTGTTTTTTCGACAAAACCATAGTTCTCGAAATTAGTGCATGTGTTCACCCGCTCTTAAGTTTTCACCTAGTCTGTAGATCATCACACGCTACTTGAGTCTGTTCCTTTCTGTGGAGTCGACACATAACACACCCATTCCCCTTTGAGGTCCTCCCTAGTTTTCCTCCTGAACCCATTACTGACCAGGTCAACTCCGTTGTTCACGCTACTCTGTTAGTACCCTGGTTCCTACTAATCTCGCCCTTCATTCGAAGTCTTAACGCTCATACGCCCTTTCAAGTCCATCATCGGCCCCACCACTACCACCACCAAAGTTATTCGTGTCGGTTGTAGAGGTACCTTTGAGGCCCTGAACCGATATTGGCTCCACCAACTCGACAGCTCAAAGCCTCCGCAGCCTGGGACCTTCCCATTACCTTCGAAAAGGTATATGGTCCACTCGTAGCCACTTCTCCTCCTTGTATTTTACTTGAGTTACCATCGTCTCTCTTCTGTACATTACAGTTTTTTCTTTCCCTTGTTCTTACATGTGTTTATTCCTAAATCTGTAGGTGATGCCTGTCCTATCCTATCTGGTGGCGACGAGAAATGATTGATGAAATGTACATGCTGACTTCGAGCCGGTAAGGTATTTGGGAACTAACTTCCTCTTCCTCACGAGGAAGTCCTCACAGTAGGTTGCGATTGTGGATCTTTTACGAGGCAAGGTTGGCCTTCCAGATGGTACTCTTGATTGCACTTTTAAGTCTCGTGCTAGTTGGCAAAAGGGTATACATAAATTTTTAGCTTAGATTATGAGGGATACTTTCCACCCAGTGACAAAGGTAGCTTCTGCTTTGGCTTTTTCTATCTATGTCGGTATTTGCCCTTGGGCCGCCGTCGGCTGGATATCAAGAACATGCTTTTCTCCATGGCTGATGCGAGAGAGAAGAAGTCTTTGAGGCGGAGCAACCTCACTGGGTCTGTTGCTCAGTGGGAGGCCTCTTCGGCCTCGTTTGCCTTGTCTACGAGAATGTCCTTGTATGAGTCTCCGAAACAATTCTTCTCGGGTTTGGCTTTGGGAGATTCGATGCATTGTTTTTCGGCAGTTTGGTATAACTTCAGAAATTGAGAGCGAGGTCAACCGCACTATCTTATACTCATACAATTCGATGTTGTATCTATTTGATTATGTATGTGGATGACATTGTTATCATTAGCGGCGATCACCAAGGTATAACTCGGACTAAAAATGACATCTCTGTCATCATTGCATTGTGAGCTTAGCAACCTTGTTATTTCTTGAGAATTGAAGTGGCGTCAGTCCAAAGGATGACATACATCTATCTCCACGAAGGAAATATGTTATGGATATTCTTGAAGAAACGGGACTTGTCAGAGTGCAAGTCACCTATTGACTCCTTAGGATCCCACATGCTAAACTTTCATCGATCGGGTGGAGCCACTTTCGGACCTAGGAAGATACTAGGCCGTTGGTTGGACACAACTTAACTCATCTTCTTGTTACCGTCCGTGATATATCCTTTGCGGTGAGTGTAGTAAGCGCAATTTCTAAACTCACCTTGGGAAGGACATTGGGATGCAAATGACTCGTGATTCTTAGGATAGTATGGCTAAGGGAGCTCCAGGGAAAAGACCTTGTCTGTGCGAAGACAAAGGACCATACCCTGATTGTTGGATATCTCGTTGATCTTTGATTGGCGGGCTCTTATTGATAAGATAGGATTTCTAGATAGTTGTCTGTATCCATCGAGGAGTAATACGATATGGTGTTAGGTAAGCAAAATGTAGTCAGCAAGATCAAGGTCATGACGGAATATCGAGTCAATGGCCTCGGCCATTTGTGAACTCATTTCGTTCAACGATAACTTCTGGTAAGAGCTTCGGTTGGAATACATTATGCAAATGACTCTTTATTTGTGATAATCTAAGCTGCCTTGCAGATATCTCCTTCCAATCCGGTGTTTCATGAACAGGATCAAACACATTGAGATAGATTGTCACTTTATTATGAGTACCAATGAGTTTAAGTTGGAGCACGTGCGACAAGAAAATCAATGTGTAGACATGCAAACTAAAACAATATGCAGGAATATATTACGAAGATTGTGTGACAAGTTGAGTATAACAATAATATTTACACCCAACTTTAGGGGTAGTGTTGAAAGATCGAATTTGTAGTAGTCTTTATAGTGTTGTTTTTTCTTATTGTTGTCTCTTTCTTCCTTCTGTTCTTAGGGCTCTCAATAATGTTTAATTTATGTTCTTAGTTGCTTTTTAAAGGTGCCTTTAAATTGGATTTCATTAATGGTACTTGTGTAATAAATCCCTTTGTAACCCGCCTGATGTGGTAACATTAAAAGAGAGAAATAAAGAAGAAAGTGAAGGATGGCGGCTCCATGTAGGAGACTACACACCATATTTCCATTTTCAATCTGGTTATGTATATTTCAATCTCATAAACTTCATCGGAATAAAAAATGGTGACTCAATATCCTAAAATATTGTTTCAAGTTCTAACCAAATTTTCAACATGCTACTAGTTTTGTTGCTTTTCAGAATTTCAAATAACTCCTTTGACAGCTCTAATGTACCAAAACTCCAAGGTATCTAATCAAATTTCAAGTTGGTGTATATATTTCACTTTTTCACATACAAGAACAAAAGCCACATTCAAAATTGTGTGAAGTGTATCAAGTTCATGAGCTTAAAAAGAATTATTGAACATAAGTTGAGACAAATATGGAGTAGAACATAAAACCAATTTGGATTCATGAAAGGGAGATCTACTATTGAGACAATTCACCTATTATGCCGTCTTATGGAATATTTTAGAACAAAGAAGAAGAACCTTGGAGAACTTTTGAAAAAAGGGATATCCCATTGACATATATCCATCTTATAAGAGATATGTATGAAGGTGAATAAACATGTGTGAGGACATATGAAGTAATGACGGATTTCTTTCAAGTTAATATCATATTACATTAGGCATCAACTTTAAATCTATATTATTTATATTGATCAATTATGAATTAACAAAATATATTCAAGATGAAATATCATGGAGGCCCGCTACGTTTTATGGTTCTGAGTGTTAGGCAGTTAACCATCAACATCTACAAAAGATATCAACACGTGCAAAAGATGTTCGTGGCAGAAATGAAGGTGTTGAGATGGATTCAGGTAACAAGATTTGCATTCATTAGCTTAAGTATCAGGTGGTCATGCATTGGAGTTCAAGGTAACATGTAAGGTGAGCACAAATACAAACACACACAGAGGATTGATCTTCTTGAATACAGGAAGATAATGAGAACAAAGTACCTTGTTGAAGTCACCACATGCTTCAATGAAGTCAAGGTAATTATGCCAATTGCTGAGCTGATGATCATCAACCGGCTTTACATGAAAGTATGGCCGCTTGATGGCCGCTTCAAAGTCATGGATCTTCGCATCATATTCTTTTGCATTCTTGTACATTTCTTCTCTAATACTAATATATTTCTTCAACTCCTCTGCCTCTGTTAAACCTGCACTTGCAGATTTACCATATTGTTCCACCTCATCAGAACGGTCCCCATTGTCAACCCCTTGTTCATCAGTTCGCGGATTGGCAGTTAACATAGCAGCTTCTTCTGCTGTCCGTATCTCAGATAAAGGGCGATTAGCAGCCAATTCCTTAAAGCTGTAAATTTCAAGGGCCTGTTACTCAAAGACCATTTAAATAGAGAAATGTGCATGAAGACAAGCAAAAGAAGATAATACTGTTTAATATAGTATAAGCATCAACAAAAATAAAGAAAATAACAACTAGAAAAGAATATGGTTAAATGAAAAAGAGAAAATGTCTCTAGATGAAGAATCCAATACCATTAGTTATCAATGTGGAAGTTTTTCCAGATTCTTTTACCTCAAGGGCAAAAGCAGAAAGTTCAAGTAGAATATGCAGATAAAAATCAAGAAAAATTCTTTTGGCAACAAAACTAAAATTGAAGTCATTAAACTAAAAGTTCCTTGTTATTAGTCACGTAGGTAAAAGGCGGAAAAAGGAGAACTGGGCAAGATAAATGAGAAACAAGAAGCAAAAGGAAGTTGAATACTACAGCAGCACAGCCTAAAACAACATAAAACTAATATAAACTTGGATTTATATATGACTATATGTACACACGTGTATGTAAATGTAATGTGACAAGACTTGCCTGTTAAAATAGCGATCAAGTTGCTGAATAGGATGCCCAAGTATACGAGTGTAGATAATAGCAAGTTTCATCCACTCCTGTAGTGAATATCCGTACTCTATGTATTTGTCCCATAGAGGATATGCAAGGTAGTCTGTTCCAACATAAGCCAATCCTCGCTCAAATAGCCTGAGTAGAAGGTAAAAACAAGCAGAACAAGATTGTGATAAATGTATAAGGCACCAATGACCATGTTGAAGTCACTCACACAGGGCCAAATGATTGATGCCATACACTGAGATGTTCACTAAGAATAAAATTACTGATAACAGCATTTGACACTTCCAAACTTAGGCACAAATATGCTTCATTTACCTTCCTGTAAAACTCATACATTGTCCGTGAAATGGAGCAAGGCATAGAGGCATCTTAGCACATTAACTGAATGAGCTTCCCAGCAGCATACGATATTGTTGCACCCATGATAGCCTCAAGAGTGTCAAGTTAAAGACAGCAGAATTTCTTAGAGAACTACATGCCTACTACCCAAACCTTTGGCAAAAGGAAAGAGTTGAATGGTGTAATGAAATCACAATGCAATAATTAAACCAAAAATAAAAAGAAGCAGCTAATAATGTGTAGGAACACGTGTCAGCTTTGCACATTAGAACAAAAAGTGCTTCTAATGTGCAAGCTATGCAAACCTTTCCTCCATGTGACTGATCTACTGTTGCTGCAGGCATACCAGGAAAGGTTAGAGAAACAATACAAAGGCAACAGCAATTTCTAATGACCACGAAAAGTGGAGCACGCCACTTCAAACAGCAACTAACTGGAATTTGAATTATTTTAGCAGAAAAAGTCAGTACCTGTGCACGGTGTCTGGGTCATCATAGGTTGATATTGCAAATGTACAATAGTGCAACCAAATGTCTACAGAATACGTCACAGCTAGAACTGCTCTCTCATACACCTCCACAATTTTGTCAATGTTGCCTAAGCGAGCCTCATGATCTGCATACTTCTTCCAATATCCATAACATAATGGAAATTCAGCCAAGAATGCATCATAAACTCTTCGTATTTTCAACAAGTTATCCTGTAAACAAAGTCTTGTTTAGAGTATTACTCAAAACAAAACGTGCAGACTCAAATCAGGGATCCTATTTCTCATAGACATTGAAAATTGAACGCACAAGTGATCAAGAACTTGTATCCATATAAAGGTGCTAAAGCTTAAAAGACTGAAAATGATAAAAATATACACTAAGAAGAATGATGCCGAGTTTTGACTGACCAGTTTAGACAAAAGTCACAATCAAAGACAGAATAGCATGCATTAAACTTCAGTTGACAAGACCTAATTACATTGAATAGCCATAATCTTTGGAGATACTAATATGCCTTAATCTAAAATTTGTCAATGCCGCTGCAACATAAAAGGCTTTCTACGTTTTCTGAATCATGATCTGAGATACCAAGCAGTACCTCTGCAACCTTCTCAACCTCCTCGATCAGAGCAGTCCATGCATTGAAGTCCAGTGAGTTAGCCTTCACGATGGCCCATAGTCGATTTTCTTCGGTGGAAAATACTGCTACTGAACAAGAAAATGCAATCATTGATCAGCAATAGTGCAGGAGAAGTAGGCCGCTAACTAGTTGCTTATCGAGCAAAAGACATGAAATAGAAGTACCGCATATAAGTGAATCTGAAAGTAGGGATTCCCAGAATATATAGAAAAAGTCATACAAAGACTTAAGTTCCAAGAAAATTAATTGCAAACAGAAATATTGAAACGTAAACAAAAAAAGGCACTTATCAACATATATAGCCATCTACCAAAATTGTTGTGATTGATACCATGAGCCTCCTCAAACTGTTGGTCCGTGACTTTTGCTTCCGCTGGACCATTTCCATTCCCACCAACATGAGTGGCTGCCATGCCATAATTTGCCTCCGCTACACTTACGCCATTCTCAGAACCATGAGCAACAGCTTGTGCATGATGATCCGCTGCATATTTATCCTGTCCGACAGCCGACTCTTCAGCAGCAACATCTGCAGGATAAGCTGGGTTAGATGAAGCTTGTTGCGTTATATGCTCTACGTTGAAATTGAAAGTGTTCCCAACAGCACCAGCTGCTCCTTGAATCCCGGAAATAGCGCTATCAGCTGAATTCATATCTCTGGATTCCAATGAGAACACGCTCTTGTCAGCAGACTCCAGGATGCCTGCGGCGCTATAGGAAACATCTTCTGCATTTTGGTTGCCTGGGTGTTCAGAGTCCCCCATTGTCAGAGTTTCGCCCTCAAGCTGTTCCATGAAACAACCAACAACATAATGTATAAGATATAACAGCCATAAAGAGATTAAAACAGATTACATTACTTCAGATGTTTCTTTTTAAAGGAAGATAATAAATTCATTGATATCAGAAACCAGGTTGAGATGAATTCAGCCAGAAGAGATATCGAGCATACAAATTTCCTCGTAGAAAATAGGGAATAAGAGGTTAGTTTCATCAACAGGCTCATGGACAGCAAACTACACTAGCGTGCCTTGGCAATCATCAAATTGCTAAGGACATCTCGCGCATCTCCACAATCCCCTTCCAATTGAGCAACAAGTACCGAACTACTCATGAGATTTCGCTTCGGCAGAAACAAGCGCCCATAAAGACATTCCCGGAAAGACGGAGAGTGCCGCCGGGGACGTCCAAATAGGACATCAGTAGTGCAAGAAACGACACGAGTCCCGTACGGGCGAAGAAAGTAAGCAGATCTTCCTTGATCCTCGCCACGAATCTAAGGGAGAAACCAACGTGAAATATGCAAACCCTAACACCGTAACAAATCAAGGGGCACATAAAAGAACCAATAAAGAACAAAATATAGAGAAGGAAAACGAGAAAAACGACATCTGAAAGATTAGAAGGGATGCTAGAAACGATACTCAACGATCAAGAAGCCGGAAGACTCGGAAAGAGAAGCAGATCCGATCAAGGGTTTCTTCGCAGATGAGGAGTGAGTGAAAAATCCAATCCGTTGTATTTTCTTGCGAGGGGAAAAAAGGAGGGAATCGGGATGGGGTGTCGATAATTCCCCAAACTTATGTGCGGTAAAAAACTTGCTAAAAAGTCACGCAACTTATATCTAATGACTGATTCTTGCCTATTGCTTGAAATTTTACACTCAGCCGCCTAGGTTAAGCTCCTGTACAGAATGGAATATTGACCCAACCCATGGGACACGAACCAAATGGGTTGATGTTACCTATGAACCAAACCGGGACTGGGCCGGTTCGAGTCCTGGTTTGGAACCATTAATTCCCGATTGAGTTCTAAACTGCATGGAACCAGGCAAATCATACAAATATTTTTGAAACAAAAATAAGAAAGCATATGAAACCAGTGGTTTGGAATGGTTGGTTCTGGTTTTAAATCGATTTTGATTTCATAGAGGGTGGAATCAGAACCAAATTGGGTGGTCTTTAGTTCTAATTCCAGTTCAACTGGTTTTTGACCCGATTTGATTCCGGCATTGTTGAGTCAATTCCAAAGTGGCCATGTATAATATTACCCAATTTGATTAGGTGCATATCTCGGTAAGAAAAAAACAAATATCTTTGGACAGACATTGGGTGGATAACAAACACAACGTACCCAACCTGTATATACATGAATACATGCATGCATACATATATATACATACACATATACATACATATATACATACACATATACATACATACATATATACATACATACACATATATATATACTTGTATACTCATCCCGACCCATCCCATTGTATCCATATGGACACACCTGCGCACTCCATTGGCTCCAATACATCTCTCGCGAGTTTCGTCTCCTCTTGTATATACAAAAACATTCACTTTCCTCCCTATTTTATCAGCCAACTGTTTAATTGGGCTTAACCTCTGGTTGTACATCAAAGTCAAGAGTTCAATACACGAGGTGTGCTTTTATCATTATTGGTGATCTCTGCACAAAGAAGAACGACTAAGAGGTCAATCCACAAGTTGAAAGTCATAAGTTCAATACACGAGGTGTGCCGTCCTACCACTCTAACAAAAAAAGAAGAAGGTTATCACAGTCAATATTTTTGAGTGTCCCAGCATTCAACTCACTGAAATTTGTGACGAAAAGAGTGTATTGGACGTAATTGTGTTTGAAAACAAAGACGTGCGTTAATTGTAATATCTAAACTCCGGACCCCTACGTGGTAAATATTGAGTAAACGAGAGTATTTTGTGAATCCTCGATTAAATTCTTTCCGTTTCGGTGAGCGAACCCGTCTGAGATCCGAAACCAGCAGAGCGAGCGGGGCACGAAGTGGAGTGAAAGGAGCCCATCGCACCGTCCATTCCTCCTCCACCCGCTATTCGGGCCGTCCATCTCCTACGCCCCCAAAATTTCCCCTCGCTTAAATCCCACCCTTTCGCCCTCAGTATTACCTTTTGCGTTCCCGGGCCGAAATCTTTCGTCCTTCGTTCCGGCCGTTTCTTGTTCGCCTTTCGGCCGCCGGAGCTCAGATCCGAACACATAGACGCATTCGCGACGAATCTTGAACTATTTCCGCTCTTCGAGGTTCATCGCCTGAGGAGTTTCCGTGTTATCGCGTTCTTTACCCTTCCTGGTACTTCCAGATATAGTCCGGGCTCCGGATCTTGTATCCGGCGGTTCTTTGCTGGATATAGGGCTGACGTTAGGGTCAGGGTTCCGTTCTGCATGCGGTCTTGGTGAAAACAATGTCGAGTGCTTTCTCTGCTCCCATTGCTGCATTTCAGGTCATTGTCGCGCACCCTCTATATTTGTTTGTACATTTTCCTATCTCTCTCTGTCTCTATTGCAATGATGTCTCTGTCATTTTTCCTTTTTTCTCATGCATTTGTTGTGTTGAGTGCAGGTGGGGAACTATTTCGTGAGGCAGTATTATCAGGTGCTCCAGCAACAGCCGGACTACAGCCATCAGTTCTACAACGACGCGAGCACGATGCTCTGTATTGACGGAGACAAGATAGCGACGGCGATTCTGGTATTCTTTTTTACATCTCTTCATCGTTTCCTTTGGAATGGCCATTGGTTTTTGTAGTTTGCGTAATGGCGATTCTGGTGCTATTGAATTGGTTGTAGTTTTGACTCAGATTCAAAATGTGTGGTTCTTTTCTGTTTACTTGGATCAGTTGCTTTCTCACTATCGTCCACTTGCATCATGTAAAAGCTTTCAGTTTTGTGATTGAGCGCTGTGATACAATAATGTACTCCAGTGGTAAGGTCTCAAGTACTCATTAGTTCGAAAAAGAGTAAGTAACTCTTATCATTTTTAACATTGGCTGACATTGAATGCCAACAGGATATCCAATTGCTATATCTCTCTGTTGTGTAATGGATGCAAATCCTTCGGTCTTTCGGGTTGGAGTGTTATGAGTCGTTTTTGAAGATCCTACGTTTACTTATATCTTAATTTCCTCTTACTGTATCTGCTAAGAATGTCATGTTTGGAGTGTCTTTTCTATTCTTAATTCTTGAGACCGCGGTCCAAAAGTTCTCCTCACTACAGAACTTGAGGAGCTAGAAATTCATCCAAAATCATGCAAGTACTTGAAAATTGTTATGCCTGGTATACTCCATGCAGTAAGAATACCGGAACAAACATTTTGATTACGTTATTATCTTATGTAATGGGATGTAGTATGTACTTCTTTCCAATGGTATCTATTCTGAATATGTTTGAGTGGAGACATTTCTCCATTTCCCTAATTTTGTCTCAAGAATGGATTTGTTACATTGCTTCCTCCCATAATAAGCAAACGGCCTTTTCCTTTTTCTGTGTCATGCGCATTTCATGAAAGTGTGCTTCTATATTCAGTGCTCATTGGTTTTGTGAATAAATTCACTTAATCACAAAGGAAGGTATGAAGAAAAGTATTGGCTGCTTGTGTTTCATATTGTTAGCAGCTTATTCACATAATTAGGCACGATTTCTGGACATTTTCCCAGTAAAAGAGGTTGTTTCTGAAACTTTTCTGCCTTCTCTAGTTAAGGAGCAGATCTTCACTCCCTTGACTCTGTGGTGCTTCAGAACAAGGTCACATATTCCGTCAGTCCTTAGGGAAAAAACTAGAAAGCTAATTGATGCAGGCGTGAACAGGTATTGTGGAGCTCCTTCATGAGGTACGTGTTTGGTTGGCATGTGGAGTCACAGGAACTCATGAGTTCTGAATGATTCAACTGTAATGCATGACCATGGGGTTATGGGAAGCAATTTCACCAAAAAAACTAGATCAGGTAAATCTAGATTTTGTAAGAAATGGCTAAAAGTACACCTTTATATGTGATGCAACCGGTGTTTATACCTTATTGCTAGAATACATTGATTATACTTGTGGCACCGATGATCAAAAGAGAAGGCTTTAGATCATTAGAAACCATAGCATTTATATGACTATCTAATTTCTAAGGTGGAGCTACTTTTGTCTATATCCAGTATCTTGCTTCATGCTTAGCTTTTAATACTCTGTACGTGTGTATGACTCTATGGTGTTGTTTTCCTTCCCTAGTTTGTTGATAATGTTTTCTAAATGTTTATTTGCAGCAAATACATTCTCTTGTCATGTCGTTGAACTTTATGGGAATTGAAATCAAATCAGCACATTCTATGGATTCTTGGAACGGTGGCATTCTGGTGACAGTTTCTGGATCTACTCAGTTCAAGGATTTGAAAATCCGGAGAACGTTCCTGGAAACATTTTTTCTTGCCCCACAAGAGAAAGGATACATTGTTCTGAATGACATTTTTCACTTTGTTGATGAGGAGCCTGTTCATCTGCATCCACCGAGCTTATTGACTCATTCAAAATATAATACACAGCAATACAGCATAATATGTCGAACTCCCTCCAAGAGCCAGGTACCTTCCTACTTAGTTTGTTATGATGAACAAGCTGAAAGGAAGCCCCAATAGTGGCACTGTAATATGTTTCACTGCAAAAAAAGCTGTTTCAAATAAAAGATGTTGCCCATGTATAAACCAAGTGGTCAAATACTTGTTTTGTTTTTCAATTTACATGACTATGTTGTTGTGTTCATATCCCTTATCTTTTGAAACTTGTTTTCCTTGCTTCTACTTTCGATGTATTCTTCTGAAATGATGCTTGCTTTTCAGTTGCAGATCACATTCTTGGTGGGGAAGTGGAGTCTTCAGAGTTTATGCAGCAAATGCATCCTGAAGAGACTACCACTGCTGAGGAATATGTCCTCCCAGAGCAGCAACAATTATCTGAAACGAGCAAGGTTGTAGAAGACACGGTTGATAACTGCAGCTCAATTCCATATCCAGGGGCTGACGATGCCATGCTGGAAACTGCACCTGCTTTGTCTGCCGAACCTGTTGAACCTGTTAAGCAGACATATGCTTCTATTGTATGTCCTGATCTTTTTCTTAAGTCGTTGCAGTTCTTGTCATGGTTGCCATTTGGAAAACTATTATAGTCAAACTGGTTGTCTTAGAGGGACTGACTGAATTCTAGTTTGTTTGGAACTTGGAGGGGACTCTACTTTGAGTTATTGACTTTGTTCTTGATGATCATCTTAAAATTTCTTACTCTGGTTCATCAGATTCTGTTTTCAGTTTCATTACAAGCTCATGAATGAGAAGGGGATCAAGACTAAGAATATTGGGGGCATGGTTTCAGGCTGTCACATGACACGTCACATAGGTGGGTTCGGGGACATGGAAATCCCAAAACTTTTGGATTCTGGAACGCTCCAGGCATTTGTTTATTTTCATAAAATAGCTATACTGTTATGAATTACATTATGCTAAGAAAACTAGTGAAACTTTAGAAGCTTATAAAAAAGCAAAGAATGAAGCGAAATAGGCCGTTAGTGAAGCAAAAGCTAAGATTTGGGATGACTTATATAAAAAACTCAACTCAAAAGAGGGTGAAAGAGATATTTTTAGGATAGCTAGGGCTAGAGATAAGAAAACTAAAGATCTTAATTATGTTAGATGCATAAAAGACGAGGATGAAAAAATTCTAGTGGCAAATGATGATATAAGAAATAGATGGAAAAACTATTTTTATAATCTTTTTAATGAAAATAAAGATGTTAGTATTAGTTTAGGAGATTTAGCCAAGTCAGAAAAGTATATAAACCACAATTTCTACCGACGTATTCAAAAGAATGAAGTCAAAGAGGCTCTTAAACATATGAAGAGTGGTAAATCGGTAGGACCAGATAATATTCCTATAGAAGTTTGGAAAATACTAGGAGAAATAGGAATCACTTGGCTCACAAGACTATTTAATGAAATATTGAAAAACCAAAAGATGCCCGAGGAATGGAGAGCAAGTACACTTATACCCATATATAAGAACAAGGGAGACATTCAAAATTGTGCGAATTATCGAGGTATCAAGTTAATGAGTCATACTATGAAATTATGGGAAAGAATTATCGAACGTAGGTTAAGATAAGTATCAAGTACAACAGAGAACCAATTTAGATTCATGCCAGGCAGATCTACTATTGAAGCGATTCACCTTTTGAGATGTTTTATGGAACATTTTAGAGCAAAAAAGAAAGACCTTCACATGATATTTATTGATCTAGAAAAAGCTTATGATAGGGTACCGAGGGAGGTTCTTTGGAGAACTTTAGAAAAAAGAGGTATCCCATTGACATATATTAACCTTATAAGAGACATGTATGATGGTGCAAAAACATGTGTGAGGACTCATGAAGGAACGACAAACTTCTTTAAAGTTAATATTGGGTTATATCAAGGATCAACTTTAAGTCCATACTTATTTATAATGGTGATGGATGAGTTAACAAAACATATTCAAGATGAAGTACCTTGGTGTATGTTATTTGCAGATGACATTGTATTAGTGGAGGAGTCTATGGAAAAAGTTAATAGAAAATTGGAACTATGGAGAGAAACATTAGAAAGCAAAGGCCTCCGACTTAGTAGAACAAAGACAGAATATATGAAATGTAAGTTTGATCATTTGGCTACTTCAGAGGACATAGAAATTAAAATTGGCACACATTGCATTCCCCAAAATGAAAGTTTTAAATACCTAGGGTCAATTTTTCAAAGTGATGGAAGAATTGATGGAGATGTTACACATAGAATTAATGCTGGTTGGTTAAAATGGAGAGGAGCATCAGGTATTCTTTGTGATAAGAAGATACCATTAAAATTAAAAGGTAAATATTATAGAACAACAATTAGGCCTGTCATGTTTTATGGTTCTGAGTGTTAGGCAGTTAATCATCAACATGTACAAAAGATGTCTGTGACAGAAATGAATATGTTGAGATGGATGAGTGGTCATACAAGAAAAGACCGTATACATAATGAGGTTATTAGAAACAAATTAGGAGTGGCACCAATAGAGGATAAAATGAGAGAACATCGTTTAAGATGGTTTGGACATATAGAAAGAAGATCAAAAGAAGAACCTGTAAGAAGGTTAGAAAAACTAAATTTGGAAAGTATTAAAAGAGGTAGAGGACGACCACAAAAGTGTTGGAAAGAAACAATAAAGAATGATCTAGCTTATTAGGAGTTAACTGCTAACATGACACACGATAGGGATCTGTGGAAAGAAAGAATCCATGTAGCCGACCCCGTCTAGTATGGGAAAAGGCTTAGTTGTTGTTGTAGCTATACTGTTATGTAGAAAATATTGTAATAGTTACATAATAAGCAACGATCTATAGGTAATATATATATATATTGTATACTAAAGCAAATCTGCTCCAAAGAAACTCAATGAATGAAACCTCACCCTTGATTTTATTTTCCCCTTCCTGCACTTTCGTTCTCTCTGTTTGGTTCCCATCACTCCCTCTCTCTGATTCCCATCTCTCTCTCCTGCCTCTCTCTATTGTCCCCTGCTTTCCCCTCTTCCTCTCTTTTTCTCGAAGACTCTGATGGATGCCGCTATCCCTTTGGAATTTAGCAGCTTGTGTAAAAGTACTTTTCCCAATGTTTCCTTTTGTTTTTTCTTATTCTTCCTCTTCTCCATCCTTCCTCCTCAATGTTCCCCCCTTTCTCAGTGTCTTTTTTTCTTCTTCTTTTTTCTGGTTCACATAAAACTGTTTTTGTCAAACTGGCATGAGTCACAACCACAACATGACCCGTATCGATGGTACGTGGACACACCTCACATGGCTACAAACACAAAAACATTCGCAGCTGAGCATGTCCAGTCAAACTAATATAATTCAACTAACTCAAATGTTTATACAATCTAAACAAACACAAATAAGCTGTGGGGCCCACCATACCATCATGAAAAATTATCTTTAACAATTAGCTATATAACACCGCATGCCCTGGAAGTGGTAGCCTCGGGGTGAACCCTAAGATAATAAAATGAGCAGACCCATTGCTCTGTAGGAAAGTTATATTTGGAAAAACTTGAACAAAATAAACTTGGGTGATGGGGTCTATTTTTTGTCAAAATGACCCCTGACATGTTGACTGTGTGGGGTGTGTTGGACTATTTGATTCATGTCCAACACCATATTGGAGACAGTGTTGCCTTTGTGTCTTGGCTGGGTCCACCCGTTAGAGGTGTATGTGTGGCATAGGTTTAAGGAGAACAAATTAAACCTTTGAGGATGCCTCTAGGGGTTTGAGGAACCTCCACATTAAACATTAACCGCAAATTACTCTTTTGATAAATAATCAAAAAGTATTTTGGAAAGGTGGCTTTGGTTATTTGCAAGCTGAAGCATTGGTCTACTCTGCTCATGCTGACAAATTAAATGGCCTGTTCTCAACATATATCTCATACCTACTTTCATTTTGTTACATACTTGAAAGTTTGAAACCAACAGGGATTAGTGTTTGCTTGGTTATTGTTTTTAACTTGGTTAGATGTGATCCTAGGTCCTGAAATGCTTCACGGCGAACAAGTTTTGTTCTTTCACCATTGGGAGGTAGTTCACGGATGCACATAGTTCTCTCATGTTTTTTCTTGATGGTTAGATACTGGTACATTTCAAGGATGTCTTCTGGTTGGACTTGCTCCATTAGGTACAGGCTGTGCTCTCAATCCTTTGTGGTATTACATTTATTCTACGCCACATGCATCATATGAAATTATGAATAGTTGATAAGTTGATGGTAATTGGAAGTCATATAGCATGGTGCATAAACTGTAATCTAGTAGTAATTATTTCTGAAGGGAAGTTTCTATTCTTTATTCCTTGCTATATTCTTCCTTTCTTTTGCTGTCAAATGTTGCCTTGGTATCGCTTTGTGCTTGTAAAGATGAGAAAATGATCCTTAATCCTTAGTGACTTGTTTCTCTTTTTACTTAGTTTTTGTTGGAAGTGTTGAATACATTGATGGAGTTGTCATTATTTTCCAAGGCCAACATGGCTGACTGTTTATTTTGTTGAATGTCTAGATGGTTCTCAGATGATACTGGCAGATATTACTAAATCTGTTTATGTGAGGAACCTGCTGACTACTGTAGCCGCTTTTGAAATTGAGCAAGAGTTTAAAGCATTTGGTAAAATCAAGCCAGATGGTGTTGTCGTCAGAAGTCGCAAGGTTATTGTTGTCCTCCATTTTCAACTGGAATAACCTATTGTGTAACATGTTACCAAATTATCTTGCTGTGGCTTTCCAACTAATGTGTATCTTACCGAGCTATCTTGTTGTACTGTTGCTGCTCTGTCTTTATTCAGGATATTGGCATCTGTTACGTGTTTGTTGAATTTGAAGATACATCCTCTGTTCAGAATGCAGTCAGGGTTAGTTCTTTTCTCATATGTGTTTCAAAATGATTTTTCACTGTCTGGTTTCTGTTAATGCATAATCAGTTCAGGGATATTAGGAGATGCATCATGATGATAACAGCACATCTCGACTCCTTTCCTAATTGGTCCATGCACTTTATTTACATGTTTTTGTTGTTTCTGCCAAAACATGTGGTTTTACCCTGTAGAATTTGCCAATAAACTTTTAGAATGGAAATGCTCCTTAATGTCATAAAGGGTTGACTTGTTTTTTTGGTGCTATGATAGGCATCTTCAGTACAAATTGGTGGGAGGCAAGTACACATTGAGGAGCGGAGGCAAAATAGCAGTTCGACTCGTGGGAGTATGCTTTTACCCGTGTATGTTGTATACAAGCTGAATAGTCACAAACATTTTGTTAGTTGCATCGAAGCCTGTCTTAGGCTTATCTGGCATTCTAAATGCATTTAGATCTTTGATTGGATTTGATTATTCAACTTGACATTTACTTTTAAATTGATGGTGGTTATTGCCTGGGTCTTTGATTGGACTTGATTATTCAACTTGACATTTACTTTTAAATTGATGATGGTTATTGCCTGGGTCATGGTGTCCTACGAGGATTGATACTTAAGTGCCATGAACATTCTACTGCTATATGTTTTCATAGTTATTATTAGATCTTGTACTCCTGAAAAGTGAGGTGTAGTTAGTCTCTAGAGATTCATATGTTAATCCAAAGCTGGGAAGTTCTCAAGCATGGATGCCTATGGCGGGTACGCACCCGTGTTTGTTTAGGTCAATACCTTCTTAGCCTCTCAACTATGCCTGCATATCAATTATATGGATTCATGTGTTCTTCAGAGTTCTGGTTGAACTGTTGCTTTTAGAGAGGGTTGCACTGCTGTTTTTGGTGTGGGCATCTTTTTGTTCTTTCCTCCCTGGGAGCAAGCATGTCATCCACCTTTTTTCTCAGTATGTCATTGGTTCTGTCGATCGGCAAAATTTTGCCCTCTGGCAATATCTTACTTTAGAAGGGAATGAGATCTCGTAGTGTTCTCCCTTTATTTTTTCTGAATCATAAGTGTAGTAAGGCAAAGTTGTATGGCAAAATTGTAGCAAGGCAAAGTTGTTACTATCGGTGCCTGTTATGATATGGACTGATATGTAGCTTAGAGCGAATTGGTTTCGTGATACAATTCAGCATTGTAAAGCTCATCCACATTGCATTTTTATCGTGTGTATGATATGACACGCGACATTATGCCACCGTAACTTTTTTTAAAAAGAATTGTTAAAGAAGGGAACTCCAGTAAGTTGGTGGGAATACTAAAAGAGGGAGGAGAAGACTGCAAAAGTCTATGATGCGGTATGACAGTTAGGGCTGCGTACCCGTATTGGGTACGTACCAGACATGGATACATATACCGGTATGTGTATCCACACCTGTTAGAGTTGAATCTGGTTGACTCATATGGATATGGGTCGACATGATCCAAATTTCAAAATAAGGGTTGTAAAAGCCCTAATTTCTAAACCTATAGTTTTGTTCTCTCTGGCACTCTACACTCATCACTGACAGGCGACGGGCAATGGGTGACCATATTCACCGGTGGAGTCACTGCCAAAGCAACGATCATCCGGAAGTTTTTGAAGGTTCTCACTTTTCTCTCTCTGAGTTTTTAGTTGAGGAACCAGATGTTCATGTGCTAGATTGATCGTGTTTTCCATGTGCACTCCATTGTGTTTTGAGGCTGGCCGTTGATTAAACATGGTTGAATCCCCAGTGAGCAACTGAACACTGGTCATGAGTTCTCACTGGACCCCGGGGAATCTCTTTGGGTACCCCCTGGGATTCCAATTCTCCTGCATCGTGAGAAATTGAGAATCCATTTGATTTGAGTCATTAGATTTACAAAGGGGTTCACTGCAAAGTTTTTCTTCTTTTCTCTTCATGTTGGTTCAATGACAACAACAACAACTAAGCCTTTTCCCATACTAGATGGGGTCGGCTACATGGATTCTTTGTTTCCACTCTTCATGTTTGTTGCATTAAGAAAATACAGTGTATTTTTTATTACTCATTAATTAGTCGTTATTGGATACTATGTGTACGTGGGTGTTCTCTATGCTTTAGCCTTTGCATTTTGATACTATACTGTGCTTTTTAGATGCCTGATATTATATTTTAGAAATTTGATATAAAAGTTACATGTATAAAGTTGAAAATGTTATTGAATTAAACTTTGTTATTTTGATATGATATACTTGTTAGTTGGTATTGCACTTGTATTCATTTGTATAGATTTATTTTTTTATTATATTTTTTAATAGAGGCATATTCATATCTTGTTTTTTTTTTTTGAAATGTGCGTACCTTGTATCCATATACTGATACATTATCCTTATCCAACATAGGCAAAAGTACATTAAACATGTTTGGTTTTGTTTTCTTTATGTGCTAGATGCTAATTTGGTACAAAGATCAAGCTCAATGTCCTAAAAAAGAATTCTTGTAGCTTACCTTACCTAGTGTTGGGAAAGGCTTTGGTTCTTGTTGGTGATAATTTTTTCTAGAAAAAAAACTTTTTTCTTTTTCTCTCCTCGATATCATAACCATAAAAGAAGCTGTTGCAATATTCTTGTTGTGGCTTCTACGTTATGAGCATATATTCTTGTTGCAATATTTCTTGTCACAAAAGGAAGCTGTTGCAGGGACTTGCGATACTGCATATCTTTCATTCTTGCATGGCTGGGCCTGCATTTCGTCCAACTAGGTTTTCAAAATTTTGTTGGATTTGGCAAGCCTGTTTTCTGCACAATAAGTATAGTGACATTAATGTATGACTGAGAAGTGTCCGGGCGGAACTATGGTTGCAAATAATCTTCGGCTTAGTTGATTTAGCGATGAGCTTATTTGGTTGGCTCGAATTTAGTTAAGTATATAAAGTTTTTATGAGCACGTATGTTAGAGAACAATGGTAACCGAACTAATTGAGTATGAATAATGTGATTAAATGATCAAATCTTTTGATTTTAGAAGATATTGTATATAAATGAAAATTTTGTGGCAAGTCCCAACTAAAAGTTAAATTTCTAATGCAAATTACATGTTAATGTCTGTCCCGGACTTGTGAACATCCAGCTGCTAATGTCTGTCCATTCAAACACCCTCAGTCATCCCATTATTGTCATGGGGTCATTCCTAGTTGTTTATATTATTTAATTATGCGTGTGTGTGTGTGTGTGTGAGAGAGAGAGAGAGAGAGAGATTTCAAATATGCAAAAGCCAATTAGATATGAAAAAAAATCTAATCTCACAAAGCAAGAGTAGAACTAAAACACTACATAAAAGAACATATAAAAATGTAGTGATCGTGGATCATATACAAATCAAAATAAAAAATTTGATCCCAACAAAAAAGTACAAAGAAAAGCAAAATGCTATACAAATGTAATAAAGGGTAATTATTTTTTTGGTGTACAATCGGCAGAACCCCCACATCACAGCCGTCCATCTTTGGAATATACGATGGGTATGGATCGATCCGATCCAACACCAAACCCACCTAACGAAATCGGTGACTCACTGGGTTCAGACTGGGCTCGTCCCCTATCAAGCTTTGGCGGCATTCTTTTTTCTGGGCTTGAGCCCGCACGTCACCGAACAAACGCACGCCGCGGGACCCTCATCCTCCTCTTCCCGTATGGCCGGCGGCGGCGTCTTTCCGGCGGTAGCATCCATCCGGAACGGCGATTCAAGGACGCTACTTCCGATGGGGTCGAATTCCGTTGGGATCTCGCTCCGCCATCGCTCAAGTTTCATTCTCAATTCTTCCTTCCCGCCGCTGCTCGCGATGCTCCAATCTTCCAATACCGAACTCTCAACCTCCGCCGGCAATAACTCGTCGCCGAATACGGCGATCGACGCCTTGTCCGCTTCTTCCCATTCTCCCAACGTGTCGGGCACAGATTCAGCATATCCTCCCTCCACCACCGATCCAATTTCCGATACGCTCTTCGCACGCCGAAGAGGCCGGAAACTGGCCCCCACGAACTCCTGATACGTTGGTAACACCGATTTGAACTGCGCGTAAAGCGGGACGCTCCGGAGCGACGCGTCGAGGACGGTGACGCCGACATTGAGGACGCCCTCCGGGCGGCCTGACGGCCGGCGGACTTGGAGCGCCGCGAAGCGCATTCCTGCGAGGAGGCTCGCGGGCGACTTCGTCTGGAGGAGGTTCCCGACGAGGATGCGCACGCTGCCGATCAGGGTGTCGCGGAGCCAGCCGACGCAGTGAATTTCCACCGTGACGGCAGACGTTTCGTTTCGGAGGAACCATTCCTCGACTCGGAATATGAACTTGTCGTTCCATTGCGGGTTGATGTGGTTTCCCGAGTCCACCCGGGTGCAGAGCTTCCGGTCGGGTTGGATCCATGCCATTGCATAAGTGGACATAGACCAGCTCATCGAGTGCAGGCCCTGGGCCGAGAGGATGCTGATCTCGAGAAGGTGGAAGGGTTCGGGCGTCTTCATCTCCTCGGAAAATTTCACCGGCAACTTCCCAGGACACAAGCTCAATCAAACAATAGCTGTAGGAATACTTGAGAGGCAATGCATGTTATCTTACTACACCAGCTCAATCAAATAATGTATGTTATCCTATTGCAAAGAAAGCCCCAATAGAGTATAAGTATATTAGAGGCGATCTTAGTACAAAGAAGGGACAGACAAAGAAGTGCTCCGTATGGTTACCAAGCCGAAATGGGGGTGCTGGAGAACGGAAGGCCGGAGACAAGTTTCCGATTGTTGATCAAGTCACTAAGAGTTAACAAGTAGAAAAAAGGAATGAGCCAAAGAAATGAGAGACTGTGAGAGCGCCAGCTTGTAATAGAAAGAATAAGAGTTTGAAAGAAGGCTGGTTGATGAGGAAGACAGGTGACTATCCATATTTGGATCAGCCTCAACTGGATGCCTGACTCTTGCCAGCAAACATATAACTGTTTTTGTAGCACCCAGAGCGTTAGCTCATCGGTGGGGTTCGTTCGTATTGATGCCCACTCGCAGGTGGTGAGTTTAATTTCCTGGGGGTACATGCCAGTGTAAGGCTTCTGCTTCCCATTGTAACAAAAGTAGGAGGAAAAAAACATACAACCCGCCCCCCTTTACAGATTTCAACTAGATCGTCACTTTCATTTCTTGAGATGTACAAGCTAGCTCCTAATATATATAAGAGTGGTCGATGCTCAAATTGACCAGGCGAGAGATGGGGCACTCGTCTCACTCAAAATTTCAGAAATGAGCTTAAAGTCTATAATCTATGACAGGATTCATGGGCTATAATACAAATAGTTCATCGCATTTGAAACCACGGGGGCTATTTGCCTCACTCTGAAAGAGTTTTTAGATCTGCCACTGCTTTATGTGCAACCATGTTATACAAGATAATGAATCTTTTTAGTGGGCAAGAGAAGGATTTGAGGGGTTCTAGTGGCGGGCCAATCAACCTGCATCATATAGGTGCATTTTTCAATTATTAAAAGAAGCAAATACTAAACTTCACCTATGTAAACCTTGCATAGCCCGTCCAAAGCATGGAGAAAGGAGGAGGGTTGCGTTACGCTTTCATCAGCCAACGTAAAACTTTGTCAGACTTATTTATCATGAATTATCCAAATTATGATAGGGCGATATGGAAACAAAGAATTCAGGTAACCGACCCAATCTAGTATGGAAAAAGGCTTAGTTGTTGTAAAAGAAGCAAATACTAAATACTATGGAATATATTATTGTGACTTAATCTACTTTTATATGTAATGTATCAATATAACTCCTTATTAGAAGTTGTCGAACTTGATTAGTTATCTATATCATATATTTATATTTATATAAATTCATCAAATTTAATCAACTTGTTCAAGACAACCACCCAAAGCGGTAGCTCAACTGGTGGGACACTCTGACACCGAGTTCAACTTCCGGGGATGAATGTGTGTGTTACGCTATAGCATCCCCGTCTAATAAAAAAACAAAAAAATTTGTTCTATGTAGAGGGTAGAAAACAATATAACGTTATCTTATTTCTTCTTTTTTTTTGTTAAATATTGGTTTATGAAACAAGATATATAACTAAGAATTATCCGGTCCCACTTAGTGTGAGATAAGATTGGGATGACCTCAGTCGGTTTAGGGTAGCGCAACCATTAAACAGTGGCGGATCTAGAATTTTTTTGGGTGGGGTGAACAACCCATTCTACCATTTAAGGTGAGGCGAAATATACAAAATAATAGCCAAGAATTCAATCACGCCCTATAAATTTTTATTTATTTTTCAAATTTCATGTAGGGAAGCTGCTCCACCTCACCTCAATGTAGATTCCCACTGATTCTAAATCTAAATAATAAGTAAATAAATTTAAAACTAAATATTCGAAAGTGAATAATTGATACTCTATCGGTCTATCTCTCTCATGCACGAGTGAACACATGCCCCCACATGTGCTTGTGTGTATATTCATCTATCATGTGCATATATACACACAACACATACACATACACGCATGCAGACACATACACACAGACATATGTGTGTTGTGGGTATGCATATGTAATATCATGCTAACAAAAGCCGCACTACCCTAGATCAGCAGGCACCCATGCCAAATGAAAACATGGGCCCTCTACTAAGATCGCCATAGGAAGTCAAATGACTTTGAAAGTCTAATGCATTCATATCAGCAATTTAGCAATTCCATATTTATTGTCAAAAAATTTAATTTCTATATTATAGATATGGAGATCTGCTAACATGGCACATGATAGGGCTCTGTGAAAACAAAGAATTCATGTAACCGACCCCGTCTAGTATGGGAAAAGGCTTAGTTGTTGTTGTTGTATAGATATGGAGATTTCATAAAGGTATTTTCACATGCCATTGTTTTATAATTAGCAAGCTGGAGTTAGGAAGATCCCTACGAGATATACCTGGCCGTCATTAGGTATAGAACTCACAACCTTCAGTTTGATTTTTTTTTGTCTGGCTCCTAGAGAGTTGCAGCTAGTATCACATTATCATGATAACTACAAAATAAAATACGACAGTATGTTTTCTAAATCTCTTATATATAATACAAAAACTGGATTATCTTTGAAAAATTAAGAGTTTTAGAAAAGATGAAAAACAATGTAATTTATTAATGCTTTTGCAAAACAATAATCTAACATGAATGAAAAGCATAAGTGGTGGCAGATCCAATCACTCACTCTTTATATATATATAAGAGATTTACCTGCATCTTTATATTTAATTTATCGAGAAAAAACTGATATTTTGTGAAAATTCTCGAAGAAGGAGACCTGTGTCTGACTTTGAACACGCAAAACTTTTATGATAAACGAAGTCAGAAACTTAATAACGTTGCTCCCACCTGAATTATATGCTATTATATAATTTCTCCATGATAGCGAAGAATTATATATTACAAAAACACATCAAACCGTGGGTTCCTGCAGGACGGGATATCACCAGGTTTTGGTTACCGGAGAACCTGTCCCATTATAGATTCAAAATCAAGCAACTTGCATGATAATTTCCTGTTTTAAAAGTGAAAAATAAACCTCTATCGTAATTTTGCTGCAAATACACCACATCATCAGCATGCATGCGTAAGACATGAAATCACGTCCATGGTCAACCATGATGCCATGCTTACTACAGCAATGGCCATGAGACGATATATATATACATATATATAGGACTGCTTTGCATATCATCTAATTCCATTCAAGCATGCAGTATAGGAACTTTAGGTTAATTCAAGATGGCCCAGTTAGTGAACCCAGATCATGAGATGGGGTTTCTGCCCTTTAGACTTGGCAGACATTGAAAGATCAAGCATAAGGTCATCCTTTAGGGGCCTTTCCTTCAGGGGTCCCAGTTTTGCGCCTAGCTTTCGAAGTGAACATTCATCACATGCGAATTCATCGAGATGGAGAGGTGGTAGTGGGGAAGAAGATGAGGAAGAACTGTTTTGGGCGGCTATCGAGAGGCTGCCGACCTTTGCGAGGGCGAGTACTTCCACATTCAGTGGGGGAGATGGTGATTCAGAGGAAGGAGAGAAGAGAGTGGTGGACGTTAAGTGCCTCGGTGCGGTCGAGAGGCACTTGCTCATCGAGAAGCTCATCAAGAATATCGAGGAAGATAATCTCAGGCTTCTGAAGAGGCTCAGAGAGAGATTCGACAAGTATGTGGTTTAACTTGATTTTCTCCGGTATGTATCATGTTGTTCATAGTTTTTTAAGATATAAAGCAGGGTGATGCGATTTAATGTCAAAGCTTTAAGGTGATCAATCAGATAGGAGAAAATTTGTTATCTCGCATAATATTTCACATCACTATCATCTAGTTCTGACTACTTTCAACGGCTGAGATTTTAGCTATTCATAATTGCGTAAATGTATGATCAGCTACAATCTGATGTAGATGGTTCCATTCCTACAAGGCCTTCTTTTTAGATTGACAGCTTCTCTTTAAAGTCATCGTCGTCTCTCTCTCTCACACACACATACACACGGGGGCACACATCGTCGTCTCTCTCTCCCTATGTTATTGATTCTTATGTTGCATGTTCAGGAAGAACGAAGAGTTGGTCAGACAGTTGAGTGTGCCACCTCCCAACACTGAAGACTTGAACTTCCCAACTGTCTTCCCACAGAACTGGTGGGGACAGTTTAAAGCATGCCTATGGAAGTTGTACCTCTCATATTGACGAAATCCTTCATACAATTTGCTTCGCTTTGCATATACAATCGTCACTGCAGTGCTTCTTGGTGTAGTTTTCTGGAAGCAAGGGGGAAAATGTAAGGAAATCATTTCATATAAATAGATTTACTTCCTTACCAAGGATGCAAGCCCAAATCCGAAACTAAACAAAGCCTTTTTCAATACTAAATGGGGTTGGCTACATGGATTCCTAGTCACCATAGAGCTCGATCCAGTGTCATATTACCATTGTACTCCAAAAAAGAAAGATTGTTAGAAGCATTTCTTTACCTCTTTTAAAGAGTTCACGCTATAACTTCTCGCACCTTCATATCAGAGTTCCATCTGGTTGCCTTTCTATATGGCCAAGCAGTTCTCTCATCACAGAAATTTGTGAATTATGACAATAGGGTCAACTCTAACAAGCTTCATAGTTGGTTCTTTGACAGAATTGCTCCACTGAAACTGTTTGTGTGTTCTACGCAGAGACACAGAGCAGGGTTTATTCACCATACTGGGATTCATATTCGTTTCAATCCTTTTCTTACGCGTGTATAACTGCCTGTCAGTTTTCCCAGTTATAGCTATCGAGTGCAGGGTTGTATATCGAGAAACATTTGCTGGAATGTATGCTTCTCCTGCTTATTCATTTGCACAGGTTGGAAATTACTCTCTCTCACGCACGCACACAGTCTTATCTCATCACCTATATAAACTTATGAACGCATATCAACTGTAGCTCACCATCAACTGATTGCCCAGTGCTTGGTAGAGATGGAGATAATTATTTTTCATGTGATTGTTGATGGTAACCTAAGCCTTTATTTATTTCAATGCAGGTTGCTATTGAGATTCCCTATGTGTTCATCCAAGCAGTTCTCTATGGGAGGATTCTATGGATCAGCTTGTAAGATCTTTTGGTATACCATGCACTAGGATTCTATGGATCAGCTTATAAGATCTTTTGTTATATTTTCGCTATATTTACGGCATTCTTGTACTATAAGTACCTTGGAACGATGATAATGTCACCGAGTCCAAACGTTCATGTTGCATCAATCATGCAATCTGCCTTCAACACAGCACTTCCTCTCTTCTCAGGCTTTATGATACCTGGACCGGTAAGAAACTATTCTTGAATAGTGACAGGTTAAGTGGTTCATGCATGACTAATTTTTGGTTTACCTACCATCAAGTTAAGCTTTTCAAGTCTGAAAAAACAGCAAATTAAGAAAGTTTGCCAGTGACTGGACTTATCTGCTCATGAATTTGAGAGACTACATTTTCAGCCTATAATGCTAATTTTGGTGTACCTATTGTTCTACTTATTATGTCCGTCTTATGACCAAACATAGCTGTTGGATGGAACAACTAGCTCTTGTAGCAAACTGGTTTTTGATTAATTTTCACATGAAAACTTTCAACTGGTTAATAGCAAGGAAACAAAATGTTTCTGCATAATTTTGTGACTGTATTTACTAGAGGGTAATACGAAAGTTCTACATTTTCTTTTTACATATGAAGAACAATTTCATTGCGTAGCACCGACGGGGTGCATCCTTACATCTGCAAGAATCTAAAAACTCTGTACTGGAAACGTTTCCAAGAATATGAAAAGTAATAACCTTTTGGGAGCATCTTTGACCCAAAGCAGTGATCATCCTCAGTATCCTGCCGTAGCCAGCAGGAGAATTCTATCCTCATATTTAATCCGGTAGCTAATATGACATTGTTGTTGCCTGCTGCAGCAAATACTAAAGTGGTGGGTTTGGTTATACTGGATCTGTCCCTCAAACTGGACAATGAGTGGACTCTTTACATCACAGTATGGGGATATACAAAAAGAGGTGGACATATTTGGAAAGCAGAAAGCAATCAGCTCCTTCTTGAAATATTTCCATGGATTTAAACATGATCAACTGGGTTTGACCGCTGCGTTGCTTTGCATCTACCCTCTTCTCTTTGCTGGTCTCTTTTCCTTTTTCACACCGAAGTTGAATTTCCAGAGAATATGAGGTGCAACAAACTCCGTTCACGGCTACCTGTTAGTATTGTCATGTGGAGGAGGTCATGCAACCATACAACTTTAACCAAAATTATGACCACTTGTAACTTGATAGGAATATTAGAATCTCTCCTAATAAATGCGAGAGAATCTGAATATCTTCCTCGCTTTGTATCAGGAGATTAACAGCCTAAGTGAAGGTTACTTGGGCTATACCAGTGAGCTGACCCCGTCTAGTATGTATTTCTTCTTCTACCAATCACAAAAATAAAAGTCTTCTTTTATACGTATATATGGCCAGTTTCATTTGATTTCTCTATTGAGATGCCAACAACCAGGAGACACATTAGCAGCTCGGCAATCTCAAAATTCAACCGAGCCTATCAAAGAACCGACTGATGTAGAACGAGTCTGCTGTGGTACAAAGCGAGTACAATACATAAGCCCACTGAAGTTCATAACTAGTGACCTGTCATTGAGCAATTATTATTCCTAGATCGTTATTAAAATGCACTGAATGTAGCGACTGAGAGTTGAGCTTATTACTGATAGATCATAAGTTGGTATATTTTTATAATGCCCGTGAAGCTATTATACTTAAAGTACCTTGCCATTGCTTTATGGTTTTGCCCAAGTACATGCTTGTTTCAGCCCTGCAATATGCCATCAAGACATGACTGATCCTCTCTATTCGAGCTTCACCAAAACTGGACTCAACAAAATATACCTTGAATGATGAAAGGTGAACCAAAAGTGTTGAACAATAAGAGACCTTGACTGAGCCTCTATTACAGCTTCTTCAAAACAGTTACAGTGGTTTGAATATCTGGGGAGGTTGTTAGATGAAGCTTAGATGAGATCATACGAGAAACTGGATAGTGCAAACTTCATGGATGCAGATAGAGCATCATAACTGTTGAAGGGAAACTATAAAATATGATCTTACATTATAAAGCTAAATACTAACATAACATAAGACAGCGGATACTGGCAACTAAGAATTCATTTTATCTGGCATCACGAAAACCGAGAGAATTCATAGTTTTGGCTTTGGCCTATACCACCTATGCTAAGCTTAAAGTTTACAGTCCGTGAAGTGGCTTCTCAAACCTGACCAGATGCAGGACAAAATTAAGAAAGTAGGTGACAGATCGGACTGGCGGGCTCACAATAAACTGATGACATGTTCATCAGGTTTAGACCATCCACCAGATTTTGTGCTTCCAAATTGCATCTTGTCTCCTAAGACTTCTGCAGTTTCTAGTCTGCAAGTGATTCTACACTTCCAGAGCTCATCTTTTAGCCTGCAAATGGTACGATTAGCTCCTTTAATGAATTGTTCAATTCACTTTGTTAGATGCATTTCCCAACTGGCTACCACGAACAGAGTTGTCCCTGCATATAAACCTGGGTTATCTAAATGGATTCTCAGTACATTTTAGAAATATCTTATGGAGACCAACAGGATACGTTGCTTGTTCCCCAGGCTCACGACCTTGAAACTCCTAACAACACAAAGGCCTGTGCGGAATAGTATTCAACCTGGCCTATCTAAAGCCACGACGAGTTCATGAAACCTCATCATTTGTTCTGCACAGGACGACTTTCCAATGATGCCTCTGTAACCGTAGCCTTGCCGTTGCTAGTTGGTTTTACTATCAAAATTCATGATCCAAAAAAGTGAAGTATGTGTTTTGCATGAATAGTATTTGAATGATTAATAAGTTCTGATGCTTCAGCCGGCTCATATGGAAATGTTGAAGTCATGTTACCATTGGATCATATTCAATTGATCATGCAGTCTTATTTCTCATTTTATTTTGTGCAAGTTGCCAATTTCCTTATTCCAATGTTTTATAAGTGGTATTGCTAGAATCAAGCTCATCTTGTTGCATATCTTAACAAGGACCTATATTATGCCCTGTTATGAACTTTTGGTGCACTAGGGATGTTCACGATAAATTTGTATTTCACTTTTGATCGTTCAGTTTAGAAGAATTTGTGGCAAATATTAGTTGTTGTTTCAGACATCACATATATATCTTAACATTTTACATTACTTACCTTTTTCTTAACAAAATTTATTATTTGTTTTACATAAATACATTTCATACTTATGGATCATCTTTGTCCCATTGTTATGATGTGAAAACATTCTCTCAAGTAGTGGATAAAAAGTTTGATTTTTCCTCTAAATATATGAGTGAAAGAGTTTGTTGAATCTGTAAAAGTGTGTCTCAGTAAAAGTTAGTGTTGAACTTGAACTTGCCATTGAATGAGATAAGGGTATAATGAAGTCGATGCTTTAATTTAGCAGCGGAAGATCGATGAATATCACCTCAAAATGTCAATCACAAAGCCTTAAAAAAGATTATAATAAAACATATGCATAACACTTTTATTGTTGTAGATATTAGTATTATACATTTGCAAGTAGATATTCAAATCTTACAAACTGTAGTACTAAATTGCCTTGAATATACTTTTTACGGACGTAATGACAGTCAATCTCGATGTGCTTGGTCCGCTCATGAAATGTATGGTTGTTGGCGATATACATAACACTTTTATTGTCGTAATACATAGTTGGAGAAACTTCCAATGTTACATCCAAGTCCTGAAGTAGTCGTTGAAGCCAAAGTTAATTCAGTGATTCTATTGGCCATTGTATGATATTCTGCTTCACTGAAGGAAAAAAACACCTTTTATTGTTTCTTTCATTTTTATGATATAAGAGAATTACTAAGAAAAATGCAGTAATCATTAGTATAGTGCTTGTCATTTATATCACCACCCCAATCACCATTAGTATATGCAATTAACTCAAGTAGAGAAAAAAATGATAGAAATACTCCCTTATGTGAGATTTGTCGAATATATTGAACAATATTTATGACGACACTCATATGAACGTAAGTGAATGTTAAAACTGGTTAAAAATATGTAAAACATGAGCAATGTCTTAACGTGTGATGGTGATATAAGTGAGTGCTTCAACCATATAATTCAATGGCTCTCCATTAACAAGTCACATCTTCTGGTTGATTACCTCAGGTGTCTCAACAACTTTGTCATCTGAAAGTCCTAATCTATGAATAATGTCATTAACAATTTTAGTTTGTAATATAATCATATCATCGACATAAAGAAGCAAGTCAATAAGTATCATTTTCTATTTTTCGAGTAAAAGAGTTAATCATGAAAGCACCGGAAGAGGACCCCACCGATTGATAGTCTGCCTATGAAATTTAGCAAACCAGGAACCGAGGTGCTTGTTTGAGACCATAAAGAGCCTTACGAAGATGACAAACCTTGTTGGCTCGGACAAGTTGTATCCTCTGCAGGAGGAGGACGCGTATAAACCTCTTCTTCTAACTCACCATTAAGGAAGACATTTTTAACATCCATTTGTGTAAGTGGCCATTGTTGAGTGGGCTACTTAATGGCAAGAAGAGTTCGAACAGAGGTGATGCGTGCAAAGTGGGCAAAAGTTTTTCATAATCAATTCCATATTATTGTGAGTAACCTTTGACAATCTAGCTTTATAACGATCTAATGAACCATCATCATTAGTCTTAATTTTATAGACTCACCTATAACTTATAGTCTTTTTGTTTTATGGTCTAGAGACTACATCTCAAGTTTGGGCTCTATATAAAGCATCTAATTTTTCATTCATAGCGTGAATACAGTCTTATGATAATTAGGTTTCCTTAAAAGTTTTAGGTTCCTTTATAATTGAAATATTGGTTACTAAGGCTCTATGCCTTTGTGAAAGACTATCGTATGAAACAAATTGTTTAAGAGGTCTAGAGTCATGGCTGGACCTTCTAGGAATACATGGAGTAACGTTTGGAGTTCTCTTAGTGTAATATTTATCAAAAGGAGTAAGAATGTATTTAAATCGTGTGTTCATCAAGGTCATTTTCTACATAATCATATATTCTCCTAAAATATCATTCAAAAAGGAATAGGAAGAATCATCAATAGAACTAACATCATCAATACCTTTAAATACATATTCATTTTCAAAAAATTTGACATCTCTCAATACATAAAGCTTGTCATTTTTATAGTCATAACACCTATATCCTTTATTTATTTATTTCATACCCAAAAATATATATTTTATGACATGAGAAGATAGTTTATCATCTTTGTTAGTATAAACAAAATATTTGCATCCAAAAATACGTAGTTTAGAATAGTTGAGAGAAACTTTAAAGTCTTTTCTACATGAGATGAGTTTTTTAAAACCAAAGAGAGCATTCGATTAATTAACTAAACATTAGTCATAATAGCTTCTACTCAAAAATTCTTAGGAACACCACTCGATAAAAGTGAGGTTCTTATGGTTTTCAAAATATGTTGATGTTTATGTTCCAAAATACCATTTGTTGGAGAGTTTTAGTGCAAGAGGTTTGATGTTATGGATTTGTCAATAGTTTTTTAAATTATTTGACATAAACTCCCCTCCTGAGTGAGATTTTAAAATCTTTCTTTCAAAATCAAATTGGTTTTTCACAAGATTATGAAATATAACAAAATTTTGAAAAACATTGGATTTGACTTTTAAAAGATATACCATGTATACCTAGTAAAATCATCTCAGAAAATAACATAGTAGAAAATGCCTCTTTTAGACAAAACGGGTGTCAGTCTCCATGCATCCGAATGGACTATTTTGAATGGTCTCATAGTAATATGCGCTTTGTTTGAAAAAGATAGATGTTGCATTTTGCCAAAAACATAATTTTTGCAAGAATTTTTTCATAATCTTTATTTCAAGAGAACATTGATACAACTTTTGAGCATTAAGATGTCCTAATTTTTTTATCATATAAGAGCATCATTTGACAAAATATTAACATATCCTATACTATGCAAATAATCTATAATATAAATAAAGTTTGTCCTCCCTATTGCCACGACCAATCGTCTGCCTCTCTATGCTCACGACCAATCACCTTTTTCAAAAGACAATCTTCTACAATACATCCCGTGAATGAAAAAGTTAGAACACAACTATTATTCAAAATTTTGAGATAGAAAAAACAAGTTTAAATTTAATTTTGAAACAACATTAATTTTGAAAATGTCAAAGTTTTTATTTTACAAATAACCAATTTTATCAATATTTAATTTTGTTTGATCCGCAGTATAAACACATGAAAAAGGCTTTCAAACACGAGTTTAAAATTTTTCATTACAGGTTATATGAAATAAAGCACCAAAATCAAGAATCGAAGAGGTAGTACCTTGAATTTCATTTATTGAAGAAGAACAAACCACACCAATCGTTGCTTTCACCTTCATTTGAGCTTCGAGTTTCTTCACTTTTTCTTTCTTCACTTTTTCTTAAAGTGCAAGAATAGAGAATAAAGTTTGTTCTTCCACCAAAGCCACCTTCTTTTTCAATTTAGGGCAATTTAACTTTATGTGTTCGATCTCTCTATAATGGTGGCAAATGATCTCTTTTTTTGCTTCGCTTGATCCTTCATTTTTTAAGTGAAGAGAGCGATAAAACTTTATATTTAGATATGACTAAGGCAGTGTCTTTTTAAAGTCTAGCTTCATTCATTTTTGTTTACGCCATTTGAAGATCGGTAATAACCTCTTCTTTGTTAGGAAAAGGTTTCCGATAAATAAGAGATGATTTTACATCTTCAAATTTTTCTTGAAAACTTCTTAAAAATTGATATACAAAATCTTCATTATCCTTACATTGGCTCTCACTAAGATGTTTTGTACATTTTTTTTTTATAATCATACAATTGATTTCAAATATTGGAATATTCACAAAAAAAATTTGTTTACCCCTTTATCTCCTTGTCTAAGGGATACCAATTTATCATTTAATGTTATTTTATAAAGGACATCACTTTGAACATGAGATTCTTTCAAATATTATTATGCAACTTTAGCATTAGTGAAATCAACAAAAATGTCCCTAGTGTACTCATTCACATTGTTCATGAGTACTCATAGGACCATTTTATAACCTCCTTCATATTCTTCTTTTTGCTCAAGTTTAATATTAATTGAGGGTTCTACCTTCGAACCACTTACATAACCCATAATTTTTTAAAATATAGGTAATTTTCTATAGATTGAGCCTACGTTTTGTAGTTTGAGGGTGTTAAACAGAAGTTAAACTCTTATTTAAAAGAATATAAAGGTAAACTTACAATAAAACCAAAGATTCAATCGGCACGCTTCCTAAGGTAACGAACAACGTTCTCACAATCGTGAATGACTCTGATATCATGTCAATCACAAAGCCTTAGAAAAGGCTATAATAAAACATATGCAACAAAGACATAATAAAACGAAAATCGATATTATTTAGTCACAATAGCTTGAGAAAATATGTCCATGTGTGAGGTATTTATAGAAGAGAATAAGAGGAAGAGAGAGGAAGGGGTTGGTCATAGCCAACCCCCGATGACTAGAATTTATAGCTGTTGGGGGTGTGGTGACTGTTGGCCCCTAAAGGCTAGAGGCCCTTTGGTACAAAGAGACATATAAAGAAAGGGAGACAAATTTGGACATATGTATGGAGAGACATATAAAGAAAGGGAGACATATGTGGACATAGGAAAACAATCAGTTCGTTCCCGGAAGACTACTACAGGTTTCACCATGATCGTCTGGGTTTGCCTGCTGTTTTCTTTTCCATAAGCTCCACCTGAAGCTCATGATTCAGTAACTTGGTCCAGTCGACCAATTCTTTATTCCTATATCATTATTGAAATGAAGCAATGAAAAGCATAGGATGAGCACCAAGATGTGACATTTTTGAATTAATCTATGCGTTGCTGTGATGAAATACATCAAACTCGTATTCTCAGGCATTACACAGTCAAAATTCTACAGTTCCGACACCAGATAAGCGAAAGAAACTACCAACCCAGCGTTCCAGAGCTATACCAATGATGCAGAGTACAACTAAAGAACAGCTTTGAGACAATCAAGTCAAACAGCAAGGGAAATGCTACTCAATGATGTCTTCTTCATCTTCAAAGCTCAAGTTTAATGTCTGTAACTTAAAGCCTGAGCCTTGTATCATCTCAACCAAGTTGGACGCCACCCCAGTAGCCTGTACTGTTGTCTGCTTTGTTAGCTGCATAAGAAAGAATGTAAAATTACTCGACAGGAATTATAAGAGCAATTGTCCAAAACAACAGAAACACAAGAGTTAAGAATGCCGAGCCCTGACAGAAACTAACAAAACAGTGAAATGGTTAAGAGCTCAAACAAGTATTCTCCACGAGTATCAGTAGTATAGGAACAGAAACCAACAAAACAGTGAAATGGATTTTGCTAGGACCATGCTCACTTTTCCATCACGTTGGAAAAGAGAGAAGTATAAAGGCTCACTTTAGATAACAAACGGTGCTTGACCTTTACCAAGGTCCACCTGATCCAAGAATGAACACGTCCACTGCTACTTTCAGCTGAAAGAGCTTGCTTAATACACCAAACTAAGCCCAAATAGCTAGTCTCACTTCTGTTTGTGTGGAGACTTTTTGGTCATCTTACATTATTTAATGCCAATGTATGTTATGCAAAATCACATCCAACCCCGAGAACCAAAACTCGCAATCTGTAATATACTGAAGTATCATCACAGGATTGATCCTTGTTTTTCTTTTATATAATACATGAGAAGCTGGGTAACGTACCTCCACAGTTGCAATCCCCTCAAGGACACCAACTTTAAGATCACCGACACCTTCCACTTCCTGAATTCCATAAATTCGATTAGAAATTTTTGGAACAATCATTGCAACATCCAAAACTCAGTAGCAGAAATCACAAATTGCACACATTCACGATCAATTTCCCCAATATCCTCTCTCAGGTAATCATACTTTCAGATCACAATGTAGTAATTACTTGACAATATAGAAGGGCTAAACAACACAGACAAACAGGGAGGTAGTTTGAGGCAGTTTAAGTATGAAATCATCTAAGACGGTTGAAAAAGTGATAAAAAAATGCAAGTAAAAGCCCAAGAAGAGCTAGGACGAGTTTCATATAGCCAATCCTGCATATCAGAGGAACCGAACTGAGACTTGGCACTGGATCCCAATTCATGTCATCCTGGAGATCATTTGATGCTGGAAGTTACTATTTTCGGTTTACCAGCCAATGGCCTGGGAATAACTCTTTCTGCAGCTATAAAACCGTCCTACACGAACGAGGAAATCCATTCTCAATCATAGAAGTAACAGCATCACACAACCAAGAAAACTCTGCCAAATATGGAAATCCCTGAATCAACATGGACTTCTGTGAGAACACCAAATTCACTCGGGAGACGCTATCACACTGTTAAAGCAAAGGAACAAGATAGAAATCAGACACCTCAGTAAAAGAAAAGGAAAAGAGATAGAAATTAGACCTCCAGAACCTTCGTAACTGCTGGAATTGCGGAAACGTCCATCGCTCCCTCAGCCTTCAAATTAACCCAAAAAATCAGAACTCTATCAATCAAAATACCCAACCGCAAAGAAATATCCGTTAGGTATAGTATATTGTTCAAGAAGAGATATCTTCTTGTTCAAATATCTTGAAGGCTCCGAATATAATCTCTTGGTGGTGACAGGAATTAAGGATGATAGCGACGACAATGAAACATTCAAGAATCTTCACGGGTATCCTTCGTAGCGATAAAAGTAATTATGTCTCCGACGGTTTCAAACATATTCAAGAAACTCAAATGACTCTTAATGTAGCCCCTTGGAGACACCAAATGATTGAGGACAATAGCGATGACAATTCGAAAGATTAAAGAATATTCATGGGTTTTGATCGCTGCGAAAACAACAACGATAGTTCCGACACTTTCAAGCATATTAGGTAAACTCATGCATATTTATGACTCTTAACGTAGCCTCTTGGAGACACCAAAGAACGAGGATGATGGCGATTACAGTTACAACGTTAAAGAATCTTCATGGGTTCTCTTCGCAGTGCAAAGTTCGACGGCTCCCACATTTTCAAGCTTGTTCAAGAATCTCTTAGAGATATTCTCTTTGGTTAGAACGGGAGGCTGAAGCCAGGTATGCACGAAAAGGGTATTGAACTCACGACCTTCATCTGGTGAGTCGAGTCCCCTGCCAGGTGAGCTAACGCTCTTGGCCATGTTAACAAAATGACAATTATGTTGATGGTCACACATATACAGATGGAGAATTGACCTTGAAGAACATAGTGAGTACGTCGGACGGCGAGATGGGGACGGAAACCGAAGGCTGGTCTTCTTCCCCTTGGGAAGCCACGCTTTCCTCGGCAACAACCCTAACCCTAACTCCCCGTCCCTCCGTCCATCTATTCTTAGTACGGACTCCCTCACAGAAAACACCACCACCATCACCACCACCACGAAGCGATTTCGAAGACGAGGAAGAACGTAAGAAGAAAGGCAGAAAAGGAGAGACTCCTGAAGAAACCCTAGAAATTGCGAAGGAAGATGAAACGGGAGGGGTTATCGCCATTTCCTCTTCTCCTTGCCGCCTTCCCTTCGTTGCTCCGCTCCCCCTTCCAAGAGGAAATGCTCGACGGTTTGTGCCAGCTTCGCGGCTATCCGTTTGTTGTAGATCAGATGGAGGTATGTAAATACCACTGGAAAAGCAATAAACATCAAACGTACCACATTCGCTCAACCTAGGCCTACGGGTGGCAAATCGGGTCGTCGTATCGAATCACTTCGGGTTCGGGTAAAAATAGGTTGACCCGAATCTGGCCCGACTTTCGTTCGGGCCAACCCAGCCCGGAGCTGGTTGGGTGCCGGTCGTTCAAGTGTAACCCTAATATATTTAAACAGATACACATCATATACACCATACGCATATATTACACGTGTATATATTGTATGTATTGATTAATATATTAATACATATTATATATACATTAAATTTAGATATAAGTACATATGCATGATATTATATGTGTGTGTATGTATTCTTATGTATTTATGTGTATATACATAGGAAATTTGATAATGTTAGTAAATTCAAACAAATCTTAATTATTTATCTTGGATTAATAGATGATTAAAATTTAAATTAAAAAAGTAAGATGTACGCACTGTGCTATTTATTGTTTTTTAATTTAAATTTCAATCTTTTAACCATCATCACCTAAAATAAATGATTGAGATTTTATTGGATTTGTTAGCATCAAAGTGTGCTAGCATACACCAAGTTCTCTCTCTCTCTCTCTCTCTCTCTCTCTCTATATATATATATATATATATATATATATATATATATATTGTCGGGTTGTTTCACGCTCACACAGAACCCAACTCAGGGTGCCTAAATCTTGACAAAGGCATGGGCTTTTTGGGTCAGATTCAAACTTGTCTTCCCTAGATCAATCCTTGTGCCACGATCTTTCTGTAAGAATTTCATAGGTTTAAACCAAAACCGCAATCAAGGATTCACCCCTGCACTTGAAACAAACGGATGTTTAGTTGGCCTTGTACTGGATTGGTTTCATTAAAAGCAAAAACAAAAACAAAAGTCGTATCTTTTTCCGTCTTCTTGTAACTTTTTTTTTCAAACTTTTCCACTTCAACCTCTTAGCTTCGAAATGTCCTATTTAACGTATACAAACCATTTAAACATAGCAACCTCGTCAGGAACCCGAGCATTTCTTGTCTGATAATATAATCCACTATTGTTGTCTTTCAATCTCAACATTATCGTCTTGAATAGGTTGATCAGCTTGCACTTTCAGTTAGAACAATATTGAGAATTTGGTTTGGATGTGCATCATGTACTGCATAATTCAATGATAAAAGCATTGAGTACATCATAAAAGGTGCCCTATTTTCCATTATGCCTGCTTTTTCTTTAATTGGCAAATGGTGGAGTTACTCAGACCCCTCCCTATAAATGGGCACATCCTCAGGTATTGAACCCATGACCTTTCACTTGAAGATTCCATCAAGAGGACCCGCTAGCTAGCAGAGCTGTGACTCCTGCTAGTTATTTTAGTTAACACTATAAGAAAAAGGACTTGTTTCCCCTGCTTTTGTCTGTTGCGCACCTGAACTTTATCATGCATCTGTTTCTGACGAGGAAATGCAACTACTCACAGTAAAAGGATTCCAGCTTACACATTATATTGAAACAATATGGTAGAAATTCATTAATATAATGACAGAGAACAAAATTCATGCAGATAAAACTTTTTGTACCACTGGTTGTATCACGATTGCCCTGTTGCTGATGCATTTTTCTCAATCTGCTGCCTCACTCGGACCATCTTCCGTTTGAGCCATTCCTCGAGGGCTGAATCCACCATAAAATACAAGTTTGCAATACCATAAAATCAACTGCAAAATGTTCTAGGCTAATTAGCATAGAAACTTGAAATTAACATGAAAATTGCAAACATGGGATGGTCAATAGTAGATGAAAATGTGGTGGACGGCACAAATCCTGTTTAATTGTCAAACAAGAAGAGATGCTTTATAAGGCAAATTACTTCGACGAAGAAAATTGTATCAGTATTTACATCTTCCGTCAAACAGAGGTCAGTGCAATCAGTTACCATAAATCATCTACAGAAGCTTCTACAAAATTGGGTTATGAAAGTCCAGAACAAGGAGCAGTGAGACCGAGATGAATGTTTGTCAGTCATACACTTCAGGTTACCCAGATAACTATAATGATATCAAATGCTTTGGGCCTTTGAGAAAGAGGCAACAATTGGAAAAGGTTTAGATCATGAGAACCGGAAGAACAGGAGAATGTCGAAAGGGAAAAGCAGAGAATGCGGCAGTTCATAGGTATTGTTGAAAGCCACGAAAACCGTTTTTAAGATACAACTGGATTCAACCCTATTGTAAGAGCGGAGCTCTACAAAGAATGAGTCATATAATGCAGAGCGGGGGGGAAAATCACTGGCTGTGGACAACCTGATACTAAGATAACAACAGTAAGGAAGATAGCAGGAAAGAGACATATGAATGACTGGAAAGGTGCCTACAACTTCCCTGCAGGACCCAACGCCAAACCTAGAGAAGCTAGTTGGGCAAGTAAAACAAATCATTGTTCATTGATAGGCTTATCCTGCACGACATGAGCCAGCTCAAATAGTGATGAAGGAGCGCGCACACTCACATGCTCTGAAGGTGGGCGCGCAAGGAAGGCGATGGAGCGAGCATGCCAAGCATCGGAGGATTGATGACATTCGGCTGCATGCATGAGTTGCTACACATATCTATTGTAAATGCCATGTAAAGTTGTCGTGAGTTGTGTAGCTAGTTGTTTGACGTAGCTCATTCGGCTCTGTCCAGCAAGAGTCTTGTACGTGTTCACGTATGTTTTTATCATTCCATGAACGAGTAGATCACGTGTTTGGGTACACTCATGAGTATGTCCGACTATTAGTTTTGCAAAGCATGAATTTAATAATATTGTCATTTCAAAAACCCTTTAATTTTTTACAACTACGTATTTATAACCAAAGAATAATGAATATAGGTGAGTGTGATCCAGTTTTCCTATATATATATATATATGATTTCATCGTCATCCAATCTTCCACAATAGGGTACGCACTACTTCGAGAAGACTTTAAAATAAGGTTTTTGAAAGAACAATATTATTAAATTCATGGAACGAGTAGATCGCGTGTTTGGGTACACTCATGAGTATGTCCAACTATTAGTTTTGCAAAGCATGAATTTAATAATATTGTCTTTTGAAAACCCTTTAATTTTTTAAAATTACGTATTTACCACCAAAGAACAATGAATATAGGTGAGTATGATCCGGTTTTCCTTTATATATATATGATTTCATCATCATCCAATCTTCCACAATTGAGTGCCAACTAAATAGGCACTACTTTGACAAGACTCTAAAATAAGGTTGTGTATACACGATTTAATCACGAAAACAAAGAAAATCTTTGGAAGTTCTTCGGCTACCATCCATTTGTGTCACAGCATTTGTTTCAAGGATCAAAACTAGGGATATTCATGGGAGGGATCTTCGGCTCTATGCAGGAACTAATTTCGAACGGAGCGGATTTGGAGAGTGGAAATGGGAATGAGACTGGGAGAGTAAGAAAATCTCTTACGGGAATTAGGGTGGGGACAAAAATAACATGTCCTTGCCCTATGAACCCAGCCCCGACCCTTCCTCTAATTGATTCTAAAAAGATAGTCTTATCTAAAATAAAATAAATTATAAAAAATAAACAAAAGGAAGTGTTATTTTTTAATTCGCGAACTCATTGTCATTCTCTACCTATAATAATATATTTTAATTTAGATTATTTTGTATAAATTAGGTTTCATTTCATATGTAAAAGTGTGTTTCAACCTATGTTTTAGCACCCCATGAACATCTCTAATCAAAGCTATCAACCATCTCACCCACAAGATCATGTGCGAGATATTTTTTTACCACCATTATCCGAAACTCCAAAAGAAATCAGACTGATCCGGTTCCAGCCAGGTAGCCTACTGTGCGTTTAAACCTCTCCCAGAACCAGTTTGATCCATTCACAAAACTCGAATTCAAGACCTTTAACTCTTATGAAAACGAGTGCCGAACTAGGTATTCCCAGTACTAAACCTGTGGGAATTGAAAACATATAAAAAAATGAAATAAACAATATAAATATGGAATTAGTGGTTTCTATCTGTTAGCTTCGACCTGGTTCCAGTTCCATAGAAGGCGGAACCGCAACCGGTGGTCTCCAGTTTTTGGGCTAGTTTGATTGGTTTTAGTTCTAACCGGTTCCTCACTCAGTTCAGTTCCAATTGAAACTGGTGAGTCGATCGCAAACGGACGTTTCCATACCACTTGAACTAACCAAGCGTTGGTTTTGCAACCATCACTTTCATCCGAGAAGCAGTTGGTTTCCACACCCGCAGCCAATACACACGAACAAAAAGGTCCAAATTAACTTTTTTTTTTTACAATAGAAAGGCTGAAGCCGAGTTCACGAGACCGTATCAAACTCATGACCATCAATTTGTGAGTCAACGTTCTAGCCAAGTAAGCTATTGGTCGTTGTGGTAGTTTGCCTATATTTTCTTTGCAACCTGTTTCTAACTTGTCCATTGTCACATTCTTGACGTAAGCTTGCGAGGATGTCAATGAACTGGATGTAACCAATGTATGAGTTGACTTTGGATCTGGATTTAATATGCAAATCGATATCCAATCACTCAATCAAATTGTGATAAGAATTCTTTTGTGAGATGTGTTCAATGAATAAAGAATGATATAGTTCATATTGAGTTGATTCTCAGAATGGTAAGTTCCATGAAAACAAAGAATTCATGTAGCTGACCCATCTACTATAAAAAAAAGGTTTAATTGTTGTTGTAAATATGCTTAATGAATAATACTCGTTATGCTTGAATAGAATCGCAACACAAAACGGGAGGTGAAAACTCTGACACGAATACAACTCACAAAAAATCCATGCGTTCCCTAAAGTAACATGAAATTGGTGGTGTTTTGGGTTGCCGTGTTTTGGCACGAACAAAATGACACGCCATGAACGGAACCCAAAACACAAATTTCTCACAATATAACACCCAACACGAACATGACCCATAAAGCTTGGGTAGTGTTTTGCTGGTGTCAGCGTTGAGATTGAGAGAGTTTTGCTTTCATGCTAAATGTAGTCAATCACATCATTAATGAAGTTGGCATTATACGGGGGATTTTTTTTTGTTGTTTCCTTCTTATGATTGCGGATAAAAAGATTGGTTGACTGCATATTAGAAAGCTGATGACAGATGGAGTAATGCGTAAATTCTCGAGACATGATCGATCACTAACCTTTAGGCTTATTCACTACCGAGTGCAGGGGCCAACAAATCCCTCAAGGATATAATGAAGAACTTTTGAATCACTTTGCATTAGTGTAGTCAATTCTAAGATAAAAGCAGAATGCTAGATAAACTCCTACATCCTATTATAATGCATAAAGAAATCTAGAATAGGTTTTCTAAAATAAAATAAGAAAACAACTCTAAGTGAGAGAAGGAGGTGGACATCTCATTTTCAACTAAAAATACCACCCAAAAGAAAGATATATATATATATATATATATATATATATATATATATATATATATATATATTCAATGGTTTGTTAAACGTAAAATAACACAACACATAGACACGAAACAGACACCTCTAATTTCTCTTGTCCGATTCGGTGATGTTTTCTGGGTCCTTCGTCGATGATGCTGTTATTTGGAGTTCAAACCTCGTGTCAATGACCTTCCTCTTATGCACCTAACCAATAAAAAACTCTAACCTTTTTTAAATTCAACTCGGAAAACTTTGGACCTTGTTTTCTACCAAAATCATGGTACCCATTCTCCCATAGAAACTTACAATTGTTCAAATTAAGCCACTCGTAATTGTTCATATATATATATATATATATATATATATATATATATATATATATATTGAATGCTAGGGTCTTTCTCTAAATCATGAGCATGCAATCAAAAGAGACAATGATCGAAATTGATAAAGAGTAATGTTTTTTGCTTTTACACAGTCAAAAACATGTTTTGCTTTTCTCTTTGTTAATCTCAATAATTAAATATCATTATTAAATGGTCATGAATTGAAAGTACGTATTCGCGTAAACACTATTATGTCTTTCTCTCTCTCTCTACATATACATATATATACACAACACACCTAGTATATTAGTACTTTATCCAAAAAAATCTCAATCATTAGTGGTTTAAATTGTAATTAAAAAGTATAAAGTGTGTCCTTATTTTTTGTTTATGTACTTTATTTACATATTCAGTTTTCAACTTTTCAATTTATTTTTTAACGATCGGTTAATCCAAGACGGATGACTAATATTTGTTTGAATATGTATACAAAGTTATAAATATATATTACATAAAATACTAATCACAATCGTCCAATCAAAGAGGCCCAAACAAACATAATTTGTGTGGAGAAAGGTATTGTCATCGTGTTCTAGTAATTGAGACCTTATTCTCTGTTTTTCTCTACGAATCACGACTATTTGGATGGATGATTGTGATTAGTGACCACTACTTTCCAAGATCCTAATATATATATATATATATATATATATATATATATTACATATTATTGGTGGAGACGACCCACTGATGAGTGTTAGGAGACGAGAAAGAAGAGAAAGATGGTGCGTCAGACAGATGGCATTGAAGTGGTGAAAGGAATGATATCTATAGAGAGAGAGAGAGAGACCTAAAATAGGATGTGAATGCTGTTGTGTTGATTGCCATTTCATTTATGATATCACTTTTCTATTGTACTTTAAAAAGTCCACCATAATGCAAAAGCGAAAAAGACGAGTTTGGGAACTAGCAGTTTGTCTTTCTGGCGATAAAAGCGATTTGCTCCCGACGCAAACACGAAAAATCCACTGCCATGAAACTCCGAACTCCGGCTCGCAGATTTAAGGCTTCTTAGCCCGGAAAATTCTGCGGAGTTCCATAATAAAACTGCTCGGTTTTTTATTCAGCAATCTCCGGCAAAGATTATGTGCACCATTTTGAAAGACTTGGAGAGGTAAGTTTCATTGCTTATGCATGCAAAAATAGCTTTGCTTAGTTGACTGTCCCTATAATAAATTAGAAACCATGTCTTTATGGTGAGGGCATCAGCGAATCCACTTGAAAAACAACTCGTTCGGCTTTAATTAGATGAGATTTAGAATGCATCTCTTACCTGTACGCCTGTCGATCAAGTGTCAAACGCATTCTACCTATACTTGATCGGGCCTTTGCGTCACACGCATGACCAACCGATAGCCGAGGGCGATTGTGTGTGGTGGAACTCCCAACTCGAATGGGCAACCAACCGATAGCCGGAAGCTATAATCACCTACACCCATGGCGATCAAAGTGTCAAACAGGTCTTAGCCATTCGATGGTTGGCTTCAAACACTTTTTATCTCAGTGAGAAGAGATTAAAGAGTGTTAACAGAAAAGTGAGAAATACTTTTATATATGTATATATTTATTTATTTATTGACATGAACGGTCCGAATTGGTTTCAATCCTGATTCGAAACTGTCAGTTATGGGTTGAGTCCTAAATTGTTTGGAACTGACAAAAAAACTTGAAATTTAAAAAAATAGAAAATTGAGATTTGAAACCACTGGTTCCTGTTATATAGAATCTATAAACTGAACGAGTGATTCCAGATTTCGAATATGGTTCTTGATGATTCAGTTTAAGTTGAAACCGTTGAACTGGTTCCAAACTGGTCTGGTTTCTCTCTCTCTCTCTCTCTCTCTCTCTCTCTCTATATATATATATATATATATATATATATATATATATATATATATATATATATATATATATATCGGATTTTGCCCTTCATTGATATTACTCACTCATGTTTGATTATTGTTTTTAAAATATAAATATAATTTCAAATTTTATAATAATATTTAAAAATAATGAGAAACAAATTTATTATAGTCATGCAATCGAATAACAATAGTTAATAATGACTGGATAATATCAGTCATGGATAAAGAGCGTCTCAGCTGTATAGTATGTTTTGGTGCATAATTTTGCATAAATAAAGATTTGAATTACTTTGCATTTACATAATGATATTTTTAATTTAAATTTCTACTTTTGATCTTAAAGATTTAATAATAAAAATATTTTTGTAAGATTATGCTCACAAAAAAATTTATGCAACTAAAACTCTTTTTTGTCTTTGAATATATATATATATAGTAACTACGTGGTAGTTTGCAACCAAGTGACTTTGAGACTCTCTTCGGCCAAGAGTTTCCTTCTCCCTTGGCATGCATATCACGCGTGCGGTCATTCGAGAAATGTCAAAGCAATGACTTAGCACTAATTAATGCCGCTGAAGCAACGCCAATGCAAAAGAAAGACCACACGATTTCACGCGCATCAGCACAAAAGTTGCTTTTTGCGAGATTCCATGTAGATAGCGTTTCCTCTGGCTACTTGCTGGCAGAACAGCAACGAACTATATATAACACAAAATGACGGGTCCACGTTTAGTCAAGGTTGGGCTTCCACCCATCCAAAATTATAAAATATCACTTAAAAGAGTTTATTTCTCATTGTTGAATCCACGGCAATCATGCCTAGTTTGCCCCACAATAAATGTAAATCCCCGGTTGCATATTAATATATATATATAAAGAGAGAGAAAATGTGGAAAATACACAAAATTAAGAGTACCATTTAATATTTTTTAAATTCAAATATCTACTATTAATCATGTACCACCATGACACGGAGCAAAATTAATGACACCAACTTGGCTTGCTTGGAAGTCTTTTCTTTCACATCGTCGTTGTCGTTATGGTCACAATGATGCTTACTCTAAATAAGGATTATTATTAATAATAATAAGATAATCACTTAAGCTTGTGACATAGGTATTGTTGATGATGATGTATTGAGAAAAACAATATGGACCAGTATGACCCCACTGGAAGCTTTCATGTCCTTCTCCAACAACCGGATGGTCCTTGTAGGGTCTCTTTTAGGAGTTAGTTTATCAAACTAAGACCCATACTGTGCAATTAATGTTAAGTAAATTTCAGTAATGATGCTTATGATACAGTATGCTCAACCCCTAAAGACTAGTTCAATTAAAAAAATATTACGATGCCCCGAGGAGATCATAGCAAGCTTTACATTGTTACGAGCCCTCGAAAAATAATATAAAACTGTTTCTAGGACTTGGTTTTCTCGACCTTAGGAACCAATGAGAACTCGTTAAACCGGCAAAAATACAATTTTATTGAACTTTTTTTCCAACAATATCTACTTTGAGGTTCAACCATGAAAGAGTCTGGGTAGGTTTAACTTGATGCTTTTAGATTGTTGACTGCATTGCATAAAAAAACGTTTGAAATAAACGTCTACATCCAAGCCCAACGAAAGGCAGACAGTTGGGTTCGCTATTCATGTTATTGTGTTCGATTTTTTGCCCATTTTGCATTTGAATCGTAAAGAGTAAGTTTAGTTTTTTTTTCGTTCGATTCAAAAACTTTTTTTAAAGAATCCATTTGATTCAAAACTTTTTTTTTTACAATAGAGAGGCCGAACTTGCACCCCCCAATGGACTGCCGAGATTCGATTGAAAACACATAGTTCGCTCTTAGTAGGAATGATTATAATTGTTCATAGTTACATTGTTAGTTGAATTTATTAGAGAAAACCCGTAATGGTAATCTCTCGGATGTTCAATGTCAAACTTTAATAATCTCCAGGATGCATCCAACATTGTAAAGAAACATCTCATTTTACACCACTGTTAGTTCATCTGGCAAGGTTCTCTGGCTCCCATGTTGTTGATAATGAGTTCGATTTCCAGGGCATGCATGTGTTAGGCTTTGGAAATCGCTTCCAGTCGTAAAAAAAAGAAACATCGCATTCACCTTGATAGCTCCATGCTCCAAGATCACTACCAATAATCACCATTAAGAGCAACGATCAAAATCTTATAGCTAATTACACCACCAATATATATATGGGGAGAGAGAGAATTCAACAAAGGCAGGCTATTTCTGGCGCGAGCTTCTGTTTGCGTAATACGTGGAGTAATTGGACAAACACTTCAACTTTTCTTTCTTCTCTCTTTCTGCCTTCTCCTGTCTTCGATGATTCTTCTTAGATTCTTGTTAATGGAGGAATAAAAGACAGAGACAAAACGGGGAGACGCAGGCGCACGAACTCGAGCTAAGCCGACAGCCTTCTGAGTCGCGGAAGATTCCTCAGTTTCACAATCCCAATATGCAACCTTCTCTCTCTCTCTAACCGAGGTATTTATTCGGATTTTCCTTTATTTTTCTTTTTTGTTGGGCGTACTTTAATACGAATATGTTCGGAGAAAGTTGATCGATTGATCTTTCCTTTTGGGTTGGCGGTGGGTGTCTTGACGATCTGCCCTTTTGCCTTTTCCTTAATCCTTTTGGGTACCATTTGTTGCATATTTTTGTGGGTTCGATGAGTAAACTTTTGGGGATTATGCTCTTTGGGCTTTTGCCTTTTTCTTCTGTCACATGTTCGCTATTTGTTTCAGTTGACAGTCGTGTCTTTCGCGTTGGAAAATGATCGTTTAGGGTTATCGCCGTAGTGAGAGATTTAGGGTTTTGATGGTGGTAGTGCTTTGGATGGCTTGTTGCAGGTGTTCGTTTGCTGGGTCTGGGTTGGAAGTGCTTGACTTGGTGATCTGGGTTGTCTTGCAGTAGTCTTGCATGGAGGGATTTGTTCAAATTCTGGATGGTCTGTCAACAAATCGGATTTCGGATTGCTTTTGCTGATCTCACTAACTAGGCTGAAACAGGAACTTGTTTTCTCCTGGTGGTTCCTATATATATATATATTTCAACTTAGGCACTTGTGCCTTTTCTTGGTGTTCTATGGAGTTCCTTTGTGGCATGAATTCAGCAGCCATTGGGAATACGTAGGAAGTGGGAACCATGATTGTAGATTTAGTTTCTTGAAATAGTTTGCAGATGGGAATTCTTTAGTATTGATCATGAGGTTGTACACTTCAACAATGAAAGGTCCAGATGCTGATAATGATCGGTCACCGCCTTATTGGACTGCTCAGAGAACCATGGATGCAACTGCTTTAGGCGATATGAATAATGATGAAAGACCTACTTCTTCATGCCAAATTGCCAATGACGAAGCAGTGCATGATCGCAATTCTGCTTGTTCTACCTCAAATCGAGTAGAAGACCTGAGTTCTACTGTTTCTGTTGAAGAAACACAGAGTCCTCGTTGGGCATCGTGGTTTGCAGCTTCACCAAAACGTGAGACCAATAGGGGTGCTGGTAGTGGTAGTGGTGGTGGAGGTGGTGGTTTGTTGAGATGGAAGCGCCAGTTACAGCATGCCTGGAGACGGGATTCCAAGGATCAAGGCTCAAGATCATCATTCAACCCAGAAGTTTTGGCTAACCAGAAGCGCCAGTGGTATCAGATCCATTCACAATCACCTGTACGCCTCTCTCTTTCTCCCTCTCTCCCACACACTCCCACACACACATCCACACACAGACACCAAAAGGAAACTGCTTAGATATTATGAAGACCACTGTATTATGTATCTATTGCCAACCTGTTTTTCTGCTCCTGTTCTTGTTTTTTCATTTTTTCCTAATATACAATGTCTAGATCCAGAAGTGGGGAATGCAATAATTTTCATTCTACAACGTAAGTTGCAAAAGTGGGGAATGCAATAATTTTCATGTAATACACAATGTAGTTTGTATAGATCGAGAAACTTTGCCATTCTACAGCATTTAGCAGATGATGCAAGCTCACAATTCTACTTCTATCATTTTTGGAAACCATGTCTAAGGACAGTAATTGCAGAATGACAACATAAGAACAGTGGCTCTGCTATTTTGTTTGGCTGATGATTCTTGGTTCTTCTTTCTGCTTCTTGGTCTGTCTAGAGCGAACAAATAGTTGTGCTTGTACCGTGGATCAAGGTAAACTGTTTTAACTTAGTTTGAGCCTGTTGACTATTGCAGATGTGCCAGCCTTAAGGGGTTGAGATGTAAGGGAGCTTTATTTATTAGGTCTGTTTTGTTCAATTGAGCTCGTTTAGTAACTATTGGTATCAGTTTCCAAAGACCAATGCCTCAAAAGAGAGTTCCTATCCGAATGGCTAGAGTGTTGATCTTTCTAGAGATGGCCAGTCACATCCCCTAAATACTTAAGTCTTTGAAGCAAAATCTCATGCTGAGAGATCAGTTCAGGTATTCTTCATCATGTGGATTTAGCAGGCCTTAGGCCCCAACTCTAGTTCTGTGGTTGTTCGTCTATTATCCTGTCAGTGATTCAGGAGCTGATATAGCCAAGTCCAACAGAGATGAGAGTGTGCCTTCCGACTGTTGTACTGGGATGTCATGGTAGTGCTGATGCCTCATACATAATATTAGCTTTTGAAAAGATGCAGGCCATGTGTGTGGTGTGAAGATGTAGTCCCAACTAGACTGGATATTAGACCTTTTATTCTAATTAGTTCTAGTTGTACAATTTAGTATGATTTCTCTTCTACTTGATATCGTATCAGTTAACAACTTACCAAAGTTGGTTCTATGACTTTGTTCTTACAGAACCACAATCAACACAAGGAACCTACTTCATTATTTGAGCACTTTGTAGTTGTTGGTCTCCATTCAAATGCTAATGTTGAAGCTACAGAGGATGCTTTTGCAAAGAGGAAGATGTGGGAGTCAGAGGTGGCAAAATCTGAAATCTTAGACCTCAGAAAAATTCCCCATCGCAGTCCTCCAGTTCCTACATTAGAGCCACAGGTAATTCTGTTATCTACTGGGAGTCAATATTAATTCTTGTTTGTTGAGTTGTTGAAGGCTGCATAGAACTAGCATGGTCTGTATTAACTCGTGCATGTCTTTTTTCCTTTGGTGTGTTTGTTCCTGCATGCATTAGTTCTGGTTTTATTAAAACTCTGTACAAGGAAACTACAGATGAATGAGTGAAAAGGTTGAGTAAAGCCACAGTAGAAAAGAAAATATATGCAAGGTGGTTAATATGGGAAGATGGTCCTGTCTGCAGTTGCCCAATGAGTAAAATATCCATCTTCAGCTCAGGGCTTGAGTCCCACAGTTGTTTGTTTTGATGTTAATTTTCTACAAGGGGCTTGCAATCTTTGTGATGATCTTGGCCAAACAGCATCCTTGGTATCACATTAGGTAGTCTTTCACCTTAATCAAATAAATCTTCCTAGTACAAGATCCATGTTGCCAAATATCCTCTCTGTGGATGCCCTTGACTCATGTCAAAACTCAAGCGTTACTCTGTTTATTTTGATTTAGATTGTCTATTTATCTGGTGTTGAACTGGTCCCTGAGATGCACTCCTGGGCAAGAAACTCGTAACCTCCTTCAGGAGGGATTTCAAGCAGAAATACTGTGTAATTCCTACAAGGCTTGCAATCTTTCTGCTGGTCTTTTCCAGAAAGCATATTTGGTATACCGTTAGTCATGTCTTTCACGTTAATCAAATAAATCTTCCTAGTACAGGATCCATGTGGCTCAGTACTCTTTCTGGATGCTCTCTAGTCATGGCCTCAACAGGTACTTTTCGGACTTTTCAAGTTTCATTTAACTGGAAAGCTGGACTGCGGCGGGCCCTTAGGCTGAACATCTGGGTATCAAACTTATACCTTCATGTGCGATGTATCAGGTGCAGAACTTATTGGCCACATTCTGAAATAGAGTATGTAGAGAAGTATAACAATACTGGTAAAAGGCTTGGATTTTAGAGCATTACAGTATGGAAATAGTCTTCATAATTTGAATGTTTGAAATTTAATGTAGAAAAAAGCTTCTTTGGCGATTTGATCATCATCCTCAACAAGATAATATTTTTTCATCATCTTTGGTTTAACATCTGTTGTTCAACAAAAAGTCAGTGAATCTCCAACATGCACACAAGAAATCCAGTAAAAGTATCTCATAATATTTACAAAGAGGCTTGAAGTTTTGCTCCATACTCTTGATAATTTGTAGAAGTTGCATATAAGGAACTTTTATAGTCTCTAAAGAAAAAGAGGCAGGCATCATCTGCTGCCTCTCAAAACTTTATCTTGCGATGAAAGGTGTATCATACAATAGATATTAAATAATATACTTCTACTTCCCCATATCTTGTGATTGTATGATACGTTAACAATACAGATGTCGTTTGTGGTGCATATGTGGTTTGTATTATAAAACCCAATACTACCAATAGAGCACTCGTTCTAGTAGTTTCTGTTTCTCGGTTGGCTTAGGCTTGCTCATGATTTTTAATTTGGTCGACGGTGCGATGTCTCTTCCTGTTTCTAGTGCTTGACTCTTTTATATATTGTTTTGTTTATTTTCATTCAGATTCTTTTCAAGTACCCTCCTGGAAAGAAGCTAACAATGCGAGCCAAGGATTTGCCTGCATTTTGTTTTCCTGGGGGAGTCAAGGTCTGATTGTTTCTGGTCCTCTTAATGTGTGATTCTAGTACAGTCATCTCATATAGTTTGTTATCAAATTGCTTCTCATGTTCCTCTGTAAGGTTGCGAAGTGCCTTTTTTTCCATGTGCTGCTCTTATTAGGTCTGGAACTCTGGATTATCCAACTGTTTTGATTTGGCATAGATGCCTACAATTTAGCGATGCTGATTACATTGTTTGCTGTATATATAACATTGTTGGGGTGCTGTTTGATAGTTTGCAAAATTCAAATTGATTTTCACGTTAGCATCAACACCTGCTGATTCTAGTTTTGGAGGCTGTCCCACATGTAGATTTTGTACTTAATGTTTGATGCCAAAAGATTCTGAACCAAGATGGACAATAATATTAAAATTAAAGATTGCTATATCAGATACTATACTGCCATTTTTCTAATGTTTCTTTAATTTGCTCTTCCCAGTTCGGCTGTACATATTCTCATGACATGATTGTATTGTATGCTGCACACTTTTGGAAACGCTGATACAACTTTACAATGTCTCATTCTACAAAGATTAATTGAATATTGGTCTTATGGTGTTGTTCCATTAGCTTTATGGTATTGACCTTCAGAATCTCTTTTTTATTTAGCTGTTATAAATTTGCTGTTATAACATTACAATTTCACATTTAGGGTTTTGCAGCATGAATTTTCTTTCTAGATTTTGGTTAGTGGTTGCCTGGTAGGAACCAAATTGCAAATTTCTGGGGACTTTCTTTAATTTTGCATTATTGTTATGTATCTCTAATAACAATTTCTTTTATCTTGCCTAGGAAAGTCAAGGTTTAGTTTTATGTTAGTGCTTCCAATCATTGTAATTTATGTTGCTTTCTTGTGCTTGGCCATTTAATAGCTGATATGTCACTTGAAGTGAGTGGTTCCTTGACTGATTTGCTTCTTTTTTCATCCAATTGGGTTTTTTATGGATCACTTGGTTGATTACTGAGGGGAAAAAACTGCAGGCTCGCTTAATGGAGAGGACTCCGTCTATGAGTGATTTGAATGAAGTTTTGTACAGCCAGGTACACTTTCTGTAGATGTTTATGGCACCTGTCTCATGTTACGTTGACTCTCCTTCAACCTGTTCACTGACACTGCTGTTTTGACAACATACATCCTCTCCACTCCCACCTGCCTTCTCCAAGATTGAAAGAAACCTTTTTATTTTATTTGTATGATTTTATGATTTAAAATCATACAAGCACTCCTCAATAAGCAATCTTTTTATCTCTAATTTAGGCCTCTCTGTGACCTGCATATTACTTGGTTAAATGCATAAAATTGGATACCTGGTTCACTGTCATACCACAGAATGATACCTCTATATTCTGTGTTCAGCGTGCTTTTTATCTAGATTCTCTTCCTCTACACTTTAGCTTCTTACTTTCTACGTTCTACAATTACTGTAGCATGCGTGGTTATTTTTCTGATGGACATAATTCTGTTTGGTTGCAGGAACATCTGAGTAGAGATGATTTGTCTTTTATATTTTCAGTCAGAGTAAGTACTTGTATATTTGTTTTGGCTTCTTAAGTTCTGATGGACCAAGGGAGATTAGATCAGCATTCTGCGATGTGATTTTTAAGATTTTCAAATGCAATTGTACATTATAACAACCATCAAAGATTTGCACTTCTCTCCATCTGTTGATCTATGTGGCTATCCATTTCATTCTTGACATTATATATAAATCTCAGTTTTATCTTTGTTGACATTTTGCATGTAAATATCACTTCACTACATGATATATTGTGATGGTTTTTGCTGCTTATTAGGATCATAAGTTTTATATGGTGGTTGCCATCTGTATTGGCATGCTTATACTTTGTTGTGCTTGTTCTTAGTTAATTGTTCGCTGGCTAGTATGTATGAGTGTGCGAAATAATGTTTTCTCCTAAGTGCATGTTGTGAACTTATTCTATTGAACTGCCTGATGAAATCATATATGCTTGTGTCTTCTTTTGCGTCAGATGATGCAAAAGTTCTTGTTTTCATGATTCCATTCATCAGATATGGTTATCTTTAGTATATGCACTTCTCCTTTTTTTCCTCCATAATTTTTTTCTGACTTCCAAGATGCTTATGAGGGAGCATTTTTCTTTTATTCATAGGTAGCAGGCAATGCAACCTTATATGGTGTATGTATGCATGTTCAAGAACTTGTACAGAGGCCACCTGGCATAGTAGGTGCTGTATCTCCCCTATCACAAACTCCTGGTCGCAGCCGTTTTCTGGTTTCTGCACCTCGTTGTTACTGTTTGCTTACAAGGGTGCCATTCTTTGAGCTGCACTATGAGATGCTAAACAGGTTTGTTTTTGTTTCTTTCTCATGTGTTTTATTCTATGTTATCAATAACGGTTAGCAGAGATATATCGGATTTAGCGGTACACTTTTATTTATGATTAAAAAAGTATATATATAATGGATTCTCTAATTTTTAAGAAATATCAAGAAACACAACCACTTTTTTCATAAATATGAATCAAACTAAATAAAAAAATTCTACTTCTAACTTCTAAGGAAACAAACAATAAATTTCATGTGGCACATGCATACTAAATTGTTAACCTTAAATTAGAAAACCAAAACATAAATGTAACAAAGTTATTCTAAACATTAAGTAAAGGAATTAAAAGAGACAATATATAATTACTTATGTGCTCAAGTACGGTGAATATGGTGTCACCAACCAAGCTTTACTCTTAAGAGCATGTATGCAGATTCCACATTTTGCTCTAGAATTGTCCACAACCAGCACTGAACATGAAAAAACAGTTCACGTGTACTAATAAGTAATCATGTTACCACAAATGAAAAAGTTAAGATAATATATGTAGAAGCACATATGCAGGTGTAGCAGGTACCAGTGAGATGCTTCAAGTTAAAAAAGTGTAAATAATTAGTGATGAAAATAATGCACGCACACAATTTAAACACTAAAATGTACCAGAAAGGCATATTACAGAAAAGAAGCATGCAACGATGAGAATAAACATAGACAAGGTGTAGGTTACAACTTGCATTAGCTGCAACAATTATAACCTCATTAAGAAAATTATTAATTGAGATTAACTATAATGACAAAGGGCATGTCCGTCTATCATCCACTCTTATTAGCAGCGCAAATTCAAATGATACAACACAATACTTGCAAATACTAGAAGAACAAGTACATTAGATGAAAGAATAAGTTACATGGCAATCCATGAAGAAGATTCACAAAGACAAGAGAAGCAATCAGATTCTTGAATCTTGATGCATTATTGAGAAGATTCACAAAATCATATGGAGGAAGCAATAAAAATCAAAGGAGATGCCAAAACTATCGTGCAAACAAGGACCATGATGCACAATGGTCAAAACCTGAAGCTCATGTCTGACTCATTTTGTTCTTCCATTGAAGTAAATACCAGAAAGCCCAATCAAACATATAAGCAAAGGGAAGAGGAAAATCTTCGGGAAATGGTTTCTTGTACAAAACATAAATTCAACAAACTATGGCATAGAACATGCTAGTATAAAAGTTAAAACAAAGAGGACGTAAAAAGATAACCAGAGAGGTTTTATCAATAAGACAACATAATAAATTGACGGTTTTGTGAATAGTGTGAGAAAAAATTAGATTGTTTTGTCAATAAAAAGATCATTTAGATTTCTCAAAATCGCTCTAATCATGATAAGTCCCAAACTTTATGGATCTAGATAGAAAGGGTCCAGGCAACATGTTTGCCAGACTCATGAGAAAATGAACCCAACACAATAAAATGATCAAGTAATTACTTAATTACATATTCCACGGACACTACAACAGACAATCATACGTGGACATGAACCAAACAAAGCCTTTTTTGACATGCCAATAATATACAAGTTAATCACAATCATTAGAGGTTAACCTATCTGTAGGGAAATGTGAATCCATCAATAAAAAACTATCAGTGATTCAGCAAAAGCAAAGCATACAGGCTTGGTATGCTATAATCCAACCACAATCTTGAGTCTACGAAGAACTAGAAGAGGGAGAGAGGAAACTAATGAGGAAGGCGGAGAAAGAGAGAGAAGAGAGAAAATCCATGAGAGATAGAAGGTGGCGGAAGGCGGAGGCAGAGAAAGAGAGAGCTTACCTGCGGTGGAGGAAGGTGAAGAAAGGCGGTAGCCGTCACTGGCGAAGGGGAGGTTGTGCCCGTTGGTGGTGGCGGAGAGAACATACGCAAAGACGTGGAGGCGGGAGAGAGGGACACTAGGTTTTATTATATTTGGGTCGGGTCTGTTGGGTTCACTGGATCAAGTCGACCCAAATGACTTGTACGCTAATACCGCTATAGCAGCCCACTATGGTGGTGTTAGCGCCGCTATAGTGGCCCTGGTGGGTAAGCTGCCATACTACAAGCGCTATAGCATTTTGTTTCCCGCTATAGCGTGCTATTGATAACATTAGTTTTATTTACTATTTTCAGCCTCAATAAATTCATAGCAACCAACAATTTGATCAATGGATTATTGCAGTCATTGATAAGTTTTCTTTACAATGTTAAAGAACTTTTATAATTTTTTATATGGAATACTTTCTTAAAGATGGAAAGAGTTAGAAATTTGTACTACCTACATTTATATTAACATTATAATTAATCACCTCAGCTTTTTCTGGATGCAGCATTATTGCACAAGAGCGTCTGGAGAGAATATCACAATTTGTTAGTGAAATGAGCCTAACAGACTATGTTCCTCCAATGGTCAGAATGCGAGAACAGATGGATGTCAGTTCAGATTCTTTGAATGGGGAAAACACAAGTAACTGGATGGCTTATGCCATTCCTGTTGACAGTGTGTTGGGGCTCGCTGCTGCAGCTGCTGGGCTTGTGTCCAATGATGAGGCCCGTTCTCTCTCATTCAGAACATCAGAACCTCCAACCCCTGAAAGTATTTCTGCTAGCGAGGCATCTGATTTGTGCCAATCAAGGGATTGGGATAGGGACAGAAAATGCATGAGTTCCTATGACGGCTATGTGTCTGAGGCCTCTGATTCATTCTCTGATAGCTTTCACAGGAGCAATGGCTCATATGAAAACGGTCATGTTTCACCTGAGGCTGGGATATATCAGAATTCCATAAGTCGGCCCATTGAGCGGATTGAAAGTTCAGAGTCTTTATTAAGGTATAAATATTTTGTGACAATCTATGATTAAGATTGTTCATTTGATACTTCTCACTTCTCAGTAATATTTCAAATGTTTTTTGATAGATTTGTTTTCCATTGCTCTTTTTTTAAACTTCTTTTTAATTTCTCATTTTGTATTTTATTGTAATGTTATGGTCTTCTTTTCATTTATATGATGGAAAGTGCTGCATCATGTAAACTTTTACAGGTTCATAATCCATGATCCATTCACAAAGTTGATAAGTTTCAAGATTTTATATGACATTCTTTAAATTATACACTTTTGAATATTTGAAGTATACAAAATGTGAACGATTTTTTCAAAATAACAGAGAAAAAATGCCTCTTTCTAGTTCAGTGATTAGAATCTTATATTTGGAGCCATGATTTAGTCTAGAATATGAACTGATATGTTATGAGATCAGAAATCTTCCTGATGGGCATTTTTATAGCTATGTTGCATTGTGTCAAATGTCTGTCAGCTCATTCACTTGCTTTATTATCATCGAGTTCATACACAGCTCTGTCAGAAGTGTTGGATCAGAAGAAGATGATACTGACGAAGCAACATCCAAACCTGAGATTGATAATGCTGGTGAAGAAGTAACGGAATGGATAATGGTAAGGCTGCTTCATCTGCATGCCTGCATCGCCCATCAAACAAGGCCATGGTCTAATACTTTCTTTGTCTTTTATCCTCTATAGGTTAGCAAAAATGATCTGTTGCAGATAGTATGTGGCTACCATTCTCTTAGCTTGCCAGCACGTGGAACTGAAATTATCTTTCAGCCGCTGGAGCATTTGCAGCCTATTAAATATTGCAGGCCTGATGTGTCTGCACTGAATTTAGATGCTAGGTATTCTCAGTTTGAATTATCATGTTCGTCTTTGGAAGTTGCAGAGGTAATTTGCCATACAGTTTTGAATTTCTTTTGTAGAGGCATTTCGAGTTGGTCTGTTCTTGTCATGCAAAACCTTTTGAATTCTAATACCAAACTTGATGCTTATTGCAGCACAATGCCGCGAAGTTATCAGCTGCTGAGGAAGCTCTTTCGTTGTCAGTATGGACAACTGCAACTGTTTGTCGAGCCCTTTCTCTTGAAAGTGTAAATATCCAAATTATTACTGTTATTTCTTTTGTTAATTTTATGTTATGCATGCCTTTCTCAAATTTTCTTTTGAAATCACACTTTCTTTTCCATTAAATTCTTGAATTTTCATATCTTGTACATGTTTTAGGGAGATGCAGAGGAATTTGAACTGCTTTGTACTTTATTCTGGACTTACAACATGGAATAGAACGTCTCTTGAAAATTTTGGGAAGTGAATCCAGAAACTGAGTCAATTGCCTTCTAAAACTTTTAGTTAGATTTAAACTCCAGTTTCCTGTTATGAATTTTTGTGGGCAAAGTGGCACTTGAACAGTTTATCCACTCATGGCATTTGTATTTGTTCTAAGAGTAACTTCTGCTTTTGTTTGTTACCATCGAAATTTCAAATGACAATTGATTCTCATATGGTTGTCCTGGCTTTGGAAGTAAACCTTTTTCTTTATTATCTTGTGTCATTCACCTTTTAACACTTCTTCTGGACTGTGATTTTTCTTTTAAGGTTTTAGCGCTCATCACTGGGGTATTGCTCGAGAAGCAGGTTGTGGTTGTCTGCTCAAACTTGGTAAGACTGCTCTTTGATGTAAAGTCCAACTGAATATCATTTTTCATCGGATGGAATGCAGATTAATGGAACATTTTCTTGAAATATTTAAGTCATTTACACATTTTCATGGGTTTATCTTCTGCAGGGTGTTCTGTCAGCTGCCGTGCTGTCAACCATCCCCATGATCCGCCCATTTGAGTGGCAGAGTTTGTTGCTTCCAGTAAGTTTCGGACGTATAACATGAATTTTGATGCTCCGTTTGCTAGTATATGTCTTCTCTTCTCTCATGTTTATTTAGCAGCTTATATCTTAGATTGAGGTTGTTCGACGTCACAAATGTTATTCAAATTTAAAATATTCCGTTAGTTTGATTTTAGAGATCTACTGTAAAACAGTTCTCTGTATTTCTTTCTACTATATTCTTTTTTCTTTATTTTCAATCAACTCTAGTTGTACTATGAATTTGTGTTTCTAGATGAAAGGCCATTTTGCAGTCTCAAGTTAGGTGAATTTGGATATCCAGGTTGATTAGTTTTCTCTATTCTCTTTATACAGAAGTTAACGTTTCTTGCATTGCGTAGGAAGTGGGCTTAAATGTTGACTCCAGTATGAACAGTGGTTATGGTCAATGAATTACAAAACATCCATTTCTTTAAGTTTGAATTTGATCTCTTCCTTTCTCATGACCAGCGACCCATTTTTATGGCTTCATTTACCAAGTGATAACTTCATTACTTTCACAAGCAAGCGTTTATTATCCTCATATTAGCTTATGCATATGCTTCCAATTCTACTCAGTTAGCTGTTTCCCGGGGCCATTTCTGCCAAGGTTGTCCAATGCTCTTTTACTTAATCCTAGCACTATTGTGGGAATTCATCCTGAAATAGGTTCATCATGCCAGTCATCTACCAGAGATGTTTAGCCTCCTTTACTAGAAGCCGTGCCAAGCACCATTTACATGCCTAGGCTCCTCTCTCTCTCTTTGTCTCTGTCTCTGTCTCTGTCTCTGTCTCTCTCTATATATATGCATGTGTATGTATGTATACATTTATTCATATGTATGTATGTATGTACATATGTATGTGGATTGTCTGATATGTGCAATCTTCACATGTATGTAGTGCTCTATTTGACCTCCTGTTACTACTTCATTATCTAATATGTTTGTGTGTGTGAGCGCATGTTTATGTCTTCATTTACCAAGGGATTACTTCATTATTTAGAAACTAAATTGCATCCTCATATGATATTAGCATGTGGATACGCTTCTAAGGTTACCTAGTTAACTTGTGTGACGGCCATTTCTCCCATGGTTGTTCCAACACTGTTCTACTTGAATAGCACTATAGCACAAATTCATCCTGAAATAGGTTGGTCGTGCCCGGCATCTGCCACATATAGTTAGCTCTTGCTAAGCACCATCTACATGTCTTAGCTTTGTGCTCTCTCTCTCTCTCCCTCTATCTATCTATGTATATATATATGTATATGTATATGTGTGTGTGCATGCATGCTTATATATATATATGTATATATATATATATATGTATATATATATATTTTGTGTATGTGTGTGTATATCTATGTATGTTTATATCTATGTATGTACTTATTACATGCCTCCTTTGTTTATATTCAAGAAATATGTATGGTATGTGTTCCTTGCTAGTTTTAGAAGAAATATCGTTCATCTTTTTTGTTAGTGTCATGGTTAAATTAGCAACACGACTGCTTAATCCAGCCTAAGGGCACTGGAGGATAGTCCTTGCCTAGCACCTTGATAACATAGCAGTAGCTATCCGAGGTTTCCTATTATTACATGTTTTTAATCTAAGGGGAGATCTAAAACTACTTTATTTGCATGTCAACCCTGTTGACCTTGAGCATCAAAATCTTATGCATGTTTATTAGAAATTTACTATGTTTATGGTTTAACGATGGACCATGAGTGCCTGTAACTTTAAAAAATAATGCTTATCTACTGATGCAGCTTGTATGGCACTAAATGTCCCATTTCCACTGCTTTTAATTTTCTGCAATATGTTGATGTTGTCACTATACATTGTGGAGCCTTCGGCAAAGATTACATTCTTCTGATTTGTTTGTCCTTTTGATGTCACCTTGGTTTTTTCTTGTGAGCAGGTTGAAACTATAGCATGCCTAGGTTGACTAAGTATCTGATTAACCTTTCAGGTTCTTCCAAAGAAGATGCTGGACTTTCTCGATGCTCCAGTTCCATTCATCGTGAGTTAAAAATCCCTTCTAAGGGAGCATTTTCCTGCATCATATTTTGTCACAAAATGCTGCACATCTATGTGTGGCTCAGAAGAACAAATTTTAAATATCAAATTTCCTATAACCTAGTTCATCATCCATACTTTGCTTGCCCTGGAGATCTTGCTTTATTTAGCTGATGTTCCCTTGAATCAGCTCTTTGTATGTTCTTATTTTCTCAATCGAAATTTTCTCGGACTCTTATTTTCCATGTTAGATGCATCAAAGAGAAGGATGAAAAAATTCTAGTGGTAAATGATGATATAAGAAATAGATGAAAAAACTATTTTTATAAGCTTTTTAATGAAAATAAAGATGTTAGTATTAGCTTAGGAGAGTTAGCTAAATCAGAAAAGTATATAACCACAATTTCTACCGCCGTATTCAAAAGAATGAAGTCAAAGAGGCTCTTAAACATACGAAGGGTAGTAAATTGGTAGGACCCGACAATATTCCTATAGAAGTTTGGAAAATCCTAGGAGAAACGGGAATCACTTGGCTCACAAGTCTATTTAATGAAATATGGAGAAACCAAAAGATGCCAAAGGAATGGAAAGCGAGTACACTTATACCCATATATAAGAACAAGGGAGACATTCAAAATTGTGTGAATTATTGAGGTATCAAGTTAATGAGCCATACTATGAAATTATGGGAAAGAATTATCGAACGTAGGTTAAGCCAAATATCAAGTACAACAGAGAACCAATTTGGATTCATGCCAGGCAGATCTACTATTGAAGCGATTCACCTTTTGAGACGTCTTATGGAACATTTTAGAGCAAAAAAGAAAGACCTTCACATGATATTTATTGATATAGAAAAAGCTTATGATAGGGTACCGAGGGAGGTTCTTTCGAGAACTTTGCAAAAAAGAGGTATCCCATTGACATATATTAACCTTATAAGAGACATGTGTGAGGACTCATGAAGGAATGACATACTTCTTTGAAGTTAATATTGGGTTTCATCAAGGATCAACTTTAAGTCCATACTTATTTATAATGGTGATGGATGAGTTAACAAAATATATTCAAGATGAAGTACCTTGGTGTATGTTATTTGCAGATGACATTGTATTAGTGGAGGAGTCTAAGAAAAAGTTAATAGAAAATTGGAACTATGGAGAGAAACATTAGAAAGTAAAGGCTTTCGACTTTGTAGAACAAAGACAAAATATATGGAATGTAAGATTGATCATTTGGTTATTTTAGAGGACATAGAAATTAAAATTAGCGCACATTGCATCCCCAAAAGAAAAGTTTTAAATACCTAGGGTCAATTTTTGAGAGTGATGGAAGAATTGATGGAGATGTTACTCATAAAATTAATGTTGGTTGGTTAAAATGGAGAGGAGCATCAAGTATTCTTTGTGATAAAATGATACCATTAAAGTTAAAATGTAAATATTATAGAGCAACAATTAGACATGCCATGTTTTATGGTTCTGAGTGTTGGGCAGTTAATCATCAACATGTACAAAAGATGTCTGTGACAAAAATGAAGATGTTGAGATGGATGAGTGGTCGGACAAGAAAAGACTATACATAATGAGGTTATTAGAAATAAATTATGTGTGGCACCAATAGAGGATAAAATGAGAGAATTCGTTTAAGATGGTTTGGACATATAAAAAGAAGATCAAAAGAAGAACCTGTAAGAAGGTATGAAAAACTAGATTTTGAAAGTATTAAAAGAGGTAGAGGACCACCACAAAAGTGTTGGAAAGAAACAATAAAGAATGATCTAGCTTATTGTGAGTTAACTGCTAACATGGCACATGATAGGGCTTTGTGGAAAGAAAGAATCTATGTAGCCGACCCCGTCTATATGGGAAAAGGCTTAGTTGTTGTTGTCGTCTTATTTTCCATGTTAATCTTTACCCATACCAATTTTTTTTCCAAGTTACAATAAGAACTAAAGTAACCGATGGTCATCTGGTTCTTGTGTTAAAATTTGTTGACTGTTTACTAAAATTTGTGTTTGCTCCATCTTCATGTGTCTCTTTTTGGTGATTACTTTTCCATGATTTGATCTATCGTTTAAGTAGTTCGTGTAAAGGGGAACTCTTTATGCAACACCGATGCATGATAGACATGGTTTCCAAGAATAACACCAAGACTTGCACTTTGATGCCAGAATTTATGACCTTTGGTTATTATTAGAGATCATTAGGAGCTTATTTATCAGTTTCCACGGGAATTTGTCCACCATGAGGCTCACTGTCAAGGGAAACTATTTTTGCTCCTATGAATTTTCTTGTGAAAGGTGAGATCAACCTCTGTGGAGGACTGTTAAAGGAGATGGTGGAAAATGGGGTTGTACATGGAAACAGAAGGCAAAACAGAATTGATATTCAACACCTTCAATCTCATGACAACTTCTTTTATATGGTGTGACTACACATTTGTGTTACAATCTGTCTCTTCCTTGTGATTGCATAATTTCCTACTTATTGCAATGCAAGTAATACCACAAGTAACACCATATGACATGTAACTCATTACAGCTATATCACTACTTGTTATGACTGGTAGCTATATGTTGAGTTGTTTCTTCATTTATCGCTAAATGTGACTAAACCTCCACCTGGTATCCCAAAATTGCTTTGAAATTTATTTTATTTCTAGTATAGTTGCTTTCAGGTTTCAGCTCCAAAGTGAAATTTAATCATCTCCCTTCTTTTCACATATTCACCATCTAGTTTCTCACACTTCACCGGAGCTTTCCTAGGTCACCCTTTCACGTGTGCTAACCATCTTAAATGATTTCCTTCATTTTATCATCGGATGGTACCACTTTCAATTTCTCTATGATAACCTTATTGTCAACACGGTCTTTCCTTATGTAACCACACATCCTATCTCAACATCTTCGGTTCTCCTAGATCTTTTGTGCACGTTGATGATTAACCCAACACTAAGCATCATATATCATAGCGGTTCTAAATTTCTAATTGACCTTTCCAATTTAATGCTATCTTGTCACATAGAATACCTCATGTACCTCTTCATTTTCACCAACCTACATTAATTTTATGTGTGATATCCGATCAATTTTTTATCACTTTGAGAAAAGATCCTAGGTATTTGAAGCTTTCTTTTTGGGGGATACAATGTGTGCCAACCTTAGTTTTTATGTCGTCTTTAATATTCAAGAGTTTTTCCTAAATCAATAATACCAAGTGGAGTTTCTTCTTTTTTGCTCTAAAATATTCCATAAGACATCTTAAGAGGTGAATAGCCTCGTAAATCTTCCTAGTACACAAATTGGTTCTCAATACTTGTCCAAATCTTCGGCCAATACTTTTTTCCCATAATTGCAATGTTAGCTCATCAACTTGTTATCCCGATAATTTCTATAGTTTTGAATGTCTTCCTTGTTCTTGTATATGAATATAACTGTACTCTTCTTTCATTCTTGTATCTTTTGATTTCTTCATATTTTATTAAATAGTCATTCTCACATTTTTTAGATTTTTCATAGTTCTATAGGAATATTGTTTGGTCCTATAGATTTAGCAACGATCATAAGTTTAAGGCCTAGTAGAAATTGTGATTTATATACTCCTCGGAGTTAATAAGCTCTCCTAGACTAATATTAATACCTATGTTTTTATTAAAAAACTTGTGAAAATAAATTTTTTATCTATTTTTGATATCATTGCATGTCAGTATAATCTTCTCATCCTCATCCTTGATGCATGTGAGTTGGTAAACCTAGCCTTACATATATTATCTCCACACCCAAGACCCTTGGAATTGACTAGTTACATGCTATTTGCATAGATAGGTCACATGTTGTAACACTAAAAAGATTACCGTCATGTTCTTTTTGAGCATTTATAATCCTTTTTTCTTTTGCATTCTGTACTTTTTGAAAAAGTACATGAATCTGGAGTTACAGTGCTCTAGTGCAGATCCTTTGCTTTTTTCTGATTGTTTTCAATGGAGAAATCTTCATTTTGATTCAAGATGCGATTGCAATTGGTTCAACCTATATCTGAATGTTACGGCTTCCATTACTATACTATCCCCATAAGATGTTTAAGGATTCTACAGCACACATGACAAGGTGTAGATGTTTCATGGTTTATGCAAGTAGAGTAATAATTTAGCATACAAATCTCAGTTTGATTAAACATGTGCGAAATAGGATTGGAGGAAAACAAGATCGTTGCATGCCGAGTTGATGTATAACATCTTTAGATGCGTATGTTTGTTTTTTGCTTCTTTGGTACATGAATGTTGAAGTTACTGATCAATTTTTAGCATTCTGTTGCTTGTCACATCATCAGCATGTAAAGCCTAAGAATCTGTTTTTGATAATTACTTTATTTTCCGTTTGGAAAATGTTGAATGCTGAATTGATGTACCTATCATATTTGGCGCATATATTTTATGCTTCCTTGGTACATGACACTTACAAGTAATTGATCTTGACAATGTTTTAGCATTTTACATCATCAGCATGGGATGCATACAAATCTGTCATTGCTACATGGCATATTTGTTCTGTTTGGACAATGCGTAGGACCAATTATTTGCAACACATAGGCATTGACTGATTTGTTCTTTTTGGTGATCTTTAGGTTGGAATACAGCAGAAGCCAGCTGAGATGAAGATGAAAGGTTCCAATTTCATTTGTATCAATTTACACAAGAACCAGGTCTGCTAGAATACCAGTGTCTCACAAACATTTCTAGTTCCTGTATCTTGTGCTTGTTTAAGCTAGCCATGCCATATGATTCTTCCTCATCTTCTTGGTTGTAATGACAGATTTTTGTTATTTGGAACTGCTATTTCATAAAAGCTGCACATTTGGTGCTTGTGGTACAAATGTGGGCCTAACTGAAGTTGCGGCAAATGTTTTTGAGTCCAAAATGTATTTACATGGTGGCACATTGTGACATGGGGAACTATTAAGGGTCATGAACTTTTAAATAAATTCCAACTTACTCTAATGGACCTCCTCAAAAGTGCTTCGATTCCAAGTTTTCTGCAGAAGTACTGAGATGCACCTATCTGCACCAATAAGTGTTGTAATGGACATTTACAAGTATGTTGCTCTCCCAGAAATTTCTGAAGCTCCATTCCAGTGTCTTGCTAAGGTGTTCAACAGTTTATAGATAGTTTCCTGGTCTTTCTTTTCTCCCAACACTACCTTCCCAGTTCAAGTATGCATGGAACAATTAAACTGCTGTTGGACAAATTGGGAGGCTGAGACTTAATTGTATCTTGTTGCATTTATGATAGGTTACCGTCTTCATTATGGCATTACCACAGCATTTCCTTGCGTATTTGCTCTTAAAAGATACCTATGATCTTTACTTATTGAGAAATGGCTATGTGGGTTTGGTTGGATTCCATTATTTATCAACTTTAATTTATATTTTTCAATATACAACAACAACAACAACAACTAAGCCTTTTCCCATACTAGACGGGGTCGGCTACATGGATTCTTTGTTTCCACAGATCCCTATCGTGTGCCATGTTAGCAGTTAACTCACAATAAGCTAGATCATTCTTTATTGTTTCTTTCCAACACTTTTGTGGTTGTCCTCTACCTCTTTTAATACTTTCCAAATTTAGTTTTTCTAACCTTCTTACTGGCTCTTCTTCCTATATGTCCAAACCATCTTAAACGATATTCTCTCATTTTATCCTCTATTGGTTCTACTCCTAATTTGTTTCTAATAACCTCATTATATATATGGTCTTTTCTTGTATGACCACTCATCCATCTCAACATCTTCATTTTTGTCACAGACATCTTTTGTACATGTTGATGATTAACTATCCAACACTCGAAACCATAAAACATGGCAGGCCTAATTGCTGCTCTATAATATTTCCCTTTTAACTTTAATGATATCTTTTTATCACAAGGAATACCTGATGCTCCTCTCCATTTTAACCAACCAACATTAATTCTATGCGTAACATCTCCATCAATTCTTCCATCACTCTGAAAAATTGACCCTAGGTATTTAAAACTTTTCTTTTGGGGATGCAATGTGTGCCAATTTTAATTTTTATGTCCTCCGAAGTAACCAAACGATCAAACTTACATTCCATATATTCTGTCTTTGTTCTACTAAGTCGGAGGGCTTTGCTTTCTAATGTTTCTCTCCATAGTTCCAATTTTCTATTAACTTTTTCCTTAGACTCCTCCACTAATACAATGTCATCTGCAAATAACATACACCAAGGTACTTCATCTTGAATATGTTTTGTTAACTCATCCATCACCATTATAAATAAGTATGGATTTAAAGTTGATCCTTGACGTAACCCAATATTAACTTCAAAGAAGTCTGTCATTCCTTCATAAGTCCTCACACATGTTTTTGCGCCATCATATATGTCTCTTATAAGGTTAATATATGTCAATGGGATACCTCTTTTTTCCAAAGTTCTCCAAAGAACCTCCCTCGGTACCCTATCATAAGCTTTTTCTATATCAATAAATATCATGTGAAGGTCTTTCTTTTTTGCTCTAAAATGTTCCATAAGACGTCTCAAAAGGTGAATCGCTTCAATAGTAGATATGCCTGGCATGAATCCAAATTGGTTCTCTGTTGTACTTGATATTTGTCTTAACCTACGTTCGATAATTCTTTCCCATAATTTCATAGTATGGCTCATTAACTTGATACCTCGATAATTCACACAATTTTGAATGTCTCCCTTGTTCTTATATACGGGTATAAGTGTGCTTGCTCTCCATTCCTCGAGCATCTTTTGGTTTTTCCATATTTCATTAAATAGTCTTGTGAAGTGATTCCTATTTCTCCTAGTATTTTCCAAACTTCTATAGGAATATTATCTGGTCCTACCGATTTACCACCCTTCATATGTTTAAGAGCCTCTTTGACTTCATTCTTTTGAATACATCGATAGAAATTGTGGTTTATATACTTTTCTGATTTGGCTAACTCTCCTAAGCTAATACTAACATCTTTATTTTCATTAAAAAGCTTCAAATTCTTTTTTCTTGCTTTCACTGCCGTTGGAGCATCGCCTTCATGTGAATTTTGAATTATTTGATATGTGGATGAAGTTATTAAGTGTTTGTGCTGAGTGGCCTTTAAAGTGGATTAATTTCTCAAGAAGAAAAAATGTCGTACTTTATTGTTTATGTTTTGAACATTGCAGGTTAAGATGGGTTCATTACCGACTCTTCCTCGGCAGCGAGAGCTTATTTCAGAGTTAGGTCCTATCCATGCAAGACTTAAATCTGAAAGTAACGTAGCTAAAAGGCACCCGGTTTATAAGTGCAGTGAAGTGCAGGTATCCCTTCTTTTCTGTTTACCAGCCTGTCTAAAGGAACGCAATCCTAGTTGTGGACTTCAGTTTGTTCCCCACAGACAGTTGGGTGCAGTTTGTGAGAACCGGTCATTTTTTTCTACAGCAAACTGAGGCTGAATTTGCAACCAAGGTGGAAAAAGATTGAACATGGTTGATAATCATAAAGTCCTATTTGCTTTAGTTTCAAAGTTAACCATTCCAGATGGATTTCTCTCTGCCAAACATCTTTTGCTTATTCTGGTGTAACTCTAGGAACCTGCTGCTGCTCCAGCCTCAGCTTCGCATCATTTTGTGCTAATAGCGGAATTTGCACTTTTTACTGGTTCCACTGAATCTTTCTTGCCTCATCCATGTAGAAATGCTGGGATCTGATAAAAATATCAAATGTGGATTGCCCAAATACCTAGTTTCTTGACTTTTGTGATTATATTCCCTCTTTTTGGTTTGTTACATACTTGCCCATGTCTATTTGCAGGCTGAAGCTGCTACGCAATTCTTAAATGTTATGCGCCGGTACTTGGAGTCACTTTGTTCGCATTTGCGGGATTACACCATAACAAGTGTAGAATCGAACAATGATCGGGTCTGTAAGCCACACCAGTCTTTTTTCCCCTCTCATATCCTTTTATTATGCTTCTGATTAAGTTTTTCTTTCTGATGTTTCATTTTATATTTCGTTCAGGTTTCTCTTCTTCTTAAGGATAGTTTTATTGATTCTTTCCCTACAAAGGACAGACCTTTTATTAAGGTATCTCATTTATGGAATTTCCTGGCCTTGTCAATTTTGTTCATGCTGAAAGATGATTTTGTCATTTGAAATTCGAATTTCACATATAAGTTCTGTTTGCTGGCTGCAAGACAGACTTGGTAGCTTATATACTAGCTCACATGCAGAAAGATGACTTGCCATTTGATTTCCTGAACTTTCTCGTTTCAGGGCTTCTCACTTCACATACTAGCTTTTCTTGTTAGCGTAGCTTCTGGGGGCTCCTCTAAATCTTTATTTTATCCATTCATTTTGTTATCTCTTGTTTGTCATGGGTCCTAAATGCTAACAAGTTCCACCTTTTCATGTTTGATTTCTTTGTCGCAGCATTTTGTTGACACACAGCTCTTTACTGTCCTCTCGGACTGTAGGCTCTCAAGCTATGAGAGATTACAGCCTTGAGCTAATCTCGTTCTGTTGTACATTACCAGAAAGTTATCAAAGTGTAAAGCTATCATACAAAATTTATAGCAAGAGGGGATGGCACGAATCCGGATATTAGATGGAAGAAGAAAATTCTGGGTGGTGCTCCTGCGGGAGTGGTGTGTTGGCCGTCGCTGATTGCCATAACCTCCATGTTCTAACTGGAAATATTTGCAATTATATATGGTGTCTGTAATGTATATTCAAATTAGTGGCCGGAGATCCAGTTAGCACCGTTTCACTGAGGATTGTGATCAAGACGCCAAATATTGTAAATGCTGAGCACTACAATATATTAAAGAAGCCCTTATGGGCCAAAAGTTTTGCTCGTGAATATAACCCTCCAATCTGATTTGCTGAATACGTTTAGAGGCCGTTCAATTTCCAAATCACGGGAAAGAGGCCCTGCCGGAAAGGCAAAATCTTTTCATGTTAAGTGGGCTACCTGTTCGTGCTTTATCCTTTGTTGGTTGTGATCCATGAATTTTAGAACACATAAAATGAACATTATTAATTGGAGGAGCTATATGGTTTGCTCATACCATGAACATAAAATGATCATTCTTTATTGATTCTTCGGCTCCATGTAATATCTTTTATCCCAAAATCACAAAAGGTGGGTATAATTTCTCGAAGTTTAAATTGATGGGTGCGATAAATTTGCGTTGAACTCTCATCATGGTGTCTAAATCGAGCCCCAGCAGCTTAAATCTTCCCATTGAAGTAAAACGTGTCATCGGAATCAATGAATTCTAAATTATACGTAGAAATATAAATTACTTTTAATTTCTTATCACGGGATTTGTTGATTTTGTTGTAACTGTCTCAAATAATATGATAGGTGGATCCAGCAATAATCTAGCGCTAAAATTGCGATTAGTATGAGTTGCATTTTCTTCTTTCCAAGGAAGAAAGAGAATCGCGAGAAGTTGCCGAGTATTGTAAAGGGTTCCAGGTTTTCTTCCGGCGATTTGGGCCTGCAAAGTATTCCTGCCCGAACAATAAAGACTATTATTTGTTTTTAGAGGAGAAAACAACTCGCAAAAGCATCCTCGTCCTTAAAAATTGTGCTCTCCCCCTCTCTGGTTGGCCTCCATCGGATGGAATATATTTTGTAGTGGGGTCTAAATAAAACCACTGGTTTGGGGGAAGAATTTGGATGTTTGATCATCAATTGCTTGATAGCCAGGTGTTTGCCTCTTCAGCACTGAATATTGATGTTTCGAGGGCTTTTTATAATTTAGCATAGTTGGTCGTTGGGTAAACGTTTAGAGATCTCGTTTCCTGTACCATGTACAGGAATCGTTTGTGAGAATGTCGGAACTGAGAAAATATGGTAGCATGTGAGAACACCTTCAAGTGGTAAGTTGATTGGATCAATTGCCATTGCTATTCACTTAACGGAAAAGGTTTTTGTTATATAATGGGTATTCTGCCTTTCTACACAGTTTAACACTTTTAGTTACCCTGAAATAGACAATGCTATCTCAATGGCTTCACTATTAAATTAAAGTCGATTTCTTTTACTCATGTGTCATGATAAATTGATAATCCAAGCACAGATCTCGATCGAATTATTTACCAGTTAATCACAATTTAGTGGTAAGGTCACCTAGGAATTGCGATCCTGGCTTTCACTTTCACTCATCCCAAAATATTAACACAGTTTATAATAATCATCTGCAACAGACGCACACATAACGATCATCTGCCACAAACGCATACGCACACACATACACCACTAGCTTCACTGGTCAAAGAATGAAAGGCCAGACACTTTCGCTAAATAGTCACTCAGAATTTCGGTACTTATCGAATTGATTGTCGTATACCAAGGGAAGTAACTTCTTATAAATCTATTTCAACATTAACCAAATTAGTGAAAAAAAGCTTTATTTTTATAAAAAAATCAATTGACTATTATTAGTTTTGCAAAGAAAGAATAAAATATGCACATACTTCATCCAAAGCCAAGTACTTCTAGTTCGAATGTTCAAGTGCCATTAAAGCTATCTGACAAGAACAAGTAGTCGAACAATATCCTGTACTATGGAAGATTGCAAATTCTTCATTTATTTGTTGGATTCTGAGCACTCAACCCTTTCCCCTGAAGAGTTGCTGCCATCGTGCGCAGCCGGCCTGTTATCTCTGAAAAGGTAGGACGGGATGCTGGATCCGGTGACCAGCACTCCTCCATAAGCTTTCTCCACTCTGGGTCACACCAATCTGGAATAGCTGGCCGAAGTGTGTTACTCAAGATTCCTCCTTCATGCATACCAAAGCATTATTGTTAGTTTTATGCTTAACTTCCACTTACATGCATCGTTATGTGGGACAACGCAACAATGGTGTTCAAGATTTTCAGGAACTTATCATAGTCATAGATTCTTGTCCATCATCAAATGGAAGTGACCATAACTAATGCAACCCAAGTTACCTGAGGATTTAAATGATAAGACATCTTATCTTATAATGGGATACCGGAGTCTTAACCACTATCAAGTTTATTTGAGATTTTCCGTTATAGACACCTCAACTTACAATGCGATAGTGGAGTATATTTTGACCACACTGAAGAAATATCGGTTCAATTCAGAGAAGTGGCTTAATTTTATTAGAAAGAGTAGGTGCACAGTTGATTCAGTTTCTCAAAGAGTAATAGCCTTTAAAGCTACATGTAGCTATTGGTCTTCAATTACAATTAACCATGCACACCTGCGAAGATGAAAAGCTAAAGCTTCTGCATTTGTTTGACAAAGAACAATAACAGCAGTGGGCATAACTAATTAGAATCAACGTTGCATTATGTGCATGAAAACCAACAATAAATAGGCTATAGCTATGATGAGTGATGGCAGGATGACATGGTTTGAGTTCAGATGAAACTGAAACTCTATTTAGGCTCAACAGAATTTCAGCCACCTTTAGTTAACATGAAGTTCTTCCAACTCAGATCTCAAAACCTACATGAGAATGGGTAGTAAGGCCCAGTGAAACAGCTAGATGTTCTTTGAAGTAAACTTCGTCATTATGAGTCTTTTTCAGGCCTACTTTCATATAAAAGATCAAAGACAGCTTCCAGTCAGAATTCTAAGCAAATCAAAGTACTTAAAACACAATTGAAGTGAAAAAGTTAGCACTTTCCCCTCACATTGTGCTGAGTTTGCCATCCTATTCAGATTTCAAGTACCTTGCATAAATTAAAGGAAGTTACCTATTATTGCACCACAATGCATATTGGTGTATGGCTCTTCCCCAGTTAGGATCTCCCAAAGAGCAATACCAAAGGAGAATACATCAACCTGTGCAAACCAGTGAAAATGATATATTATCTACTTAACACCAGGGACACTACTAGATTACCAATTTTTTCTACCACGAGAATATGACAAGAATATTCATCCTTCCCATAAGTACAAAGGAGGAAGGTGAAATTTCACATTTAAGATCGAGGGCTTTTTGTGCCTTGACATTCCCTAAAGCAACATACCAACTGAAGACTTGCATACCTTTTCTGAAACTCTGTTGCTGCTACCATTCAATAACTCAGGCGCCATCCAGGGTAGAGTGCCCTTTACTCCACCAGAAACTAGAGTATTCCTTTTGATTCTTGACAATCCAAAATCACCAACCTGAAGATAGCAGAACAATTAGTAAACTCAAAAATTTCCAAGAAAGCTCAGAACATATCTCAAAGCATTAGAGAGGAACTTTGGCAGAGGAGCAACGCCTTAGCAAAGAGAACAAATGGTGAAACTCGCATTACTTGCAAAGCCTTCTTAACTTTATTCACGACTAGCAGTTTGCAGTCAAAAGAAGCACCAATACTATTTAATACTTCCTACACTTTCATGTAGAACAACATTTGACGCTAAGTTCACGTGGGGCTTCTGTGCAGATCGTGAAATATGAGCTTCCATCACATTGATTGGCTGAAAGTCAAAACAAACTGTTTGGGATAATGCAAAGAATATTCAACTGTGCTTGTCCATCAGAAAAAGGGACAATTTCCATAAATGATCTACTGTTTCAATATGCACAAGGATTAATCATTAATAATTCTCCATCAGATGTTTATCTAGCTTACCCCTGATACAGATGAAATAGCGATGACAAACTTCGCATTCACAAACCTTGGCAGAAAAATTGTGTTAGACTTATTTAATGTATCCATAGGATGAAGACACTTCATGTTCCATACCTTGCATACTGGACGTTGAGCATCTCTCATATTCACAAGTTATCGCATTTCAGATCAAAATGCACAATATTCTTTGAATGCAAGTACTCCATGCCAAAAGCTGCATCCATTGCGATTATCAGATTTTTACGTTGATCAAGCACCCTGCAAAAGAAGGTGGTCTTCATGTCTAAATGCACAGGTATTTCCTGAAGAAACTTCTTGACAAAATTCACCGACCTGTCTTTCCTTGACAAAACATGCCTAAGGGATGACCATATACTCTGTAACAGTTGCCAATGTCCCTCCAGCACCATCAGGTACAACACCGTAGAAGGCGACCACATTTGGATGATGAAGCTTTGACAGGATACGTGCCTCCCTCCAGAAGTCTGCCATCTGCACTGCCAGTGCATGAAATCAAAGTCAAACGGAGCTTCACGTGTATGGCAACTTATTGGTGCTCATAAAAACAGACATCACATTTGAATCCATGCATAAGATTTTGAATGATGCTGGGCTAGTAGATTTCTTCTAGATCAACAGCCAAGATCGAGAATGAAAACCAGATACTTCACATGCAGAGAAGACTACACAAATTCAACGATTATCTGCTTCTTTGTCATTCATATTTTTTTCTGTCATTGTGCCAAGGAAAAGGTGTGCGGCATACATTGCATAAACAACTTTCAAACTACTAAAGCTTAAGACTATTCTGATTCAGAGAAAACAACCTATCCAAAAAGAAAGGAAAACTTATATTAAAACTCCAAAATATAGCATGTAAGCATGGTCAAACACCCAAATCTCATGGCAGCACAATTTAGCAATATAATTTCAATCACTAATATTAGGCACAATGAATGTAAGACAAGGACACACCAACCGCTCTTGTTCAGATAACCTCCCAGCAAAGCAACTCCTTTTAATCCGCTTTATAGCAACATCTGTCCCCCGCCATTTGCCTACACTGTGTACCAGATCCAGAGGTCTTCAAGATCTGCATTCTTTATGATCTGTATACAATCACAAGCATTCTGTTGATATAGTGAACCACTAACCATTTGAAATTTTGAAGACATAGCAGGGAATACAAACATCTCTGTTTTATCTATTCTATTCTTTTTTTTTTGAAAGAAGCAGATAATAAGATGAGGGACATTCATTTACTTGTCCAAGAGGCATGCACGCGCAATGGATATTCCTTTTGCTTCCACTCGATCAGTACTATTTTAACCAATAGTAATTGTAACATCTCATCTTTTAGTATAGAGTGAAGTTTAAGCAAATAGCTCAAATGCAGATATCATACACTCCATGAATAAAAAATAGACAACAAAGCAGATATTTAAATTAATGAGATAAAATAACAATCAGCTTTTTACCTGCAATCCATAAATATCAGCTTCCATCTCAGCAATGCTAGCGTCATCCATATCCTTGTCGTCAGCACTACCTCCCTAGTGATGACCATATTCCAAGATTAGTAACATGGTTACCCCATTCAACTCAGTCATTTGCACGTGAGCCAAAATTAGTGAAAACTAGAGAAATACCTCATATTCTGAGTATTCATTCACACTCTCTACATCTCTTTCCTTTGGGGAAATGATACTCACAGCAGGAACATCATCCACAACTTCATGGTACTCATTTGGAACTGAACCTGAAGAGTTCATGACAAAAGGCATTCTACCAGTTACGTCTTCAATGATTACTTCGGGTCCAGGGCCTTGTGGAACCATATTACTATGAAGTCCTGTCCTCCTTACATTTTTATGACATTCAGGGTCAAGCTCTACTTTTGAAGGTATAAGTGTGGAGATCACATGATCCTGATCCAGTAGAGAAACCTGTCCATTGAAAGCCCCATCTACATCAAGATTTTGAACATCAGGCCAATCAGGCCGGTGGTCAGTACGAGGGTGAAGTTTTGAGCTGCTTTCGTTGTTGGCTACAAGAGGGGTTTGGTCCACAGAGATCAAGATACTAGAATCATGGAGGCCTTCTTTCTCATGAAATGTATCAGACTGCAACCTGGTGAATGTACCAGAAATCATGTTACTGGGAGCATCTACAACTGCAAGCTGCTCATAGGAGAAGATTTCACCACTACGAACATTATTGACACAATGCATTTCACTACGATTCTCAATTGCTCCTGCTGCTTTGGCAGAAGGTGCAGAAACTTTGGTAGCATCTACATCAAACTCAGCAGTTCCTTTCCTAGATGCATCAAGATCTTCCGTTGCAATTCTTTGGAATAAGCTGGGCACCTCAAATTTCACTTTTCCTTTGTCTGTGGGTTGATCCTTAAGGTTCCCATTTATTCTAGAATCTGGAGTAATGGAAACAGAAGAAAGTGCAGAACTCCTTGGAAATTCCAAGTATTTTGAGACATGAACAGCATCACAATTCCCAGGAAAAGGAGAAGAGGATGGCATACCAGTCTCACGTGCCGCAGGAAAAACTAACATATCAATATTACTTTCAGGATGAACTGAATCCTGATATAAATATACGCAGCTGCTTACACAGTTTGTTGCTGCTTTCTTTAGGGGTTCTGATTTCATATGTTGATGAACTGGACTATAACTGGGTCCATAACATTTTTCTTTAGTCCCATGTACTTCATCAGTATCAATTTGCTTGTGAGGGTTGCCTCCATACTCATAGCTATTACTAGAGGAATTTGGATTTTCTGATGAAGCGATATTCTTAGACTGTAGAAGACTGCTATCCTGAAAACTTCTATCGGATATTTCTTTCTTCTGTTGAATATGCGATTGTACCAGCAGATTTAAAACTTTTGACTGAGATTCCATACAGCTGGAGACCTCATGCAAACTGCAAGCGGGCATCCCATATTCTTGCAGAACTGGATCTGAAAGAGGATGTAGTACATGATGGGAGCTCGGCAAATCACTTCCCTGTTGCTGTTGTGAGTCTTCCTGCTGCCTCTGAAAGTGTTCAGAATGAAATGCACGGTCCTGAAGCAGAGGTTCACAAAAAGAGGATCCTTCCAGGTCACCATCACATTGAACATACACTAGAGGATGCAAATCTTTGCTAGGACGACGAATGTGTCCTTGCATCCCATGAGCCTTAACCTGGCTATCAATATTCACTTGAGGATAATGTTTTGAAAGTTGACTATCTGGCACATACTTTGTAATTACAGGGCCCTCTTCCGATAGCCAAACATCTGAGCTATGACTATCTCTATTTGATGAAAATTCGGAACCTTCCTGTTCCAACTTGGAGCGCATCATCCCATCAAATAGTGGCAATATGTTCCAGCTGTCCATAATATTAGTCCTAGTCGGATCTTCCCTAGGGTATGAAGAACGTATTGGTCCTCCCAATTCCTGTATTGCCCTACCACCATCCTGCATATTCATAGGACTTGTGTCTATTGGAAGATGTGACTCCAGGAAAGAATCTCCAGACCTACTCTGGATATTTTCAAGTGGTCTGTTTTCAGGAAAGAGACCATACTGGGCTGGAGCAGAAGAAGGTGTAGAGGATAAGTGATCTGCAGCATAAGAACCCTCATGTAGCCGGTTAGTGAACAATGGATACTTTTGCTTATCACAAGGCTGACTTTCAGCACGTTCAATTAGACTTTCTTGAGTTGGTGAAGAAGAGAAAACTGAATATGAAGGCAGTGTGGATAAGTTAGATGGAGAACAAACGTACTTAGAATTAGAATTGGAGAAAATCGTCATTCCTATCATACCAATAGCAACATTACCATGATGGTAATTGTGAGGGAAGAATTCTGTAGGTGTATCTGCATAAAACGCTGTTGCAGCTGTTTCATCCCCAGCATAATGCCTAGATGAGTTATCAGAAAAGTATGCAGCTGCATTATCCATGGGTTTTCCACTACTATTTCTCTTAGGAGTTGACTCAGATACATGATTAATCGCAACAATGTACTCGTATTCAGGGTCACTTTGTGGGTCTCGTATGTCAAAAAAACTATCCTCAGATTCACTGGAAGCAATTAGAAATAATCGAATCTTTTGGGACACCTCCATACTTTCAAGACCGCCATATTCTGAAGATCCTCATCGGATGATACAGACACCAGAGCATCAAGATCCTCACCAGGAAGTTGGTACTTAATATCATGAGGTTGAGAAAAGATTGTGGTTGTTTTCTGCATTAGTTCCTTCCAGGATATGTCCACTCTAACGGAGATAATTCGTGTTTCACCACCAACATACCTCAGTTTACTGTCACTAGGTCGTGGCAATATTTTCCCGCCAAAGCTTCAAAGGAACTTAGTTTTTCCAAAGTCAGAACTGCCTTGTCGAACATGCTGACTTGGACACTTGGTAGGGTTGTGCAGTCAGGCTTGAAACTGCACCTGACAAATTAGGCTTGACATTCAAAATGCTGGGTGATCTCTCCCCAGCATCCTTGTACTTTAAACCTTGGGATAAAGGGAAACCTTCGTTCTCAACTTCAAGTTCTCTGTCATCAATAAATGATGAGTAATCAGAAGATTCAGAACCAGACTCGAGTCGCCTGAGCCCAAGAATCCCTGTGAGATCCTCATAAGCAGGCAGCGCATATCTCTTCATTTTTCCAGACAATTCAGTCCTGGCCATTGTATTTCTCAATGCACCATGTTCCTTCATGAACTCTAAAGAGAATTCTTCCCCTGTCTGAACAGAGACATTCAATGCAGGCTTGGGTCCTAGAGGAACGACGACGACAGTGGGCCTTGGATCAGTAAACTTAGAAACACTCGCACCTACTCGACTGCTTGAAGGATCGAGTCGTTCAGTTGCCATGAATGGATTGCTCCTTGTTCTAACCTCCTGCTACAGACGATTTCCTGCTCCTTAAACCTGCCTTGTCTCTCCAGCCTTCAAATTCAAGAAACAAAATATACTCGCTTCTCCGGAAACGTGAACCTCCCATAACTTGATGTTTTCCTAGCCGTTGCTTTAAGGTAGATAAGATTTACAAAATTATAAGATCGTGCTGAATTCCTCCAATCAATACAATCAGCAGAGAAATATGCTCCGAAAGGCGATCTAAGTATCAAAAAACAACTCCCACATGATTCTATGCTCACAATCTCAAGAAGAACAAAACAGAAGCTCAAAATGGTTCCACAGATCATTAAACATGTACCTCCGAAATTCAGGAAACCAAATCCCTAAATAGTACATTTAAGTAGCAACAGGCACTCCGCACGTCCTAATGAAAACCAAGAAATGTTAATGGCCTAAAATCCGTGAGATCGTACTAAAGTTAATAATTGACAAACTTTATACCATAACTCGGCAGGATATAAATCAGATAATAACAGATAACGCGAGCCACAAAAGCGAAATTGAGAAAAATAATTCCAAATAAGAAACGTCACATACACACGCACGCACAGAGTAAGAGAAAGAGAGAGAGAACGGAACCTCCGAAATCTGAAAATTTCAAAGAAATTCAGAGGAAACCAAATTGAATTACGATGGAATCCAGTCAAAAGATGATCGAGGAATGAAAAAGGGAGGAAGCAATCAAAAGAAAAGCACCTGATGATGGTCGTGAAGGAAGGCCTTCATTGGACAAACCCCCACATCGATCGAGGAAGCAAAACTCCAGCGAACGAAGCCATCACCATCAGGTCAGGTGGACGACGATGCCTTTTCGTGGCGTAGCGGGAACGAGAGAAACGAGCAATACCTGAAAACACGGATCCAATTGCGTGTGGCGGGTAACGAAAAGAATACTCTCTCTGAGACTACCACCACCTTTCCTCTTCCTTAATGCCCCACAATTTACTTTTGCCTTGATTGATGGCTGTTCACTACCACCACCTTTCCATATCTGACTTCTATCTTAATGCCCTTCAACTTCTTTCTCTTGTTTTCTATTGAAGAATTTTATAACATATTGTACTTTTGCCTTGATTGATGGCTGTTCATTTGTTGTTTTCTATTGAAGATTGTTGTGGATTTTATAATATATTGTACTCTTATCGCTTGTTAATTAGTGTGAAACTGCCATTGCCGGCTGCATTGCCATGCATGCTCAAACCGTATAAATGCTTCGATCGTTCTACAAGGAGATGCCGAACATGCATGTTCAAACCATGTAAGCACCGTCTTGTGAAGGTATATATCAGCTGAACTTCCATATTTTGATGCAAGAGGTTATGAAGCACCATAATTATCTTTTTACAGATGATGAAAGATCAGATTTAGATCATCTCAGTTTATGTTTTTTTTTAACTTTTTTTCTTGATTAAACAATATTGAGTTGTAAGGGATGATTGGTTAAGTCCGGATAAAATTAGGTTTTCGACAACCAACATAAAATTTTGTCGGACTTATTTACTATAAATTCTACAAATTATGATAGAGGTTTAAGGCTTAGTAGTTGTTGTACTAAAGGGATTGTTATTATAGTCAATCACGAGTAAACATAGGAACGAATCTCTCTCTCTCTCTATATATATATATATATAATGCTCTCGATAGATTTTAGAACATATATAATTAAACCAATAACCCAGTTTGGAGTAGAACAACCTTCAAAGCTCAAAACATATGCAAGAAACAATAAGTTCCAACTGCACAAAGCATCAACATGTATTTTTTAATGTTCCTCTATTTAAACTAAATGATCCTACAAATACTGAACGCAGAAGTAAACAGCATCAGCAGTGTACTCGGCATCATCGGCAATATGGGCAAGGGCTTCTGCAATCGAAATGCATCTGCATTGCTTAACTAAGGAAAGCAAGACGCAGATGATAAAGGTTCTGAATTTCCTGACCGAGGAAAGCAAGAAGCCGAAGCTAAGCAAGACGCATGTCACCACAATCAACACCCATATTGCTATCTCCAATCCAACGACATATTTATCTTGGAGGTAAATGAAAAAGCACAGTGTTAGTGCATCAGCGTCAACAGCAATGACGCAAAGGCCCCGATCTGCAGCCAGCTTGATACCTCCATCTCCGGCGTCCTCTTCTTCGCGTCTCTACAGCAAACCCCACTCATTTTGCTTAGTATTGTAAGTATAAACAAGACATGCCTGTAACATATATTTGATCATCAATCTGGGGTTATGAAGACTCCTAGTCCTAGCAGACGTTCGAAGTACCCACTGGCCATTGAAATCATTTGAGGATTCATATATTAGGGCGTCGATCGTTCAAATACTGGCATAAACATGAAATCATGCAGTAAATTTTGGCCTGCAATTAAAAGAATTCCAACCATAGGATTTATTATTTGGATTTGATAAGAATTGACTTGTTCGCATCAAGGATTTTATAAGAGTGAAAAATCATTTCTCTGAAGTCGTAAATTTTATCTCCATCTCGCCGGACTTTGATCATACCAAGGTGGTGGAGCAGGGTTCGGCGGTTCGAACTTCGCAGACACCATTCTGGTTGGTTGTTTGGATCGATTTCCCAAAGAGAAACCAATATATAGCTCGGAGAAAAACTTACCTATAGGTGACTAACAGTGTTGCAGGTGGTATGCAGGCATCTGTATGTGTTGAAGAAGATACGGACGAGGTGGCATCTCCATTTGTTGAACAGGAAAGTTACGAGGCCGACGATGTGCAAGTAGAAGATAACGAAGAGCAAGATCCATATTGCGCTCCCATTGTCACGATAATGATAAAGAACTTCGTGAGCGTATGCAACTAATTCTCGGGCTTGATATGGCTAATCAAAGTGGTCAGAAAGTAAAACTGCTACTGGAATTAAGCTCAGTAGTGATAACGCAAGCAAGACGAACTCCAGCCATACCCAACCAATCCTACTATCTGTCATTCTTTCCTCCCTGATAATCTTTTCAGTACTGTTTCTGCAGCAGAACGCATCCGCTAGTGTTGGTGTGTCAAAACGTTTTCATAGGCAAATGCAAAAAATTGAAATGAAAATGGAAACTGTGCAACAAAATTTGCTCATCTGAACTAGGATGCATATGGCACAAACAAAAAAATTGAAATAGATGAAATGATGATGATGATGATGATAATAATAAACAAATGAATAAAGGAAAGTATACAAGAGAGTTTATTATATACACCTCTCCATTCCTTCATTCTCATTCGTCTCCTGTAATTTCTGCGACGAGATTAATATCACCTTCTCCAGGAAGTCAGAAGCCATATTATCAAAACAGATCTCTTCTTCCATCACTCGCTTAATTTCTCTGCAGCATGCCTAAACCATGTTCCTAATTTCAGTATGCTTTTTACTGCCTAGATGGACATAATTTTATCACATGGATACCACGTTTGGCCTACTGTTAGCCTGTCAAGGCAGTATACATATGTGTGTGCATGTGTAAATGTGCAAGTGTGTGTGTTTAGCCTTTCAGAACTGTTTTCCAGGAAAGTTTACACCATTGTGCACAAAAGAGTCAGAGTCTGATGGTGATCGAACCATGTCTGACATCAAACGTGAATTGGGAAGGAGAATACTTTTGTTTTATATATATATATATATATATATATATATAGAGAGAGAGAGAGAGAGAGAGAGACCCATGTATTTGGAGCTTCAAAAGGAACTATGCTTTTCAAAGACCAAACGAAAGGGGAAAACCATAACCATTAACTAAACCGCGGCAAGCATAGATGCATTAATATTCTTTCAGCGACTATTATATCATCAACAACAGCAAACAGTTGCCTCTCCTCTGATGGATCGGATGAATGTGAAGCATATTTAACGAATTTAATCAATTGGCTAAAAGAATTAAATTATGAAGCAGAGTTTATGCATACCTGATCTGTACTCCCTTCCTCCTCTTTCGCCTTCTTTTCATGTTTTCGACGAACTAAGCCACGAACTTGCTCACTGCCCGAAATGAACGTGTTTGTACAGATATGCAGGCCACGAAAAGCTTCATTCGTTGTTCCGAGACAAACGTATACGATATGAAATTGCAAGGAAGCAACAGAGAAGTTTCATCATACTGTTTTTTACACAATTCTCAGCAAATAATCAGAAGTAGGCCGTGTTGTTACTTAATGGCATACTGATTTTAGATATTGAATTATCCTTCTGCACTAAGTTAGAATTACGTAAGGTTAAGGTGCGAAAATCAGTGTTATCTTGGGGGATTACTATATGTTCACGATTTTCAAGAATACCACTCATTTCCAAACAGTATTATACCAACCTCACCTACGGTTTCACGGTTTCTCTTTCCTCTTTAGTGCGTGCTCTCTTTGTGATCTGCTGTGATTGACGTCGGCGCCTTATTTTATACTGGACGATACGTAACTGGACTCCGTCGAAGCTTCATAACCAGAAAAAAAGTAGAGGAAGAAGAAAAGAAGAAGAGGTTTGAACTAATGATTAGATGAAGTATTCTGTGTTCTTTAAAAATATATCACCTATTCAGTCATATTTTGTTTTTTTATTTGATGCCATCGACCCAACCATTGTAAATCGTCAAGAATTGAAGTAGAACGGTTGAACCGTATTTCTCCATCCATCGTTTTAAGATTAAACGCCAAAACACCTTCCTTAGAACTTTTTAATTGAAACCCAATCTAATGAATTCAATTTTATTTATAATTATATTTCCAGGAAACCAAGTCTGTCATCTTGCTTTGACATGAACGATCTATTAAATCAGAATCTATCTCAACATATCTTATCACCAGGACCATGTTTATCACTGCCATCTCAAATTATGTGCCACGTGGACCTGGATCCAAATCAAATGGGTTCCTAACGATTGACACCGAAATAGAATATGTACAGGAATAATTATTACATGGGGCATCTTCGCTTCGAATTTAGAAGGAAAATGTTTCGGTGCCAACAATTTTACTTTCTTTAGAACAAAATTTGAAATGATATCGATATTTTCTAGGTATTTGCTTCATACTTCAGCTTTCAGGAAATCTTTTGGACGCTATGCAAGGTCTTGGGAAGATTTGAAAATAGGTACAAGCTGAAAACGAACAATAAGAAAGGGACATATTTGCAAAACCCCCTACCGTGCGAAACTAAAGCGTTATGTATTGTTTTATTTCATAGTTATGAAATCGGTATTTTAAATTTGCTTCTGTCACAAGATATATATATATTGGATCCTGCCCACTCATCAAATTTTCGTAGAATGAGTATAATTTAAAAATTAAGAATTTAAAAAAATATATAATGTTACTAAAAAAGCAATGGTTATACTTGAGTGAAGACTATGAGTGGTGGTAGGATCCAGTCTTTCTCTCTCTCTCTCTCTCTCTCTCTCTCTCTCTCTCTATATATATATATATATATATATATATATATATATATATATATATATATATAGAGAGAGAGAGAGAGAGAGAGAGAGAGAGAGAGAACCCATCCCAGGGGCTTTGAACCAAACAAACCGCCCGCAAAACCAGTCAAAATCAGAACCGAAACCTGTGGTCGAGAACTGCCAGTTCAAAGTAGCTATTGGTTTCACCTCTTAAGTCCTTATTTTTCCAAATAAAGGTGGAACTCTAAATCCGAAGTAGACCGAGCAAAATATCATAATTTGATAAATCTAACAAAGAGAATTAGAAATCCTTTAGCACTTAAATAAAAAGCATTAACTAGATTGATATAGACTTTTATATATGAAAATGTGATGCACTGAAAGAATGACTATTTAGAAGATGTAAAATGACTTAGAACTCTAAATCGCAAATAGACCAAGCAAAATATCATAAACTTTAGAAATAAATATCATGTCTTGAGTATATTCATTCAATAATATAAGAAAATTAAAACCTAATTCCATTAGTTTTCACTAACATATTTTATGTCTTCTTTTATTTTCGTTTTAATTGGCAATATGCCATTCAATAACGTGTTACCATTTTTTGTTGAGAAACAGCTTAAACAAAAAAAAGATCTAGTTATAAGAGAAAAGAAAACCACATAATTGTCCTCTTTTTTATCATTTAATCTTCTTGGTATAAATCTTGTTTGGATCAAAACCTGACCGTTAATGACCAAAAATCAAGGATTAAATTATCATTTTCTTGGAATAATACAGGGCTTACTACAGTAGATAAAAATGATAAAATATGGAAGTTGCAGCGGGCACTGCCGTGATTTAACCTGATGTAAATCCTTAGCCTTTGAGCCTATCACCAGCCACAGACTGATGCCAATTATCACATAAAAGACATTCAATCTGAGTTGCAGATGCTTGTAATACTGCCAGGAAGATTAATAGCAAAGAATAATCGCCGTACATCGGATACCATGTACAATGGCATTCACTTGAATAAGAGATTGCCCTTCAATTTCACTCTGATATGATAAGAATGAACAAAGACCTCTAAGGATCAAGTGCACAAACTAAGATCTTAAATTTTTAATCAATATTTATAGATAATAAACATCTTCATAAAAATAAATGAGACAATGAAAATAAAATTAAAAAACAGAACTCACTTTATTTGAATTGTTTGTTAAACATTATATCAGGTCGGCTTTACCTAGATTAAAGAGAAAATCCAGAAAGTCTTCCACTTTATGGCACGTGATAATACAGTATAAAAGACCTCTAAATTATTGTCTGTAGTCTTCAAAGCAATCATAGCACAACCTCTGATCTTTTATGGCATGAGTGCACAAAAATGTCTTAGTTACAAGCAACTCACATCCTACCGATATAAAGACCAAACACCCTTTTCTCATCAAAGCTGTCAAGCCCTAAACCAAAGAACGCAGAAAATAGCCAATCCACAGTGAAGGTTGATGTTCTTATGATTTGGCCAAACGATGACATTTGGATCGCCGACGGATGCTGTCAATGTTCATACTTTCAAACACATCCGTTATTCAACAAAAAAGTTGCACATATTAATATAATGTAAAGAGATCAATGGCAGGGGCAGCAGGAAGAGAGAACGATGGAGAGAGAAGTGGGGTGGTGACGATCGACTGAGGGCGAGAAATCAATGGAGACGGTGATAGGAAGGAGAGAGCTCCAGGACAGTTGGTAAAGGAGCCCTTTAAAAGAGGGCCGGGCTCCTCAAACATCCATATAAATATACATATATATATATATATATATAGAGAGAGAGAGAGAGAAAAAAAAGTTGGTGTACGCCCGCATGAATGCGTCGAAAAGATCAACGGTTGAAATCCTTAGGTCAAAAGTGCAGAACTTGAAAAAAGTACCTTAATATCTTTTTACTTTTAAATTAAATATCATAACTGTTGATATTGTTGATTGAACGGTTGAGATTTAAAGTTTTTTAAAGTATCTCTCTCTATATATAACCTTTTCAGTCGCCAACCAAGTCTATAGAAATTGAGTCTCCAATGAAAGAGCTTAAACGCAGGTATAAGTAAAAATTATGGCAACGAATCTCCAATTAATATATAAACCTATCTTTACAAAATGAAGAGACGCCCTTTCTTTACAATCATCTCCAACCACCAAACTATGATGATTATGACTTCCTCTACCCTACAAAGAATGCTACACATGGAAATTTACCTACATCTTGTCCCCTTCGGACATTCTGCACCAAGGACCGATCTTACATACAAAGAATAATTTATAGCATGACAAATTAACTGAAAGAGATTTGTAGGACTAGCCACGATCTGCGATTTCTACAGCAAATAACATATCATGCACAATCTAAACAAGCTTCAAGATCATGCACCATCATTCTTCTAAAAAGTGGAAGGCTGGATTCTCGAGAAGCTTTTGTGCAGGCTTGACGTCTAAGAAATCCTTCTCTAGGAAAGATTTTGATATGTCATCCACGGAGAACGGAATGCTGCGTCAGGCAAAAAATTAACAATATTCAATACAATGAGTCTTCGTTATCCCTTTCAAGTAGAGAGAAATTTCACCTGGAATTGTCGTCTAACAAGAAGGCGTTGCTGACAGGGTTATTAGAATCTTCTGTCATCAAAACTCTCATGCTAGAAATAACCTGCAGTTGAAAAGCAATGAGCAGCTATTCAAGAGTTTAGAATCAAAAGTAACAAAAAGCTGCTCGTATGAATCTTACACTTGGAGATACGCTGTGCGTGCCATACTTGTCATCCCAGTACAAAGTGCATATCCGATAGAGCTGCTGTACACTTAGGACCTACATCGACCAGAATCAACTAAGAACATCAGAGAGAGAGAGAGAGAGAGAAGAGAGAGAGAGAGAGAGAGAGGGTACAGGGCAAAGGTCGTGAGTGATTTCATCGTAAGATGTTTTTGGCTTTTGATGTATCACCTGAAAAGGAAAGGTTTGTCCGAATAAGGGGACATGAACAAGTTTATTTGGAGCATCAAAATGCCAATAATTTTAATTTTCAGCAGCTAAAACACGCAAGAAGATGTCAGTAATTCAATAAAATGTTATTGTAAAAGTTCTAAAGACCAAATACCAAGCTAATACTATCTTGAATAATCGTGTGTCCATTCCAATTTATAAAAACCATCTGCAAGCACCACTCTACGAAGCATGGACCCTAGTATCGAAAACTGAGTTGCAAATAAAATAAAATATAATAGCCATCATGTCCAGTTGAAACCACTATGTTGGAACTATTTTTGAGCAGGGCCATTTTCAAAGAGAATGGCGATTTTTTTCAAAAATCAGGAAAATAAATACAGAACAAGCCTGAATCAGTTTGCAGATTATCAGTTTCCTATATTTGTTTGAATCATCTAATTCAGGCTTATTGATTTGTTTAGGACATATTGCTTGAATCATCTAATTCAGTTCAGCAGAACACTGCAAGAAAACGATGGAAAGTTGCAAGTAGGAGAACCTCGGCCAAGACAACTAAGCCCTTTCCCATGATGGGTCGGCTACATGGATTCTTTGTTTCCACATAGCCCTATCATGTGCCATGCTACAGTTAACTCAATATAACAAAATAGAGATCAAGTCACGAGATGATTTTAAGCCAGTTATTAAATGCAACAACAAAAATACACTGCACTCATGCTAGAAAGACAGGATGCAAAGTCTCCTTAAATAAATTGCAGTTAGCAGATTAACCACACTCCAGGAAAAAAAGCATACCAAGAACCCAACGGCTTGCCTTATGTGCTTAAGTTCATCCCATGATAAACCTGCATACTGCATACAGAAAAATAAACATGAGCGAATCAGAGAACTTGAGATGTTTCATTGCAGAAAATGATTCAAATGATAAAATAGCTACTTGTGGGCGCTTGTTAAGCAATTAACAGTACCTCTTCCTTTGCTTGGCAACACCAAAGCTCCAATTCGGCTAAACCCGCTTTTACATATTCACCATTACTAAAAGAGCAACATTCACGACGCAAAAGAAGACTGCAGAAAACATAATATAGCATGGATTTTGAATGGGTTTCTGTTTATAAATGATCTCAGTAGGATAAATGATGAGGTTTGTTTGGAACCTGTTGAAAAGCTGTACATTGATAAATGAAAAGATCTGCATAAACGACTTCTGAATAAGAACCGGAGGCACCTGAAGCAACAGCAGCACATTAGCAGAGAGAGCATGGACAGATCAAATCAAAATAGTAGACTGAAAAGGGTTTCTTACAAAGTATAAGCAAATAGAAAGCATTGACAAAATAAATCAACAGTAACTAAGGAAAACGTTTCTTACAAAGTATTCTTGATATATTTTGAGAAGGCCATTTAAGCTGTCAATGATACTCTGCCAATGGCTGCTAGCCACGTTATGGCCAAAAGATCGTCCAGATGATCTTATCATACTTGCTCGTGATGTTCTAGGCGCCTGGAAAACCAATAAATGATTAGCATTATGAACAACAACAACAACTAAGCCTTTTCACATACTAGACGGAGTCGGCTACATGGATTCTTTGTTTCCACAGAACCCTATCACGTGCCATGTTAGCAGTTAACTCAGCATAAGCTTGTTTCTTTCCAACACTTTTGTGGTCGTCCTCTACCTCTTTTAATACTTTCAAATTCTAGTTTTTCATACCTTCTTACAGGTGCTTCTTTTGATCTTCTTTTTATATGTCCAAACCATCTTAACCGATATTCTCTCATTTTATCCTCTATCGGCCTTTCCTTGTACGACCCACTCATCCATCTCAACATCTTCATTTCTGTCACAGACATCTTTGTACATGTTGATGAACTGCCCAACATTCATAATCATAAAACATGGCAGGTCTAATTGCTGCTCTATAATATTTCCTTTTAACTTTAATGGTATCTTCTTGTCATAAAGAATACCTGATGCTCCTCTCCATTTTAACCAAGATTAGCATTAAAAACATTTAAATGAAAACTTGAGGATCTTAAACAATGATATTTAGATAAAACAAATGATTAGACAAGTTGTAAGTCCTAAAGAGCAGAAATGCTAAGCTTATTGTCAAAAGAGAATTGATCACCAAGGAAAAGAAAAAAGGTAAATAACTATCATGCTACTTTATACTGGAACTGAGAGTCCAAACAAAAAATTAGTTGAGCCAAAAATGGGCACAAAAATGCAATGTTCTAAACATCATATCGGACCCCATGTCGCATGGGGTATCAATACACATGTATGGTACCATACATGTGATTTTTTAATTTTTTTTAATTTAAAATGTTCAAAATTTAAAAGAAACATGAAAACATTATATAATATGCACCATACCAAGAGACAACAGGTTCAATGTCAAAACAAACTAAATTACATGCATACATTGTTCTCGGGCTTTTATTTTAAACTTAGGATTGATTACTATTAATGAATGTTGAATACATGTGAGATTTTTTGAGAGAAAGGAGGGATTTTTTGAGAAAAAGGGGTTGGCCTTGAAGAGAAGAAGGAATAGATATGCAAGAGGAACCAAAGAAGCTGACCTAGAGGAGATCTCAACACCTAAACTATGTTTTTTTTTAAATACGAATTTTGAAACATGCAGCGTATCATACGATACAAGGTGTATCGTATAGTATAATGCCCATATCGATGTATGTCGTACGATACGGTGTGATAAATGTGTTTTGCAATACATGTACCTAAATCATATCGGTGGAGGTACTGATACGTGTATCACATCGCACGATATGATATGATTTTTATAACATTGTAAAAATGTCCAACCCTGCAAATCTACTTAAAATAGAGCAACTAGCAGGTAAACAACAACATTTTACCTGGATACAAAGTGCAAGCAATGATGTCAAATCCTTCTTCAAATTATCCCGAATAATTCCATATATCTTTTCCAAATAAGCTGTCAACTGTTGTTTAAATAGCAAAGCTGGGTACTTTGCCTCAACTTGATGGATAACATCAACTGAAACTTGAATATTTGTAGAAGACCGGAAGCCCTAAAAATGACAAAATTATAACACTTCAATTGATGTGCAACAATGATCCTCAGAGTTTGTCATTCTGTAAATTCTTAATTGCTGGTTCAAGACATCAATCTAATAAAAATAAATGCTAAGAGTTTGTTTGATCTAACTTAAAACTACTGGAAGAAAAAAGAAACATCAAGATTTACTTGGGTCATCCTTCCAAAGAGTGAAACTGAAGGAGTTCTTTTGCGTTGAGGAGTAGATCCAGCAGCACTGGCTGGTTTTAAGCACTTCTGTAACATGAACAATAATGTGGATGTGTTTGACAGCCAATATGCCAAATGCTCATTGCTCTCATTATTCTGTAAACACAAAACGTAAAGAACTTCAATAAGGAACATCAAACTGAATTCTTCCACTACATATTTCCACTGCTAATAGGCTCAGGCTCAGAAGTCAAATATAAAATTTTGGCAAAAATGTACAAGAACAAAGAAGAGAAAACCCATTCAACATATGAGCATAAGAAATACTTTAAAGAAACATAAACAACCAGTTATTTACATTCTTGATTGGAAAATTGCCATATGCTCTTTCTGCATGACTGCTAATTGAAACCCTTCTAACTTGGATCACTGCTTCTGCTTTTTAATTGGGCTCAATTTGGAATAACGACATATTCATTTCACAAAGCCGTCTCACATAAGAAGGAAAAGGTACAAAAAAGCGACTTCTCAAAGCAAAGGAATGAAGCATTATTTCAGGTGACAAACTTTTGGATTTCATCAGACAACCATATCTGAATACAACTTGGTGATCCAATATAATAGCAAATCATTTCTAACAGAAGTTTGGATTCTTTCAATTTGCTTGTATTGTCTACAAGAAAATGCCGTAACAGAGCATTGCATTTCAATGAATGTTATTTAGAAGGGAAAGAAGGCAGCTAGCCGTTTAGAGGATTCAGGAAACAACCTACAACAAAAGCATCAGTTGGGAAGTGCTAAAACACTCTACAAGGATCTTAGAATATTTGGAGCAAAGACAACTGCAAGGTTTTGTTGTTTGATACCTAAGGGGCAGTCCATGTATGAAATTTGCAGGACCAAGAACTAGTAAACAATAGGCTACTCGTCCACGACCAGAAATGATTATTACAGAAAACTTGCTATAGGCCAAATAGAAGGCTACAAACAAGTCCGATGAACTATATTACAAACATGAGTTAGAGAAGGCTACAACACAAAGAAACCAGCTACCTCAATTTCTTCACCAAACATCTGAATAAGGCGGTCAAATACACTCGTCTTCTCAGCTTCAAATGATTTCCAGTGAAGAAGACATTTATATATGGTGAATGCTGCAACAGGCTTTCCATGATGGAAGCCAATATTTTTCATAACACAGTTGACAAGCGCATCAACATTCTCCTACAGTGAAAGAAGAGTTAAAAATTGTGAACATATTTGCATGAAGAACAGACATATTAAATGTCAAAATTTAAACACACACATGTTGACGTTCAATGTAGGATCTCCTCAATTTGCTATCAGATTCTGTCCCAAACTTTTTCACAGGTGTAACAGTCTCCTGCAAAGACAGCTCAATAGATTCCACTAAACACAAAAGCTGGCTTGTTATAGAAAGGCACGTAGATAGAAAGAGTAGAAAAGCAATGTACTTACAACAGCTTTCTGCTCCCCTTCCGCCACATGGTGACCATTTTCTAACTTCTGCAGAGAAAAATTTCAATATTCCAAACGATTGACACTTACATATAGAGAATGAGGACCTACATACTTTAGCAAGCACAATTTACCTCCGAAACATGTGTGTAGAAAGGTGCTCTGACATCGTTTTCACAGATGAGTTTAGCAGCGATTGTTGCCGAAGAACCTGGTTTTCAGATTCCATATCTGAGAATTTCTCTTCAAGCCTATCAGTATCAGTTAAAGCAAAAAATGGTCATGATGGTGCAGATCTTGTAACTGCAAATGGAATGTATGGATGATTGCTGTTCGAAGACTGGAAACAAGGAATAGTTCAAATGATATGAATTAAATACGTATCAGATACCAATAAAGCTTAATCACAAGCAAAACCTTTGCATAGCAGTCTTCAACTGGATTATTTTCTGATTCAGCCTCCAAAGCTTGCTTCAACCTTTCTTCGCTAATTTTGCTTGCCTCTTCATACCTTTTTTCGGTTTCATCAATTTTCTTTTCCAGTGAACTCACCAAGGTCTGCAATGGACTCTAGGAAGCACTAGATTAGTAGTAATAAATGGCCACCTATCTTTCCCAAAACGTGAGAAGATTCAAACAATGTATACAAGTATATAAAGACTTTCTTTCAGTGCAGAGGAGATATCTATGCCCATAACCACCTCACCTTGAGTTTCTCATTTTCACTAGTGAGCTTCTCCAACAAAGCATCGTCAACAACAGGAACCTCCTGTATGACAGGCACTCTTTCTGCTTCTCTTTTGCAGCCTCACGCTCCTTTGAAGCAGTACCTTAGTTTCTTTAAACTGAAGTTGCATCTCTTGCAAAGCAGACTGTAATCTTTGGTTTTCTTTGTGTTTTTGTTTCTTCCATGTCAATCTACATTTATTATTAGACATTTAAGAAGCATTGCAAGGAAATATACTTAATAGTACGTACACACACATATATAATGACTTTCTTTCATCCTTGTTGTTGTGAACCATCTCTCCCAAAAGTATAAGCTATTAGGTGAAGGCACATGAATGATTTTATATATCTAACACGCACTCCTCACGTTAGAAGAGCCCTTTGAGCTTGAAGCGTGGACAAATGCACAGGCCCACCTACCTTGCCTACCTTGTGCTGAAATTCAACTTTTTATTAGAAGAATGGGGGCATCAAAGATTGAACTCTAGACCACTTGGTCATAGAAGCTGTGATACCATGTCATGAACCATCTCTCCCAAAAGCTTAAGTTGTTAGGTGAAAGCATGTGAATGATTTTATATATCTAACACTTGTGAATAAAGAACTGACAAAAATATCTTTTCATCAATTACACAAATCAAGTTTGCCCCACTAATTAAAGTTTTTGAAATAAGTGTTGCTACAGAGTTAATAGATTGTACTACAGTATTTAACTCGAATTCATTGGTGTGGTTAACATAGTGTTGGAAAATTGCCAGTTGGCCACAGTAAAATAATATCACTTAGCAGTTAGCACTGACAAAATAATAGTCATTTACCCTCAAGCGTTTTTCCAGCTGCAACCTCAACGTAAGGTCTTCAACTTGCTTTTCTAGCTTATTTTTGGTAGCTTGGCAGAGCTCCAGTTTCTCTTGCAGCCTGAAATTAAAAACAAAAAACAAAAAAGACTCAATTACTGAATAACAAAATAAAAATAGGTCAACTGCTAGCAATCATAAAATATAAGAGCTTCAAAAAATTCCCTTACCAACCAAAAATAGCATAGTCCCTTTATTCTGGCAAAAATGCATAAATAATTGACTCCTTACTATTATGATTTTCAGGCTAGCATTTTGGAAGGTTCAATGATCACAGATAGTTGTAATTCCTAACCTAATGTACCTTTTCATAAGACAACGTTATACTCCAGTAAACTCAAACAACATGTACACCTGAAACTGCTGGGTTATGCAATCCTGCTTTTGCAAATCTTTATTAGATGTGAGGATATGTAGAGTTGGATTTAGATATAGAAGAGGTCTAGATTGGAGTATGATGCTCAGATACTTAAGGCGAAGTATATGGCAGCACAAGGAAAAGAAAAATATCTAAAGGGGAAGAATTGAGTATTCAAGAGTAGTAGAAGGAATTTTCAAATAATAATATTGATGAACTTCTGTTCTTTCTTCCAATAGTGGAATTTTCAAATAATAGGGGGTTCTTCCTGTTAGATTCCTTAAAGTCCTATGCATTCTATGTGAAACAGTCTCTGGTGTAAACTTTTATTTCCTTCTTGCCTTTAGCCCCTAGGGAGAGAGCCCTTAAATAAGTTCAAAGCATCCTTGGATTTGTCTCTTGGCAACTTTTAATTAAGTTTCCTGGTTTTTAACTAGAAATCCGAAAACAGAAAAATGAATAAATTCAAAACTAGCAGACAATGACCTGCAAAGCTTTGGATACATAGACCTTTGAGATATCTCAACTATGCAACATATTTCACAGCATTGTTTTCACAATATCGTAGTGTGTGTAGGAATACTTTTCTAAGGTATCTATTTTGAATAATTGATGTATATAGGTGATAAATATCAGAAATATGATGGATGAAAAAAATGAGGGATAGTATTGGTTACTCCAAGACCAAATAGCACAGGGTGAATATATATGTAGTTCCTATTAAGGAATCCAAAAGAATAGCACATAAAGACCTCTAGCACATAAAGACCTCTTGCTACAATGAGTATGAAGTTTAGGCGGTGAGATTCATGCAGTGCTACAATGAGTATGGGGTGAGCTTGGAATAAGAAGGGAGAACCTTAACACAGTTTTCATGAATAAGGCACTGCTAGGTATCCAAACTTGACAGGTTTTCCTTCTGACAATGTCCACAAAAGTGGATAAAAGTTTTGCCTAAAGCAATTACTTGCTATTTAAAAAACGTTAGGTTATAAAGGGCTTCTGTCATTTAAGTAAAAACATTTAATTGATGGATTCAAAGGATTTTTTTTTTTGGGGGGAAGGGGGAAGAGGGGAGAGTGGTTACCATCTTGAGCGTCAGAATTTCGCCGAGCAACCTTTCTCTCCATGCACATTGTGTTGTAATTGCTGCCTTCTTTAAGTTTGTAAATGATGTTGGGCCAAGTATTTCCTGCAGTGGCTCTGCAATAACAAAATAATCAGGGTTGCAAGGACAAACTAATTTAAACCAAGAATAAAAAAATAAAGCCAAGCTCCACAACAATTATTTTGTATAGAATGTATGGACATTGGACAATAAGAATACTAAACAATATTTTAAAAAAGTCTTATAGTGATGTGAATTTCAAAATATTATCTACCTGAATGACAATAGCTGCACTAGTCTGTTTCCCTAAAGCGTAGCTCACAACGAGCAGCCATCCCTCGTATACCACTTGAATAGAAACAGCAGAGCTATACAATTCTGTGTATGCCTTCTAACTAGCAATATGCATGCGGAAATATCTCTGAATCATCAGACTGTAGAAGCCTCCCAAATTCGCAATCCCTCATAAACTTGCTCTAGCAAGTTGTCCTGCAATCAGCATAACAAAACTCATGAGACTTGACAACTTTAGGTTTTCCCTAAATACAACTTGTGAGCTAATATTTCAAGGAGAAAATTAGCAAAAGACCTCTGCATGCAGCTTGAATCTGTATAGCAGACAAACTAAGCAAGACAAAACTTCTCAAGAGCCAAATAGGATCGAATTTTTCCTCTGAATAATGCTTGCTGACTTTCCTAAGACTCACTTCTACGAGTATCTAGTTCTGCCATTTGACCAGCTCGGAGAAACACCTTTGTTTTTCCAATCTACAAATGGAACCCAAGATAACAATCATTGAAGTGAAAATGTGAAATGTTTAAAAACCAAATGGTAAATGTAATGAAGAGAAAAAATCCAGCGACTCTGTTAGGTATTCTGCTAATTACATAATAATACCAGTTCTTTTCATGCTAAACAATGGCTACTAAAATAGTTAATATAATCGCACAAGCAGTGGACTAACATAGTTCTGTTGTAAGAGATTGTCTACTACATTAATGTCTAGCTCTAAATTAGAAAGATATAATACTTTCCATGAAATTATAAAATGCCAAAGCAACTCAGCTATCTAACAGATTCTCAGCTTCTGCAGTCAAAATGTTTCCACAGGTTCAACGACAACTGCACAAAGCAAGCTTTCTCTACAGTGAATCTTCTTGTCTTGATCGAGATGTTTTCTCCATTCAAATAAGACTATCACATAAAGAAAGCAGAGTCAGTGCTAGAGAGGACTTCTGTGGTTCAACTATTCCGACTTAGATTGGGCTAACTGTGAAGTAATTTGTCAGGTGCAACTCATACAGGGCACTTCACATAATTAGTCTCACGTATGGCAATATATGGTTAGTCTTACTCCCCATACCAAATCATAAACGACTAGTCACCTTAATGATAAAGGCCAACAATGGTTCTCAGCTTCCGTTCTACTCATGGGTAATGAGGATTCATCTTAACTGATGTAAACAGTATTTGATTTTCTCATTTTCGAATAAGGTCTCACAACTCCCCCTCATGGTGTTATCACTAAGATGGTGCTGGCACAGATTCCACAGGAAATTCAAGGGCCAGAAGAACACTAATAACAGACAATGTGTAAACAAGACAAGTACGTCATTATGACAAATTTAGGGACAATAATAAACAGTATAACCTGTTACCATTAAAATAATTGCATACCTGATACCCTTGGAGTCCCACCTTTTCTAGCAACTTCTTAGATGCAGTAACCTCATCACAACTGCAAATTTCAGCGCAAACACAATTGAATACTTTCAAGACAGTGGACACAACTAATAAAGTGAAACCTATAACTCATAGATCACAATAGACATACCTTCCATCTAAAACATCTGGTGACAGGAGCCCAAAGCGATCAACAAATTCATCGAATGTTCGTCTTGTGGGGTATCCAGCACAGCTTATTCTGATGGCCTCAAGGACTCCCTAACAGAATACATATTGTTGACATAGTATGCATGTAAGATACAGCAAAACTAAGGCATACAAAAAGGATGTCTAGCATGAACAAGGAAAAATGTGAGCACACTTACACCACATCGAAGCTGTTGAAGGACATTCCTGTTCTCAAAAATTGCTGGCTTAAGCAGGTTATTAGGTTTAATACAACGAATATACTGTGGTTCCGTAGAGCTAAGAGTCTCAAGCAATGATTGCAATTGTTGCTGCAAATAAAGAAAAGATCAACATTATTTACCAACTCCATTCCAAAGTTTTGTAGGTAAAAAAATCCATTCGCAAGTTAGCAGGCAAAAGAGCAAAAAAACATATACCTTAAATCTGGAACCTATTGAAGAAAATTTTGACGACTTGGCTGTTTCTTCAGGCAGAGTGGGGAAAAGACTGGAAACAAACGAGCATGCTGAGGCACTCAAAAGTGATTGGTGTTCAGCAACAACGTAATCTTTGTTCTTGTCTAGAAACAATTCTGTTTGATAAGTAACCTAAAATTGACACATTTAATTAGGCATGTGTTATCCAAAGTAGAAATAAATCACCTCTAGCATTCTGATTCTATATTATACCATGTAACTATCCTATTTATTATATATCTGAAAAATGAAAAAAGTAACAACTATCTCAACTTACATCACCAGCATAATGGCAAATTGTGAAGTCACTACGTGCCAATTTTGGCTTGCTGAACCTTTTGGTTTTTAAACGTTTGATACAGCTTCTGAGAAAAAGTTTCATGTGTTGATCTTGGAAACATGCTGCATGCATACACCAGGGCCATCAATACACCACTAAACTGCTTCCTCTAATAACAAGTAGAACTCCATCCGTTGCAACAAGACCAAAAGGAGAAAAGGAAATAGTAGATATATCATCATCTTTATACATACCATGCTTCATCCAGAAGGGATATAATACCACCAGGCTTCTGCAGGCAGCAAAAGGAATTACAGACAATAAATAAGTTTTAGTAACAACAGAAGATCCGACTGAAGCACAAAACTAAAAGGAACTACTTAAACTTTAAAGCAAGACCCAGAAAAAAGTCACTCTAAATTAAAGAAGGAGCTCAGAAATTTTTTGAACACTAATCATAAAAGCAAAACAAGCCAAGGTCCCGGCCATTAGTTTCACCGTTTATACAAGAAAACTGTCATCAATTTGTTTTGCCAGGAGAAATGAATCACAGATGTGGCGTGTCCCAATCTTATTCCGAATTAAAGAAATTCTAGAAAATGCAAGATTGATTGTAGAAAATGGGATGTCAAATTGATGTAGATAGCATCAAATAACACCTGATTCATGACCAACATCATAGAGAAAGTGAAACATGTGGATGGCCAAAATTGAGCTAGGGTTCCACATAGGACTGGCACAAACATCCTCTCTTATAATAGAAAAGTATTTTTTCTGACCTACTTCCGTATGTCCTTTCATTGAAGTAGTTCTTTAAATTTCACAGCAAAGGCTGGTTTCAATTATGTGAAACATCATATAAAGCCTGATTTTGGGGAAATCATTGGGTGCTGCTTCCTGTTCAATATCTAAGTCATATGATCCTACTATACAAATGATCATGGCAGGTGAGAGAGACCTTCTCAATGAGATCCAACACGTCTTGATTGTCAATAAATTCAATATAGCTCCAATTGATTTCTTCTCTTGTATACTCTTCTTGTTCCATCTTAAAAACATGCTGCAGGACAATTAACTGAGATGTCAATCCAACACTGATAAGATAGAAAATAAATCAAGAGAACAGAACAGAACATGTTAAAAAACCTGATTGAAATGTTGTTGCAGTTTTTCATTTGTCAAATTAATGCAAAATTGTTCGAAGCTGCATCAGAAAAAAAATCATCAAAATCTGATTTTGTAACTGTAATTGCAGAGGCATAACCATGTGCACATACACACATATACACATAGACATGCAGGGAGAACTAAATAGATGATAAAAGAAAAGGCATACAAAAACAAAACAGCATGAGAATTAACTGTTTTCTGTTGAGTGCCTAAGTAAATAGATCAAGAAACAAATAAGGAGGGTTTCCAACAGGATTCATTCAACAGATTTCTCATGATTAGAACCCAGGGGATTAGGAGCAGTAGTCCAGTCCACATCTGAGTTGCAGTCGTATCTCCTTTCAACTGATAGAGGTTCACATGTTTCTTGATTACCCTTTTTTTCAAATTAAAATCATGAGCAGTTACTAGCATCATGAATTGAACAAAGGTGATACACACTGATTTCTAGATTCAACAAATTCAATCAGCTCAGTTTCAACAATCTCAACCCACAAGTAGCATAGCTGTTCATATTAATCACAATACAACAAGTATTTAAACCCAAGCTAGTTCTTTTGCCAAAATTCTAAGCCCAAATGACAGGAGAATATGAAGATGTCTCAAACTAATGAAGTATAACTACTATGAGTTATTTTTTGAAACATGAAATTCAACATTTATGAATGTGAGGAACGCACCACATAAAGTGAAAAATGTGCTCTACTTAATAAGAAGAGGAATCCGTTTCCCAAAACTGAAAAAGATTCAGTTTCCTTCTGCACAAGAATGTTGCTCAAAATTCTGAGTTTCTTATTTGAGTTAAAAATTGCATCCTTAAGTTTATGTTTCATTGATGAAAAATGTCATAGGCTCTAGGGATGGAAGATTTCATGCATAATGTGATTGTGCTTCTGTTACTCTTAAATATGTAGCTTCTGAACTCTGTGTGCTCAAATCCTGTTTGTAACCTCAAATATGTATGGCACATTTTTATGGCATTTGTTTTATATAACATGTAGTCCCTATATGAAGTATCAACAACTATTCTAGAGATGCTACAATATACTAAAGCACATAACAAGAAAATCAACCGTCAGTTCTCACAAGTTCCCATCACATTAGAAAGTTGTTTCCAAGTTCTGGTTTTTTTATATAATTGACTATTATTGAGCATTTAAATATGTGCTCAATTAAAATGAATATGAGTCTACCATCTTAAGACAAGGCAAAGATGAAGGCCCTAAGTTAATGCATTCTACAACTTTTTTCTTTTAGACATTATATGACAAGACTTTGAAATTCAAATATGGTCATGTATGCACCTACTATGCACCTATACATTTTCCCAATATGTGCAATGAGTTCTTTCAATGCTGTTGGTGCTTCCATTTCCAATTTCCCTTGCAACCTTAGCGTAAGTTACAAATCATTGAGTTATAACATAAAAACAAAATTCCTTGCAACAATGAAAACAAAAGGGCCAGACGAAGAAAAATAGAAACAATTTGAAACTGATTTCAGTCAATGAAACATGAAAAACAAATACCTGTTTGTCTTAAAGCTCTCAAATCCATAAATATCAAGTACACCAATTAGGCACCTTGAATTTGGATCTTGGCCTATTGAACTGTTTATCTTGTTCACTAGCCTGCACCACAATGCTTACAAGAGCAGCAAATCAAAAACTGGATAATACAACATTAACTACATGAAGAAGTAAAATGGTCAGTATTATCAATCATTCATCTAAGTAAAAGAAACTAAGCACTTACCAATCAAACAAACGTGAGTACACAACTTTAGCCAGTGCATCACGAGTAAGAGTTGCAGCGCTTGGGTCAAGAGATTTTGTAATAGTCTCATCACGAGTCACAATTACACGTTTGCATAAAGAATCTTCAAGAGCCTTCACGTCACACCTATACAACTAAGAGAGGTCGGTATTTATGGCAGGAGCAAATCAAATTCATGAAGTATAGACTATCTTACAGAACCAATACTAATTAGCATTTACATGAGAAGTTCAGCTGCAACTCTGAGATGGAACAACGACTTCTTATCTTTAGGCATAGATGAATCAGAATCTTTTCCCTTGCCAAACTCAACATTGCCCAAATGTAGGATAGCTGCCACAACACGAAAAATTGCATCCTGGATAAACCATTATTTGATTAGGCAGGCATAGGACCACAAAAATAACATTTATGCCAATAAATTGAGACAAACCATTTACAGTGGAAACAAACTAAATAATAAATAACCTGCTCATCAGAACTGATTCCTACTACATCCATGGCCTTCCTTGTGGCTAGATACTCCTCACCATCATTAAGAGCTTCCAACTCAATGCAGTTTGATTGATTTAGATAATGGAATGTCCTAGCATCTTCCAGCTTGTACCGCTCAATGTCCTAGCACAATATAGAAGATGAGCATGTATAACGGAATATATATAAAAACAAGACACCTTCATAATCCATTAGACCTATGTACCTCAGGGGGTGCAGCACAAAGCATGTAGAAGCAATGGTAATTTCTCTCCTGATCAGAGATTTGACAAACACGAGATCGTTCCAGCAAGTAGGTTCGGACAGCAGCACCAGATATTCTCCCATTTTGGTCAAACTGAAGCTCCACAAACTTTCCAAAACGACTGTGACACCATCCACAGGTTTATAAACAGCCAAATACAAGATAGCATCCACACAGATTTGCAATAATCAAAAGCAACAGATATTGCACCTTGAATTATTATTCCTAACAGTCTTAGCATTCCCAAATGCTTCCAGAACAGGATTTGACTGCAGAATAATTTAACAGTAGCATAATTTAGCAAAAAAAAATCCAAAAGTATCATAAGAAACAACCAACTGAACCAACAATTTATAGGTCTTACCCAAATTCCAGCCCTAAGGAAAAAAATACAGAGAGGCTTCTTACCTCCAGGACTTGTTGCTCCACGGTTCTTCCCTCCGAAGCAGATCTCCCACCCACATATGCAAGATAACTCATAAGCTTTTTCGTGGTTTCTGTTTTCCCTGCCCCACTTTCACCACTAACAAGAATGGCCTGGCTTTTACCCTCATGCATCATGAGCCTGCAATTATTGGAGAACACATTAAAATAAATTCAAGGTAGGCGATTATTCTCGTTAGCAACTAAAGAAATAGCCCCAAAGAGAATTAGAGTAGAGGTAAGGGCCTCTCGCTGCTAAACAGGCAGTAAGACAGAAGTCCAAATCCAATACACGTTACCACATGTACAAATCAAAACCTAGCCTCAGCCCCACGAGCGAGGAACCAACCAACAGAATTCTATACATGGATGTTCCAACTCCTTAGAAGGTGGCTTCTCCAAAATATAAATTTGTCAAAAGAATATTCAGGAAATAGGGAGCAGACCTATATGCAGCATCTGCAATAGCATAAGGATGAGGACTCAGCTCACCAAAGCTTGCACCCTTGTACTGCTCCATCATGTGGATATCATAAAGGTGAGGAAGTCTTCTGAATGGGTTCACGGCAATCAATATACTTCCAGTGTAGGTCTGCATAAAACATCAAAATAACAAGGTTGCATCACATTCATTTTCAACAATAGATACTATTCAGTATGAAAAACTAGACCATTTCATGTTACGCAATATAACAAGACAAAGCAACAGAAAGAACTTAGTAAGGAGTAGAATTTAGTCGTTAAACTCACATAAATTTCATTTAAGTCATATCTTGATCTCAAGTTCTGAAGGACACCCGGTTCATGCAAATAAGCCAACTTTGTCATGTCATCCACTCCACATGGTGATTCTTCAGTGTCTTTAGGGTATACACTGGCCACATTAGAAACAACCTGGGTGCCAGAGAAGAGAAATATAACAGTGCTTAGCATAATGGAAAAGGATATCAGTAAAACCAATACTGAAATTGTGCGCATGTGCCTGCAAGCAGACTTACAAGTGACAGCCATGACAAACTCAATGAAATGTTATCTGAATAGCCTAAAGCATTAGGGAAAACGATGCACATGCAGATACAACATGGAAGGAAGCCAATAGCACATTTCAACTTAACTTGTAGTTCATTCTTATGCCATCACTGGCCTAACAGTTATTAAAACTCAAAATGCTTTGAAGATGCACTCTGCCAAGTACATCACAAAATAAATTAACTCTCAAGTTCAGGACTGGTTCAATAAGTACAGGTGATTTTAGGTGCAATTACTCAGACCTGTCAATCAAAATAGAAAGACCAGGTACAATTAAGCAATGATTATGCAAGTCCACATTTTAAAAGCCTGAGATTCGTGAATTTATTCTATTATCACGATAGATAATTTCCTAAGGCGCACCACAAAAAGAGATCCTAAAAGCTGTAAACCAAAAGAATTTCGCAGGTAACTTGAGTTGTGTACACAATGCCTCATTCAATAGTATGGTTCAATGTCAAGCTGTAAACCAAAAGAATTTACCTTCTTCCCTGAAGTACAGCTGGTCCTGACATTTTGTCCATTAACCTCAATTACTTCCCCATCTATCCAAGCAACATCAGGATCCTCGACCCATACAAGAGAGCCCACTGTAACATTGGCCGTGGCAGCCTGCAGAAAGTATCAGACAGACGTGGTCAGAATCATCGAGCAAGGGTAAAATTCTAGAAGGTGGTCCCTTCATTAGTCAAAAAACCAAGCGCATAGGTCTCCACAAAGAAAAAGAGCATGAAATTCATTAAGACAATCAATGATATATAAGCTTCAAATCAAGATCTTAAGAGACAGCAGAACACACAAAGCTGATCTTTCAACTCAGCAGATGCCAATTGTTAGAATGATTTCAGAGTTGCATCATGTTGACAGCAAATCCAGGCACGGAATTCATTCAGACGATCAGTGGTACAAGTTTCAAAGCAAGAACTACGCAGTCTTAAGAGACAGCACAACACAAGAAGTTGATCGCTCCACGCAAAAAATGCAAATTGGTACAGTGATTTCAGAGTCGCGTCGTGTTGATAACAGATCCAAGCACCACCTAGCTGATTCAACCAATACGGGCATAACGAGAACTCAGTAAGAAAGTATTCCCACGTGCACATTGCCAATACATTTATTTCAGTCGACCACCAAATAGACTACAGATTCTAGACGCCATTCTTAGTACCCCAAACGCTTCCGCAAAATACTTAATAGTGGTTGAACTTTTTTTACCCCGTGAGACCAACCACGACTGTCTCCACTACATGCTTCTAAGATCAATTCCATTCCCCTTCCAAGCCTACCGAACACAAAGGAATGGTTCCAAGAGAACATTACAAGCAACCGAAATCTCACTAAAGTATGAATTCCGGAGCTTTGTCCTACACAATCGAGCTGATATCAAACATCAGCAATAAAATTGTGCAGTTAGAAACTCGAGCAACAGAAAGCTGGTCCTCTTAAACCAATTCACAAGATTAACGCGTATCGCGTAGCAACAACAACACATTAGAACTTACAAATAAATCGAAATAACCCAAAATTTGAAAACTCCAGGATTATGCCATCAAAACATGCAAAGTGCCGATCACCAAAAGAAAGGGTGGAGGGAAATGACTGCATACCATTTCGGGCAGATCGATCTGGTCACCTCTTCTTCGATATAAGTAGCATCCGAATCTCCTTTTTCCTTCCTTTACACCAAAGTAAACCTCCTAAACGAGAACGAGAAAGAAGAAGAAGATTCCCTTCCCACCACAACAATTACAACAAAAAGCCTAGAAGAGAAAAACACAGAAAATGTGAAAAGGAAAAAAGGATTCTCAACAAAGAAAAGGAAACTTTCGCCGACGATATTCGCAGATCGGCTTTCTCTCTACTTCTTTTCCTAATTCTTCTTGGGGAGTTTGCTGGTTGAGTTCAACGAGCAGTCACGCGGACCGAAACCTCACTAGCTCAGCCTTCTCCTCTTCCTCCCTCGGCCGGCTATCGATCGTCGGGCGACCGAACTGACCGGCACGGTGAAAGAAAAATCCACGCCTACCAAAAACTTCTAAGAGAAGGCGAAGCGACATCACATGCCCCCTCTTCTTCATATACACCGGGTATTAGATTCCCATCATTCCCAAAATACCCTTCCCAGCTTGCAGTAGTTGACTGTTCTACCCCTAAACAAAAAACCCTCTTCTTTTACAGAAATGACCTCTACGCCCGCACAGTGGGCAGAGGTCGGTTGCCTTCGAGGAGACGATTGTCATTTTCCGAAAAGATCACTCGTTTGCTTTTTTTAGCGCCGAAAGGGCAGTACGGATTGCCCGGAAGTTGCCGGCGTTAATGACCGGAGTGAGGAACAAATAGAAACGTTTAACTAACGGCAACACAAGATAGAACTGAAAGCCGTTTTAACGTCACCAAAAATATCAACAATTTTTCGTATATATTCTAGGAGTTTTTTATTATAAAAAACGATAAAATCAACAAAGCTCCACTTGATCGGCAATCTCCATATGAAAAAGATATTCATGACAAAAATAAAAATATTAAAATACATATCATACAAAATAAAATAAAAAATCAGTAGCTCACTCTTTGTCTAACATGCCGACTTACAAGTTAGAAAGTGATGAGTTCGATACCTAGAACAAGCATCTGGGTTCAGTCTCTCTATGAAAAGAAAAGGTTCAACAAGGAGATCACCAAAAAAAAATTTGAGAGAGAGAGATACATTTAAAGTGTTTTGCATATTTGATTAGACAGTGAAATCATGAAATGGAACTCCGGAAAATATGTATGAGAAATTACAAAGTGGTTGCTTCTCTTTAACAAATTCGTGCATATGATTATTTCACCAATCCATAAAATATATTAATATTTACATAGTTAGCTATATTATTTGCCTTTGTAATTAATTTATTTGTTTCTTTCCTTTTTTTCTCATTTACGTCATTCCTCTTCTCGTAATTTATCTTCTTTATTGGTACTATGGAGCGATCAAACACCTTTTGCAGGTAAGCTGTTGTTCGTTCTGTGTCTTGTTGTAATTTCTATTCTAATACGTGGCACTGTGAAAATTATTATATTGTCTTAAATGTCTTTTCCCATTTTTCGTAATAGTATTTAGAAAATTTATTCTATATGTGCAGTAATATTATGGAGCCAATGATAATGGGTATACAATCTTAACGCATAATGCAATATTTCATAAAACCGGGAAATGTAAATGTCATATCTTTTCTTGCTATTACTCAACGAAAGCCATTCCGAGAACGCGTTAAGCAAGCGTGTTTGAATGCAGGAACTATGAACGGACAAATAATACACTATTTTCCTTTTGTTTAATATATATTTAATACCTTTCAATAATAGTATGCTTTAATTCGATTTAATTATTAAACGGGGTAAATAATAGAGACGTCAGAGGAAAAAAAAATACCCACCAACATTTATGCATGAACCTGTGCTATTAGCTCCCCAATAAAAGCCAAGATGCTGCACAACAAGGTAACAGCTCACCATACTAGGCGGTCCATTCACAACTTGAAGGTCACGAGTTTGACACCCGGGATGTGTATTTGTCACGGGTCTCCCAACTCTACCAAAAAAGCAACGAGCATGTGTGTATCTGGATAAACATGCATTCATTGGATAAATATTAAAATTTGTTCATTAAGAAAGAGAGAACAAAACCAATGCACACATGCACTCTTGGGGAGTCGAACTCCCCACTTACGGCAAGGGCATCAAAGTGCCTGCCAATTGAGCTAATGCCCTATGTGCATTACTCGTTGTAATATATATTGAATTTTGCTTATATTAACATTTTTTAACACAAAAACTAATACACAATCAGCTGGTGTTATTGTCCACCAATATTATTGATTAATGAAACCATGATCTTAGCTACCAGGTAAATTCATGAGATGATAGGATAACAATAAATAGACAAAGGACCTGAACTCTTTCTTTTTTTGGATCGGGTTGAGTCAAGGGTCAAAGTTCGGCTCAACAATGAATGGGTCCGGCTCGTTCAAAGTCTCCATACATAAGCCTACCGGTTCGGACCAGCATATATGGAACCGACAACCCGCGCCAGCAACTAGGGACATACTTGCTATTACCTGAAAAGATACAACCTCGCGACGTAATTAGCCGGTCACAACGAGAGGACAAACCCGTAACACATCGAAAACAATTAGAGTTAATGGTCATTTTGGGCGAACCCCCGCCAGCAACTAGGGACATACTTGCTATTACCTGAAAAGATACATACTCGCGACGTAATTAGCCAGTCATAACGAGAGGACAAACCCATAAAACATCGAAAACAATTGGAGTTAATGGTCATTTTGGGCGATACCTGGCCACAAATTTGGTACGTAAGTAATATCGTGTGTGTATCAAAGGTATTCTCGTCTTTCAGTGTCTGACGCAACCGACGACCCAGGGGACGCCGTAAAAAACCCAGCGGCCAATCCCCGTTGGTTTCTCGGCGGTGGGCCCGTTTATGTCGCACGCCACACTTGTAAGGTGGGACCCCCCTAGATCCACGAGCCGGATGACGTGGCAAACTAGTGGGCCCATAGTGCCGACTAGATTAGGTGAAGCTCGCGGCTGTCGCGCTTTTTACAGTCACTCCCACGTCGTCGATGCTTCGAGATGGACGGATGCGATGACACCGTCTTCATTCATTTACATCGCGGTCAAGCCGTCTAGAGCTCTCCCACTTAGGGGTCTCTCGGCCGTTGGATTAAATAAGTAGGAAAGACGTGCGGTCATGATTCGCCGGAGCACTGTTATCCATGGAGCCAGTCAAGAAAAAAATTAAACGGGAGCGGTGATGCACGTTTAGAGGAAATTCCTTAATTTATTAATTAAAAGAATTGAATTACGGAAATAGCCTCAGTCGCGAGACAATGACGTGAATAAACCTACCGTCTTTTTGATGCCTAAAACGGCCCCGTTTTGTTTGGTTAGTTGTTGATTGGGCGGCATTATTGAATTGACCGGGACGAATACGGTTTCTATTTGAAGATTAAAAGCGCCTAGAAATTACTCTATGAGGGTATTATTGTCTTTTACTAGGGAGCGAGTGTTGACTCACAGGCTTCTCCCTTCACGTTACGGAAATCCCGTGCGTCGGATTCGTTCCTTTTTTCAGGAAAAAGGGTTCGGGTATGACATTTCGTACTCGGTTCAGAACCCATATCGAATGACAACGGTATGGATTCGGGTTTGGATCATGGATGTACTACTTATTGGCTTCGATTTGGTTTGCACTTATCCAATGCCAATGGCATGGATTCGGGTTTACAGTTATTGGATTCGATTGTTGAGGATGTTGGATTGGGTGCCCACAACAGTGTCATCGGGGCAAAGACTACATACTACACCAAAGGATAAGTGGAGCACTGAAAGGATCGAGTAAGATGTGTTCAATATCCTGCAACCGAAGAGCACAACGAGTATGTGGGGCGTGTCCGTTGAGAAACCGGGTGGGGTTTTCGTTACCCTTTAAAATATGATAAAATAGTTCAAATATTTAGAACACTTGCTACAAAGATTTTAACTTGAAGGTACTTTTGAGCCAAATTTAACAATGGGGCAAACTTAATTAGCTTTAAGATCAAAACTTCAGGTGAAATCGCACCTTAAGTGCCCTATATCGGAATCAAATATGCCGGACCATGTATTTAGATTGTGTGTGAGTGCACTGTAAAGGATCCAATTGAGTTATAGATCCACTCAAACCCTGCCATGACATACGGGTAATTACAATAATATCATTCTTCGAAGCAGACAAGTTGACTAGCTTTTCTAGGACATACATTTTAAGTTTTGACCCATCACCTTGAGTGTACCAAGTCAGCTAAAAAGGGACCTAGCAGCGAGCCCATATGCTAAAAGTTCAAAAGGGCGATGGTGGGGGCATCCTCTTTGACACGGCTAACATGATCTCCAGCACCAGTTTAGGCATGAAAGAAGGAAAGGGGGCCCTTCTTTACTTGGTCGGCAAAGGTGGTACTTTAGGAACAAATGCCCAATCTCTTAAATAATATTTCTCTATCAGCAAAGATGGCGCTTTATAAACATGAAGCCAATTTCCTTCATATTTTTTTTCGATTGCAAGGAACTTGCCAAAGAATTGTGATCACTTAATGGGGCCATGTCCAGTGGCCGATCTAGAAATTTATTTTAAGAGGGGGGTGACTGGCCTATAGAACTATTTAGGATGGGGCAAAATGTGTATCAAACCTCATGGATCGAATTATGAGCTATAGTGTTTCTGTTGCTCTTTCAACTGTCGTCGGCTCAGCATAGATCCAGCACTGTCCTGATCTCCAAATACTAAGCTCGAGTAAAAAAAATCCATTGTACAAATGATACCCACCTTGAAAGCCAGCTGCAAGTTGCTTCAAACAAAAGCAACATGCACACATATATATGCATGGATACACACACATATATATAGAGAGAGAGTAATTGAATCCTACCCACCACTAATACTTGCCAACTTATGCTCACCCATTGTTTTTGGGTAGCATTAGTATAATAAAAATACCTTTTATACTTCGTTAAAGCTCCTTAAAAAATTTGAAATTATACTCATGCCACCCAACACAATGAGTGAGCATGTCATAGGTGGGCAAGTTCCAATTTTCATATATATATATATATATAAACTAGAGATGTCAATACATGCCGACCCATATAAATAAATATATAATTATTTTTATTACATATTTAGTTTTCTATTGCATGTATATATATATACTATATATACATATGTATATATATATACACTATATATAGCTTTTTCAATTACATATACATATATGTAGTTTTTTTCTATTACATGTGTATATATGAATGAATATATATATATACACATATAAAGTTTTTTTGCCCTACTTCTAATGTGAGACGAGATTTTTTGGCCTGGTTCTGTACTTTTCCATTTTGACATCTTTAAAGTACACACATATATTTCATATGCTTTGACTCTTATCAGTTCTTGTATGTTGTTTAGCTTTGGTTGGTGCATCATTACATTTAACAGCGTTTTTATTTTGTGTTGGTATTGGATTTGGGCAAACATTAGCTCCTTTACAGGAGTTGTATCATCCCTCTGATCTAATTCAAATTAAGCAACGAGTGTTGGGAGATGCAAGGTTTGAGAAGATGTGAAAAAATCAATAATTAACACTTGAAACCGTTTGAAGGAAACACACCATAATATTGGGTTTTGCAGTTGAATTCGAGTACAGCACAAGGTCAACCTCAATGCAAGAAAGGACTTCGTTTTGGTGAGCTGGGTAGGGCTACGCTGTATGTCAATAGTACCCAATGGAGTTGAAGTCGAAACCCTCTGCGTTGTGTATAGAAGATGAAGACCTCTTCGCCTAAGATTAGGCCATCGGAATAAAAGGTCTTATTGCAGCACCTTTAACTCTGAATTTATAGTCTATCGGGATAAAGTTTAGTGCAAGGTGAATAAAGAGGAAAAAGAAGCCAAGTCCCATTTGTTTTGGCACGCAATTTACCTTTTAAGCTAGTTCCGAAAACTAAGACATCCAGGCCTAAAAGTTATCTGATTCCTGTTCAATTCCAGGAATACCGGAACCGTCTGTGTCAAACCTGATGGACCTAATCCCAATGGGCAACATGAGTGTTTAGTGGTCTGACCAGAGATCAAATTCGAACTAATACCAAGTCTTGTTGAACTTAATAGTTCTCAATAACAGATCATGATCTCCCAGATCACATGATCAGACGCACACGGAAGGACCACAAGTGACTCGGTTCTGGCCCTTCTGGCCGCGGTCTTCATGATGGAAGTGGTGCACTCAGTTATTGAGCGTCAAAAGTTTGGGCCAAGCCATTTACTCAGGGTCTGGAGTATCCAGACAGTGACCAAACCAAAACCAAGCTTTATCCCCCAGCAAGTGCTTTGGGTACATCGATCTTTAGTTCCCCAGGAACCAAGAAACTCCAAAATATGACCTCCCCAAAAGATTTCAACACAAGCATTTCTATGGTATACACTTGCATTTCACAATTGCAGAAAGCAGGAATATGAGGCGAACCAAATGAAAGAAAGACCAACAAGCAAAAGACCATTTTAATCTGATTATTGCTTAAATTTCGCCTCTCAGAGGAGAATACCTCTTACATTGGTTCCCTAAACTTTTCATTACGACTGGTAAAACACCAGAATCGCTACACTGCCAAAACTTCTATACCCGACAACTCACTTAGATAAAGAGCTCAATTCCTAGATGATGAAACCAGGGCCATGTGTTCAATGAGATCAACAACCCGGTTGCTGCAATCAAAGGAAAACCAAGCAGAGTTAGCGCGGCAACATAATGAATCTAATAGACGATACAAAGAGGACTTTTCAGGCACGACTATACAAAGGATAGCTATCAAACACATCCTCAACTAGTGCCAACGACAGTCAATAGCGGCTAACACATGCATATCCAATCATGCCGAGAGCCTTCTTTTATGAAAAAAACTATAACATGCAAGAACCTGTGGACTGGGAAGAGAAATGCAGCTCAAATCTGTTGTTTTTAGATTTAGCAAGAGCATGCATGAATCATAAGAAACCAAGAATTTTCAAAAGGATCATGAGTACGCTACCTGTAGCCCCACTCATTGTCATACCACGCCACAAGCTTCATGAATGATGGACTCAAACCAATCCCAGCTTTTGCATCAAAGATACTTGATCTGAAAAGTATATCACCAAATAAAACATTTTAAAATCAACCGCAAAATGGCTGAGAATGATAAGCACCGCCTTCTCCTTGGCATACAAGAGACTTTCATCAATTCTGAGATGGTCTATATAGACCGTAGAGGTAGTCACAATTAACGTCCATTGAAAATTTATCACGATTTCTATTAAACAGAAACCCTAGTGTTCAAACAAAAGTAAAGGACAGTCTAGGGTTGAAGAGACACACCTTGCATCGCCAACAAAATCATTGGAGACAACATCCTCATCAGTGTACCCAAGAATGCCTTTCAGAGGACCTTCTGAAGCAGCCCTGGTTCATTAATAATTTATTAGTACAAGCCACATGCAGAGATCCACTGCGGCCTACAACATACAGAAATTATCCCGACACTTCACGAAACAAAACAGTAAAAGGTAAAGTTTCTCGTCTGAATTCAGACCCCAAAATTCAAATTCACTCTTATAGAAAAAGTATCAATAGGCAATCTACTCAGTTCAAAATATGCATGAAAATCAATAATACAGTAAATACGCAGGTACCTTCCTCAATGTATTGCATATTTTGTAGCTTGTATGCTTAGATAGTGAGCAAGATGAACTAAATCAATACCCAAAGAGACCCACCTTATTGCTGCTTTTACATCATCATATGAGGCTGGTCGCTCCAACCGACAGGTAAGATCCACAACAGAAACATTGGGGGTTGGAACCCGAAAGGCCATGCCAGTAAGTCTCCCGTTGAGTTCAGGAAGCACTTTTCCCACAGCCTAAAAAGTCAAGAAACCGAAAAATATTAATGACACACATGACATATCTGCTGCAAAAAAACATTAAACACGAGATCAACCAGTTCCCCCTAAACAGCACAAAAGGAATTTCAGACAAGCAGCGAAGATAAATTGGTCTCATTACAAAGTAACTTCTTTTTAATAGATAGGCATAGTCATTAAGTACCAAGAGGATCAAAAATACATCAAGAGGACATATTACAAGAACCTGCAAACTCAACCAATTTTTAAAAGAGTCCCCCACAAGTGACACTTTAACACAAGCAAAATGCAAAACAATGTGCAATGTAATGAATGATAATTACGCACTACACCTTGATAATATATCACATGATGACAGAGGAGGATACCTTTGCAGCACCAGTGGAGCTTGGGATGATATTTTGTGCAGCACCACGTCCTCCTCTCCAATCTTTCATTGACGGACCATCCACAGTCTTTTGAGTGGCTGAAACAAGGGAAACCGAGATGTCAGTCAGAAAGCAGAATGAGACAAAAGAGCAACAACATGCCTAAGACTAACCAGTTGTCGCATGTACAGAGGTCATCAGGCCTTCAATAATGCCAAATTCTCCATGGACGACCTACAAATATTGGTCAGAGGAAATGTGCATTTATTATTCCCATGAGAATAGCTATTTATGTGTATAGATGCATTGAGGCATATGATCCAGATGAACTGCCAGTGGACAGAAACAAACTCATGAGAAAAAGAGGTCCAGATACCACAAAAAAGGATTTGTCTTAGGCAGGTCCATGCTCCTTAATTAAGAATCAGACCACACTTAATTAACTAAAGCTTGACCATATGAAAATCAAAATTTCGATGCACAAAAGACTTCTCATTCACATCTGGCTTTCCCCTAATAAAAACCAAGTCTTGCTCTCGAGACCAACGAGGACTTTGACTATGAATTTGATGATATGGGTCCCTCTCTGGTTAATATACTTTCCGCTGATTGTGCTCAATTAATTGTTAAATTTGAAAGCAAATCAAAAGCCCCAGTAGCCATCATTACAGACAAATGCATAATAAACTAGAATTGAGGCCCACCTTGGCAAGAGGAGCCAAACAATTTGTAGTACAACTGGCATTTGAGACAACATTCATTTCAGGTTTGTAACTGTGTTCATTTACACCGACTACAAACATTGGAGCATCAGCTGAAGGAGCAGATATCACAACTTTCTTTGCACCAGCCTATCAGCACCAAGAACTAGGTTAATGAAAGCAAACATGTAGGGAACTGGCAGAAATCAAAATAGTTTTACGATAATTCCAATTTCAAAGATTTCTTCACAACCTTTAGGTGAGCAGAAGCCTTCTCAATCGTAGTGAAAACTCCAGAAGACTCAACCACATAGTCAACTCCATGAATGCCCCATGGAATTTCTGCTGGGTCTCTGCGAGAAAACGGTGATAAATACAGCTATAAGAAAAGTATGTCTGATGAGCACCAGCAACCCACTAATGAAAGCCTGTGTGACAAGTGTGAAATGAGGATGCCATTGGCCACAGGGGTAAAGGTAAACGCAGAATATGGGTGTTGTCATGGGATACACATTCCAAAAATTCATAGTTACAGGGACATAACGAAAACACCCATGCGTATGTGTATCTACATAATTGTCAATATCTTGTAAAACTAGAAAACCACAGTTTCCACAAGTTATTCTGACATACCAGTAATTGGTCAATAATTGATACGATATAGCAACAAAAGTTAAGAAGTTAAAAATAGTTAGTATTATAGTCAAGTCTGACATGGTATTCATGTCATTGTCAATGTCAATGTTGTGCCAATCTCATATGGGCACTTCACCTCTGTTAGTGTCCCTATGACAGATGGATCATGGAAGTATCAAGAGATCAACAGATTGAACATAACTAGAATTACTTCTCATCAGGAAAGATAAGTTGGATCCCAAGCCTGGTAAAATAGATCCCAAAATTATAAAGATCTTCTCTGGAACAAGAAAGACTAACAACTGCCTTAAGCTGTTTATAACAATAGGAACAAACTTACAAAGCACACCAGCATCCCAATTTCCACATAGGTCCTTCAAGAAGTTCTTAGCAATATAACACGAGAGAGAGAGAGAGAGATGATAAAAATAACCTTTTGTTGGTGATAAATATCTTCTTCCCATTAACTTCCAAGGTTGTGTCATCTAGAACCTTCACAAGGCCTTTGAACTTTCCATGTGTTGAATCATACTTAAGCATGTAAGCCTTCAATGAAGAACACAAAAGTACAAAATGTCATTGTTAAATACCTATAAAAGCGATTTAAGCCATTCACAGGTAATTCACTGTATAAAAGTGAAGAGACACCAAACAGTAACCAACAAATGGCATGAGAAATATTACCATATATTTGGCATCAATGAAAGGGTCATTCACTGCTACAACTTCCAAGCCATGTCCTTCAGTAGCCACACGCAACACCAACCTTCCAATACGTCCAAAACCTAACAAAATGTCATTGATAACATCAAATAAACGTTAGCATCTCATCATCTACTTATTCTTCAGTTTACTATGACAATATGCAGGCAGAAGAAGTAATGTTCTAAAAATTGGAGCATATGATATGTGATACGAGTGTATTGGTACCTCAAAAAATATATTTATTGCACTGTATCGACAATACGCTGCGATAGGGCACTGTATCATATGATATGGTATAAGTTTCAAAATTCACATTAAAAAAATAGTTTAGGTATGCTTTGACCCTTCTAGATCAACTTCTTTGGATGTTCTTGCATGTCTATCTTTTCTTCTCTTCAAGACCAACTCCTTTCTCTCTAAAAATTTCATATATATTCAATATTCATTAATAGTACCATTCCTAACTTCCTAAGTTTGAAAGGAAAGTGAGGCTTGAGAGCGATGTATTCATGTGATTTAGTCGGTTTTGACATTGAATATGTTGTCTCTTGATATGGTACAGATTACAGTTTTTTATATATTTTTTAAAAATAACATTTTTTTAAAATTAATTTAAAAATAACTAGTACCGTACAGTATGATACAGGTATATTGATGCCCCATGCAATACAGGGTCCAATACAATATTTACAACATTGAGAAGAACTGAAAAGCAATACAACCTTCGATTTGGATGATCATATACACATACAAAGCCCAACTTACACATCTGTCCGGTTCTTCAAAAAGTCAACCAATTATATCTCAAATCAATTTGTGGTTCCCATGGTCATTGTTATGATGATACCCAGAAAGTCCTTACATTTAATTATCCTTTAAAAGTATAGTACTGGCTTCACAACCTTCAACATCTGTGCACCACCAACAGGCAATTTCAAGTAACTTTGTATTTTTTTCAACTCATCCATAAAGCTATTAGCAAAATGCATGCACTGCGACATCTATTGCAGAATACACGTCCCATCCTTGTCTTCATCATGAAATTGCTACCGGTGCATATTTATGTGATTCTCTTGATTAACAAGAGGGCTAATAAGCAACAGAAACGTGAAAATGAAGCCATCATGATCATGGGAAGACAAAATAGATGTAATTTAAGTACAAGTTAACAATAACATAATATTAGGTGTAATCACAAGAAAAACGAGGCTGGAATAGAAAGGAAAAAGAATAAGAAGATCAGGTGCTGAGTTTAGAAACATCCAACAAACAGAAAACTATCTGGCATATTAATCCTACAACCAATAGATAGCTTTCTTACCATTAATTCCAATCCTCACGCTCTCACTGTCTGCAGAACCTAGAAAATAACAAACAGAAAACTGTTTAATGACCTGCCTTCCTGACATCCCAGTGTTGTAAAAAGAATCAAAGAGAATAAGGTTGTTCTTCGTACTATTAACTTTTGAAGGAGTCTCAGTAGCTGTAGCTCTTAAAGGTTGCACACCCTTGGAATATTGGATCCTAAACAACAGCAGATACATATTCCAAATAAGTTCTTGCTAGCATAATGTTTATTTAAATGAACACAATAAGTTCCTTAAACTGCTGTTTATAATAAGATGAAGTTGAATGTTAAATAAAAGGTGAAAAAGATGCTTATATTTTAGACACAAGCCATTGAATGCATTCCAAACTAAAGTAAAATGAAAGTTTGTTTACATGAATAAATTTAGTTGACAGTGAACATCATCAGTGGCAACTTTATCATTTTGATATGCATAGATAACAAGGACTTACCGTAATGACGCAACATGACCGAGACGGTTAGAGTAGCTCAAGAAGTTATCTTGGAGACTCCCGTGAGGCAGGATGTGTTTCCCAAAGAAAAGTCCCTGACAAACAAGAAAGTTTGAGAACCTAATTAGAACTGCTACTGAAATTATGAAGACAAAGTCCATATGTATGGTCAATAAGCTGCTAGTACTAAAGGTTCATAGGGTGAGGACTCAGGACCATGCCAACATTTGCACTCATTCTACAACCTCAGTGACAGGAATGCAATACTAGAATTGATACCAGTGGTTGGAACTATCATTTTGACCAATTCAACTGGATAAAAGCATGTTAAGTATAACGCACTTAGAGTATGATCACAACCAGACTCATAAAATGTTTATAAATTTGACAAAGAATAGAAACTACTTTTCGATCAGGGATAGGATTTAGAAGTGAATCACTTTGATCTAATGTACAAACGCTGTTCACAATAAATCAAAACAAGGACTAGCTCAAACACTTTGCCTTGAAATTACATATGTACGCAACGAAGCAAGAACCGAGTGGTGACAAATAGAGCCGCAAATGTAATAAAAGAAATGGAAGTAGGTTATTTCGCAAAATCATAAGAACAGCAATTAACGGCATGTGAACTGTCAATCTAAAAAAAAGATTGACATGATAAAAGGCATTTCAAAATATTAAAGAATGAACAAAAATCACTTTAACAGCAATGTGAAAGGATAGTAGGAGGAGTCAAAGGTTACACTTATATTTCGAGGGAATAAACCATAAAATCATAAAGCACACAATTGGCACTGAAAAACTGAAACAGAAATAAAATATCATATGAATAAATGCAACAAACGTGAGGAAAATATAAAAGGACGTTCCAAGAAGGCACAAACTTAAACAAATGACTAAATTGATGAACACTAGTCCGGAGATGGACGTGAGGAAAACCACGGGAAGATCCGGATATTAGCTGTAATTGACAGAAAAAGATGAGAAAAAATCGGAGCTATGCATAGACGCGCGGATAATAAAGAAGCTCATTCAACAATGATCTCAAACCCTCACCAAGCTTGATGAAACATAAAGCGGAAACCTTAGGGACTGCGGCAACAATCTCCAAAAAACATCTAATGACAAGGCACCAGAACTCAAGGGAACCAAAAGACCAAAATGCAGTAGAAAATTATAGCTCCAGCTGGAACTTAACGTTCGAACAAAAAAAAAACGGCCAGATCAGTTTGAACGACGGAAATACTAAAACAACTATGGAAAAAGCGATTGACTCGATAAGCTCGAGTCTGGCTTAGCAAAAACAAAAACCGTTCTTCATCCATTTTTTAATGAGTTACATCTCCCTCCCTCTTGCCCTCATTAATCTCCGGTCCATCGAATTCCTACGATCCGATATCAGAACGGCACGGGTAAACGTAATATACAGGACTCCATACTTTAAAAACGACCGATAATTCCGATTGTAAAGATTTTTAGTCAAAATCCGATGTCTTGTGGGCAGGGAACCAGAAGATGCACAAATTGCTTCCGCATAGAACAGACTCATCATCGTCTGAGCTATCGACAAGAAATTATTTACCCTAAAAGAGGCAACGGCGTGGGATCTCGAATCAGATACGGCCGCAGATCTGATCATCGGAGACGACGCCATTTCCCGCTCGCCGATCACGAAATTGAGTGATGAAAATGGCAACGAACGGAGCGAAGAACGATATGAAAAAATATTTCAAGCGAAAGTAGAGAGAAATGAAGGAAATAAACAACAAGGCGAAAGCAACTCGTTGAAAAGGAAAACAGAGAAGGAAGGAAACATATTTATACTCCAGGGTTTGGCGGAAAGGAGGAGGGAGAGAGGGGATACACCCATCGTTCGATCTTCGCGCCTCTCGGAGGTATTTTAAATCTGGATCGTTCATAACGATGACGTTTCCACCAACCGCCATATCACGTGCTCAACCATGCACTGTTTCTGCACAAGCCTCGAGTTTGGTGAAAAACCTTTAATTACCAAAAGTGCCCTGACAATTTTAAGATTTTGTGATACACCATAGCTTTTACCATTATTTCCTGGCAGTGGTTCGCTCTTTTAAATTTTCGAATCAGCTGAAGTTTTCCTAATCGATAATAATGTAGAATATCGATAGGATCTAATTTTTGGCAAACTTGGCCGGTTTGACACAAACTGAACAAGGCTTTTTCTTGCTCGGCTCATTTTCTCTACGAGCGAGAGCGAGGTAACGGCTAGCCGAAAACGCTCCGTTTGAACATTTTCACAAGCGGCTCGCAACCCATTTATAAGCCAAGTTGATATGGATTCCTTGGACACCCTATTCCTTCATTCACATGAATTCCTATTTCGTCACCCCTTGCTTAATTACTCCAATACAATTAACTCGGGGTTGTTTTAGGCAAAACTTTTAAAAATACTATTTGTTGAGCTCTCATGAGCCGAGCTGAGCCAAGCATACCATGTTTATGTTCAATTGTCACACCCCAATAATGGCATGATGTGGGCCTCTAATTTGTTCAAAAACGGCAACAAATTGTATATTTTATGTCCATATGATATGTGATTTGTGGAGTTTCCTATGAAGGTGTTGAAATTTTGGTGTATTCAACAAAAAGCAGTAGGTGAAGTGTCATGGGCAGTGCTTTTACTTTTTTGTGGGGAAACTTTGATAGGTGGGAGTCCTCACCCACGTGTTCAAAGAACACCTCTGACCGTTCACACAACTTCACGTATCAGATACGTGGAAAGAATGGAGCTAGATCAGGTGATCTGAAAGATCATGATCTATGTAGTCCAGGATAAGATTAGTAACATACACTTTGATGCCAGGTCATGATCTCCTAGATCACTTGATACGCTGCTCGCCTAAGCAGCGTTTGGAATCTAATGGGGTTCCTTAAACAACGCACTCGCAATTGAGCATTGCGGATGGTACATCTAGATGCACGTGTGTGCTGTGATTGAGGTGAACCAATTCAAACCGGTGGGCTGGTTTGATGGCTATGTATGCTTTGTGGTTATATATACGCGTGTGTGTAGAGTTAGGGATTAAACATGGTGTTTTTTACCAATTCAACTACTAGACACCATCTTATTTCACCTTCCACTACGTCTTCACTGCTCATATCATCTTTTATTGTTTAAAACTATCATTGCAACTGCCAGAAGTACTAAAAAAACTAAACAATTATATATTGAAGTATTGTTATGTTTTTTTCTATGCTTTTGACTAGTGGAAAGTAATTTTAGGTAATGGAGTAGCGAAAAATGAAGAAAAGTCGTAGTGAAATGGTGAAACCACATGAAATGGGGGATTGATCATGTGCAAAATTGCGACCTCTCGCTTCCTCTCTTTCTTTATATATATACACACACATATATATACATATAGATGGATTGATTGATATATGGATCATTTCATATTTAATGGCTTAATTATGACCTTCATATATATATATATAGGTTTGGTTACCCAAAATTGAGAATTTGCCTCATGGTTGTGATTGAGGTGAACCAATTCAAACCGGTGGGCTGGTTTATATATATATAACCACAAAGCATACATAGCCATCAAACCAGCCCACCGGTTCATAGCCACGCATATATATATATATACATATACATACATATATATACATATATTATACATATACATATACATATACACATACACATATACATATACATATATGTATACATATGTATATATATGCATGTGTGTAGAGTTAGGGATTAAACATGGCATTTTTTACCGGTTCAACTACTAGACACCATCTTATTTCACCTTCCACTCCTCCTTCACTGCTCACATCATCTTTTATTGTTTAAAACTACCATTGCCACTACCAGAAGTACTAAAAAAAACTAAACATTTATATAATGAAGTATTGTTATAGATATTCACGTCATTGCGTCATATGGGATTAAACATATATATATATATATATATTGGTTTGGTTACCCAAAATTGAGAATTTGCTCATGGTTGGAGGTTATAACTGAACCAATTTGGACATGTATAATTCACTCCACAGTTGAGGCCATTGCGAATTTTGGGAAATCATGCAAGAAAGCAAAACTTTCATTAGTGCTGATAACTAAGCCAAAGAAGCTGAGCTAAGGCTGTTTGTTGCTCCCTCTTAACCTCTAGTGATGATCAGGTAACCACCCGCACTCATACCTGAACTGATTTGATAGGGTATAGGTCGGGTACAGGATAGCATATTCATGGCCCATACCAAGACCCGAGTGCATCTATACACACACATGCTTGACAAATTTGAAATTTCAAAACTTTTAAGAACTTAACCTTGGCGATTTCCAATTATATAATTTAGATATCAAATGATTTGATCTTAATCGAAAATACTTTCAACTTTAAGAAACCAGTGTGAGGCAACCCGTGCCCACGGAGAGAAATAGAGCCAAACCCATACCGACCCAATGGGCAAGGGCATAGGGCTCAATTTGGAGTTTGGGTACAGGTAAGCGCATTACGGCCTGACCCATTGCAAAACTAGCCATAGCTTATCTGGCCATGGGGTCAACTCACAGGTTGAAGGTCACGAGTTTGAAACCAGAAGGAAGCTCGCTGTACTCAGACTGCACTTGTAGTACAGCAAGTTTTGATTGTATTTGCATTTTTTCCAACACATAAATGTAAACATTGCGTACACCAAATTAACCAAATGTATAACAGAAGAAAGCTTCTACTAGCTTGAATTGTCTACAGTACATTGGGCCAAAATATATGACCCAAATTATGGATATGGTGGTGGATCTACATTGAGGCGGGTAAGGCGGCCGCCTCATCTCAAATTTGAAAAACAAGTGAAAAATTTATAGGGCGTGATTGAATTTCTGGTTATTATATATGCTTGGCCTCACCTTAAATGGTTGAATATAATTTTCTGGGAATTAATGGAAAATCAAATTCATACTTGGATGCAAGCCACCACCTTTATCACGCCTTTTCCTTTTGCATATAAGAAATTATTTGATAGTTATGGATAGTTCATGAATATTCTGAATTATATATGATAATTTGCATAAATTCAATTTAAACAAGGTCGTGCACTTGTGCTCATGATCTTAGAAATTGCCTTATCCTGCACTCGCACCCATGTGATGTAGCCACCATTACCGCGGCCACTGTTCTGCTGCTGCTAAGACTATATGGTTCTGAATTCTGCAGCAAACCAACAATATAATCTCAAATATGTTTAGTGCATGAGATCATTTGGTTTCATTTAGCTCAAATGATTGTTGGCAATATAAGATTTATTTCAATTTTGTGTTGGGACCAAAGCACTATCATTTAGTAATATCGATATGTGATTTTATGGGGGATCCCTTTCACATCAATCATTTGAGGTCCATTCTCCATGTGGTCTTGTAAATCCAATAAATGGACTATATTCTTTTAAATTTGATATTCGTTCTTTTTTTTCACAAGAAGAGGCCGAAGCCTAATACATACATGCACCCTCCAAGAGTCGAACTCCCCACCAGCAGCAATGAGACTAGAGTGCGTTGCACGTTGCCATTGAGCTAAAGTGATGGATGCTTTGTTCTTTTGGTTTTTGCTTTTGTTGAGTGAACGAGGAGTCTATTTTTCTCAATTTTCATATCTTTTAGATTGTCAAATATTTTCCTATACAACCTTAAATGAACATATTTACTTCCCCATCATGCCGAAAACAAATATTCATTCGGTATTCATTCAAAGTTTAGCTAGGCAAATTTGTAATACTTGCTGATAGGTAGGGGTGGAGAAGTCGGGTGGATGGGTTGGGTTTGTGTCGGATCACTTTGGGTCGGGTCAAAAGTCGACCCAACCTGACCGTTGTTTTCCTATGGATCATTTTTTGAAACCCAGACTAACGGATCAGATAATTGCATCAGGTCCAAATCGACCCAGATAGAGTTTGAATTGTCACACCTAGAACAGAGCTCAGAATTCAAGTTTGTATCACTGTGCCAGGAAGAATTGAGAGAATGCATAAGAATACAAACGACACTTCCGGTCCGCACCGGCCATCGCGTCTGGTTTTGTGAACTATGGTTTAAATGGAGGTTTTGTACCGGTGATGTATCTCGTGTCCTATGAAGCGTATTCATGTGACCGAGACCAGTATGATCAGAGGATGAATTTGATCACGAGAAAGGAGTTTCAAAACGTTCAAAGACCCTCAAGTTTTTTGTAATTTTCCAATTTGCTCTTTGTATATATCTATTGATAGTTTCAGTTATGTATTTAGCGGCTCCAGAAATTGTAATAAAATTAAATTTATTTGAGTTTTTTTTGTGACCACGATGTCTATGACAAGGCTTTTGAGAAGTTAATTTACAAAAGGGTCCACAACGGGCTCGGGCCCGTTTGTGTACCCTAAAAAATTGAGTAAGATGGGCACCAAAACGGCCACCAGAATTGCCCTAACCCGCTTTCTTTTAGTATAGCATTCTGATATTTTTTACCCTATAGTCACCTTTCTTGTTTTGTAAACAAGGCGTTTGTTGTGCAAAATATGGCTGAAATGGTTTGAAACTGGCCCGATGGTTTTAATTGAAACTGAAACAGGCTAGGAACCGACTAGAACCGAAACCAGTAAAACTAGAATGAGAATCAAGGACCAGTCAGTTTGGTGCCGATCCAAAACCGGATGAGAACTCAAACCTAAGACTCAAACCTGAACCAAAACAAACCTATTCTGGATTGGTTCCAGTTCTTGGTTTCAAGAGAACTAGCCCAGTTCCAGTTTACCTAAAACCGAACACATCTATCCGAAACCTCCATTATGTGTAGGGTTGATAAATGAGTTTATCTAAGGTTGTTCGTTCTCGTCCATTTAGCCTCTAGTTTCGCGAGTTCTCCTCCCATTTCCTCATTAGGAATCTCAAGCCAAACTCTTATTGGGACTAGCTAATGCAAGCTCCACATTTAACTTTTAAATAACCTAAATATATTGCATGTTTTTTTTTTAAATAAAGCTTTTATTTTTCACCAAAGAAAAAGAGGAGCGCTTAAGTTGTTTAAGATAAAGTTTATTCTTAATGAAAAATACTCTTGAGATATCAAGGAAGCATAGACTTATCCAACTATTTGTGCTAGCATGTTTTCCTAATATGAGCATATACAAGCTAAAACTGAAACTAATTCAAGATTGGCCCGTTTCGACTTGATTCACAAAACTCTGAGTAAGGTGATTATAGCTTTCTCGAGGGGTGATGAGCCTAGCAGAGTTTGTGACAAGGCTAAGTTGAGTTAAACAACAAGCAGCTTGAAGCGTTTCGCAGCCCAAACTATGTGGGTTCGGGTACGGGCTAAGATTGGACTTAAATCAAGCATTAGTTTTATCATGGTCTCTGGAACTGTTTTTGGAAAAAAAATGCTGGAAAGCAAAAGAGAGAAAATGGGTAAATGAAAATAAAGTAATTAGAGCTTGACTTAAATCAAGCATTAGTTTTATCATGGTCTCTGGAACTGTTTTTTGGAAAGAATGCTGAAAAACAAAAGAGAGAAAATGGGTAAATGAAAATAAAGTAATTAGAGCTTGGCTTAAATCAAGCATTAGTTTTATCATGGTCTCTGGAACTGTTTTTGGAAAAAAATGCTGGAAAGCAAAAGAGAGAAAATGGGTAAATGAAAATAAAGTAATTAGAGCTTGTCGTTCAGAAAAACAAACTACGAGCCAGATTGTAAAATCGGTTGTGCAAAACGAAGGGTTGTGATAGAGAACAGCTGGGTTCGAGCCGACACGAACCCAGCTTAGATTGACCGAACCCATCTTTGGTCCGTCCCAATGAGAGACCGAGTGCGGTGACACCCAGTTGTCACTTGTCAGGAAAGTCAAACGCAAGACAAATTTTTCTTTCCAGGTGGCTTTATTTGATTGGTTCCATTCCATGTCAGTATGCTACCTGTGTGTGTTGGGGGAAGACTGGTACTTTATGATTTATGACCATAAATAAATTGCAGTTTTAGTAGTTACCTTTTCACCAAAATGCCCTTTTCTTTGTTGATACCCCCTAATTAGCTATTTTAGTTTTCTTTTTTTATAACATGTTTCGATAAATAAAAAAACCGAACTGGAAGAGAATCGGTACTGAATTCCGAGTCATCTGACTTTAACATGCTATACGTCTCAGGTCCCAAATATCCATGTATGAACATTTCATTCACATCAGTAAACACACTTACATGTTCTTTAGTTTCAGATTTTTCACTAGCGAGAAGTTGTCCATAACAAGTCTGATCGCGCTTGCATAGTAAAGACTTCATTATAAGGCATTGCCGTTGATACTAGTTTGTTGCTGCCATTGCATCTACGACCTACAGAAAGCATGAAACTCAGCCTTACGCGATCGAGCTCCATTAATATTACTATGAAATAAAGATAGCAGTGAACTTTTGTTTTGCAAGGCATAACTTGCTTCGATCTCCTTGGCCATATGATATATGCACAATACGTTTCAAGATTGGTTCATTGTGGTTGATCATTGAAAAAAAAAGACTACTAAATATTGTTAGCTCAGAAAACCTTTATCCTGCTAGCTCATAAAGGAGCATTTTAAAGCCCGATTCATGATTTGCGCATTATAAATTTAACAGCATATTTTTTTTGTTTTGGAGGACTCCTTGTCCCGAGCTTGCCGTTGTTATCAGCTCAAGCCAAGTCAAGCACACTTACCATTTCCAAGTCTTTCTTTCTTATAGCTTGAGCGAGGTCAAGCTCAAGTTCAAATGTCCAGTGGGATCCGAATCGTAATTTGCATCATCCGAGTCGGTTCATATCAAGGCTGAGTCATTTCTTATTTGAGAAGGGCAGGATGAGAGATTAGTTGGTCCTTTTATTGATAAATATTTTCCTATTTCCTGAAAAGAAAATCATGGAGGCGCGTAAATAAATCGCGTTCCTGTTTGGGAATGTTTTGGAATCTCTCTCTCTCTCTCCGAAAAGAGTGAAAAAGAGGGGGAAATCTATCGGCGATGCTGGGTGTGCCGGACAATAGGTATCGAAGCGCCACCTTCAATCCGTGCTCGCCTTTGCAGTGACCAGCAAAGATTACAGGAACCCGTTAACCGTGAGTAGTTTCTTAGTTTGATGGTAGATGGTTCTTCTTTTTGGCATTTGGCATTGTGGGTTTTCCATTTTATGAATGGTTATGTGTAGATTTTGGTAGGATTTACTGTTTTTTTATGGAAATCTTGTGAATTAGTTGGAGCATGCATGCAGTGGGGAATGCTGTCCGATTAGCTATTTATTATTCTTGGCCTGATTGTTAGGTTCTCCCTTTTCCTTGATTAACTGATAGGCGAGTTGTAGTTTTTTGGGGTTTGGATTGGTATTTTTATGTATTGTTTTGGGTTTTTAGTTGTTACATTGATGCTTGAATTATTTGTATTCTGTTACTCTTATTTTAATAATTTCTGGGGTGAGGGGTTGTTAATAGGGAAAGGGTTAAAGGGTAGTCGCATGCTTTCTAGTGGGAAAAGGTTTAATCATCTGCCGATGATCTGATGCCATTGTGGGACAAATCTTTGTTGTTGGGTAATATGCTTAACGCGTGCTGCTTTCTCTTATCAAGATGTATTCAAAAGTTTCTTTTTCATTTCTCGGCAATTTATATAGTTGATTTGAATGAGCTTCGAAAATTTTGCTGCGTTATAGTTTCGGCAATTTATAGTAACAGCTATGGTCTTTGCTGCATCGTACTGATACAATTATTTCTATCCGAGATACAAAACATGCCATGTTGACATTACTTCTTCGATATATTTCGAGATTGGATTGTACTTGTGAAATCTGCCTCTCCTGCCTTCTGGAGAATGTGGTTCCTATTCTTGGTTCAACATCTGTTTGTCTGCAAAGGGGATGATTGCTTAATGGTAGAACTTGATGATCATGTAAGATCAGGAAGCTTTTGTATTATGTTTGACAGAACCAGTGAATTGGAGTTGCGTTGGGTTCACTGGGTTGACTCTGTGATTCAACCGGCTTAGTTTTTATATTTTCACTAGCCTTTTCACATAACATATCAATCAACCATTGGCTTTTTCCATAATAGACATGGAAATTACTAAACCCTGAACCTGATATATCTTGCGGGAAATGAAAATGGGCGCATTAGATGGAACTAAAATCATATCGTGCATGATAAGAAGGAGATATTCCAAACTTAATGGACCAGTCTGAAGCAGTTTGCTGATCTCACTGTGTCGGTGATTGGGTAGTGCTTCCCAAGTCGCATCATGTGTTTATCAACTAAAATTGTAGCTCCAAGAAGAGGCTAGATTTTCAAATTTAAACCATCCATCTTACTTCTACCCTCTCATATTTAGGAGGAGTATGCATCACTTTCTCGTTATTGTCATTATGTTGCTTTTAAGACCAAATTCTTTGTCTTGTAAACATGAGTTCTCTATATGGCTGCCTCATGATTATATTGGTATTCTCCTACATCTCTAGATTTACTTTAGAATCAATGCCTTCTCTTTTATCTGATTCTTATTCTAAAGCCAATGGTGGTCTAAGGCTGTTGTATAAAATTGAAAGACTTTTATATTTAATGGATCCATTGTTTATATTCTTCCCAATTAAGTTGGCTACTACTTTTTTGCTTTGACTTTGAAAGTAATATTTGCGTATCTTTTCCCCCCTCAAAATAGTCATTAAGGTTTACAATCCACATTTGGTTTGAAGGGCTCCACATACTTCACAAGGTAGTATGGCTTTCGAGGTAAAAACTAATGTGAATATGAAACTCATGGTATGTCCTTAGTTAGAAGGACAGGCTACAAGTCTTGGATTTATGTTATTTGCATAGTGAACCATAAGTGGAGGCCTCCTTCAAGGACCAGTATGATTTTCATCCATCTGAATTGCCACCACAGGGTATTGTGTTGTTCCTAATCATAGGGTGAAAGGGTAATGATCCCCAAAGATTGGGATGATCTATAGTGGTGTGAAGGGTTGCCTAGATGACAATGTCAGCAAAGTGGACAACATGTTGAGTTTTGGTGAGATTTAGAAAAATAGATAAGGAATCACGCAAAGGTGACTATCACTACTGATCTTCATCTGTATGAAAGAGGAGAAACAATACATTACGTTGTTGAGCTAATTAAAGGATTTGTTGGATGTCTTCCACAAGAAGCAACACTTGAAGACTTTAATTGTAAAAAATAATAAATTGTTTTTCGCCAATGAATTGTTGGACCTAGAAAAACAAACGAGAGAACAGACTGTAGGATGTTACATATAACTTGCCAACTTTTGTTTGTGGGATGATGTCCAAAAAAAGGAAATAAAATGAGTACCAGTATGATTGGATAAGGGCTTGTAATTCTAATTTTATCCTAGTCATATAAGGCCCAAGATCAAGGGCAAAATCTAAATCTAATTTAAGGGCAGTAATTCTTTGAAACCAGCAGCCCTGTGTTGCTGAGGAAATATTAAAAGCCAGTATGACACAACCTTTCACTTCCTGCCCCATATTCTTCCCATATTTTTGGTCTCTATGCCGTGCATATATAGTTGTGGATGCAGGGTTGACCTGTGTTGTCTGAAACTGCAACTGTATTGCAAGTTTTACATATTGCAAGTCATGAGGGGTGGCAATACTGTATTACCTGCATCATAGCCGATTTTGAGGATTTTTTATTCTTCAAGAAACATGTGATACTGTCACGATACATATTGTAACTATTTGTGTGGTTGGGTCTTTGCCATATGAGATGCATCTCGATATTTAGGACACTGGTTGTGACCCTTCTATGACTTTAATGGTTTTCTCTGGCAAGCTGGGATTAGGCATGCCCCCTGTCAGAAGCACAAATTGGGTACCTATAGTTGAAGTCAGGTGGGCTATGTTAAAATACATGTATTTTAATGTATTATGAAAGTATACGTACATGTAATCAGCCACCAGGGGCTGAACGACTACTTTCAGCAGCCAACAACTCAATGTTGGTGGCTGTCCACTACTACTCTCTCTTTTCTCTTTTCTCTTTTCTCTCTTCTTCACTCTACAAATACTTACCTTGTAAATAATAAATGTTAAGCCTTCTTGGTCAATTTATATACATTCTTTTGAGTGTATTTGCTACTGTAAGTGCATTTGCTATTTTACCTAGGCTTTTTATAGTCATCCTTTGGTGACTCACGATTGTTTTATACATGTATTAGATATTCGTTGCTCCATTCAACACATTGAAGTATCATCTTCGTTATATGATATTAGAGCCTATGTACTCTTCGTGATTATCAAGTCACAACCTCAAGAAGCACTTCAAAGCTTAGAAGTTTTTATTCAAGGGACTTGGAGATTTACGGGGCTTTTTGAAGCATTTATCCAAGTAAGTTCACTCCTTTGAAGCTTGTACTCACGATTGTTGTATACGTGTATTGGATATCCGTTGTTACATTCAGCACATTGAAGTATCATCTTCATTACATGGTATTAGAGCTTATATACTCTTCGTGATTATCAAGTCACAACCTCAATAAGCATGTCAAAGCTTAAAAGTTTCTATTAAAGGGACTTGGAGATTTACAATGCTTTTTGAATCATTTATCAAAGTAAGTTCACTCCTTTGAAGCTTATACTCATTGAAGATGGAAGAAAAGGGTTTTAATTTTTGATTAACAACTTCCAATTATGAAACATGAGCCCAATCAATAGAAAAACTAGTCATTGGGCCTGACTGGTCCTAACTTGCCCTGGTTGGCTGATTGGTCTTGGTTGTTCCTTCTTAACTCCCTCTCCAAACTTATAGTGTGTCTAGAGAGTGATTTAAGCCTTATATCTCTCCAATGCTTTTCTTTTCTTTCTTTGCCAAAGTTTATGTTTGTTTTATAATCCTTTATTTTAATACCTGAAAGAAAACTTTTAGAATAAAACTTCAACGAAAGTAATTAAGATCTTTGAAAATAATACAAACCTAAAATCTAAAAAGTTTTTGAGATATTTTGGTAAAAGCATAAGAAAAGGTTTTAAAAATATTGATCACCTAAGTAGGATTCTCCAATATAACAAATAAGTTCACGAGTCATAACAAATTTCATATATTATAAGAAACCAATATGTATGAATGACTCTGTAAGCACCAACCAAGCTTTCACGGCTAAGCTCGAACCATCCAAAGTTTTGAGGCTAAGCTTCAACCCGAGCTTTAAGGCTGAACTCGAACCATCCATTGCTTTAAGGGTGAGCTCCAACCATCAAAAGCTTTAAAGCTAACCTTTAACCTGAGCTTTTACGGCTAAGCTCGAACCATCCAAGGGATAAATCACTAGCCCAAACACACTCTATGAATCCAAGGATAAAAGAATCGAACAAGATTACCAAAAATGGGTTTTTAACACGATGATACATAAAAGACTCATTTTATGCATTGTTTTTAAAGACTTTTGTGCATAAAAGTTATGCATGTCCTTTTTAAGAACAACTATATGTATCAAGTACAACAAAATTATCATGAACAAGATAAGCTATATACAAGCACAAGATATCAAATGACAATTAAGTGCATCTTAAAATATTTACCAATCTTAAACCAATATCCAACAACATTAGGATGTCATAATCCCAACTGAAGCACCTTAAAACAAAGGTCCTCAACAAATGGCATATACCATTGACATATAGCCGCAACAGAGAGATCTTAATCATATAAAGAGAAACTTATTATCTAACAAACAATATAGTCTTGAAACGAGATACCAAACAAGTTGAAAAGATCACACCTCAGCTATTGAAATGACATTCTCGTAAATAATCCAAAAACATAGGTTATTCCTGAGAGAGATAAGGTCACTTCCTCTCTCCTACCTTCATCTCTCTCTCTCTCTCTCTCGTGTGTGTGCACACTTTGCTTTACATAGAGGGCCGAAACCCTCTCTCCTTCTCAGTTTAAAGGCATAGAGCATACTCTCTCTTTCTTTGGCTCCATTAAGCCACCAAGTACCAACGCCATCTCGTCATCCATCGTTGCCACTTCCTTTCCACGGCTGCAATAACTCTCTTGCCTCCATCGTTGTTCACCATCCTCAACCATCTTGGGTCAAATCAACCGTTGCCACCATTGCACGATATTATCGTCGTCAACCACCATTGCCATTGTCGCTCATTGCCTTGCCACCCAACTTGTTATCAGTGTTTCGTATTTGCTGCCTGCCTTGACACCTTTGTCAATGCAGTCACTCGCGTCGACCAGCCACTGCACTCTTTCATCTACCCTCTGCCTATCGTCTATTATGGCCAGCTCCTCATACAGAGAACATGCCAGGTCTATCGCCTCGCCATTGCCTTCTTGATTCGACCAAACCACATGTTTTATGAATACACAAGGTATGAAATGACATGAACTTAACATCCAAATCATAAACTCTTAAATTTTGCATATGCACCAATGTTATAAATATCATATTGTATAATACGATACACGATATGGGTGTATCGGTATTTGAATCGATACGATTCAGGTACATGTATCGTAACGTATCGTCGGATACACTGTACATGTATTGTATCGTACCACACGATACACTGTATTACTATATGGAGTGATTTTTTAATGATTTTTTTCAATATTTCAATATATTGTATTGTATGATATGGTACAATTATCGTGTATCAGTGCCCTATACGATACGGGTACTGATATGCTAATTACAGCATTGCTCTACACTTCTCTGTCCTATTTGTGCTAGCACGTATTCACACACATATGTATGTATCGGTGTATATATGTTTGTGCTTATGTATGTAAAATGCATATTGAGGTTGTCTGGACAATTTTAATGGGTGACTGCTTATCTGGAAAACCTTTTATATTGTGATGTGTAACTTCAGTGGAAGCATCGACCCTGACCAGGAGTTGCTTAAAAAGAAATTAGCTTCACTCACTCTTTTCATCCGATTGTGGAACACACCATTGATTATCTTCACAGTGCAGCCAGTCTAAGAATCTGTTAATGCAGTATCTTTGTGTTCGTGATAATTAATAGATTATAAATTACAGTTGATCAGTATGCTTTGTAGCCACTGATTAGGATTAAATAGAAGGAAAATAAAACTTATGGTTGTCTATTGCAGACTCTAGCTTTGAATCTTTGTAGTACATCTTGTGTTTCTAAAGGCGTGTCTTTGCATTGTGCAGGTTGCCCAGGATGCCAGTCACTGTGTTTGTCAGGAACTGGCACTTTTGAGGCTTTAGCAGTTAGGAAAGAGAGTATCGTTTTGAAGTCTAAAATGATCAGCAGCAAGCCACAAAAGACACAAAAGCAGAAGCGAGCCTCTAGATCGGAACCATATAATGAAGAAGGATATGATAATTTAAGGCCTTCAAAGAATATTGATACAATGAGACAAAAGCAAAAAGATGGAATAAGCAAGGACCATTTAGTTGAAAGGGAGATGGGAGCAGATGGGGTAAGCATATCTAAACCTGCCTTGCACATTTTGCAGGTTTGCATGGTCAAAATGTGCCAAATTCGATGACACTTTCCTGGAAATGACTAGGAACTCCTTATGCATTTCATGCACCTCATGGTTGTTATTTAATTTGAGGTTCTCCAGATGTTAAGAGTCTTAAGACTAATGATTACGAATAATTTTATGTCTTATACATAGTTTCTTTGCAGTACTACTTTGAGTGTGTTGTCTGTGATGTTGGTGGCAACCTCCTTTGCTGTGACAATTGTCCTCGAACTTATCATCTTCTGTGCCTCGACCCGCCACTTAAGGTAACTGCTACTTGCTGCTGACAAACATGTCAAAATTGCTGGTTATAGCATTGCAAGTATTAGTTCCTGACAATAAGTTGTGTATCAAAATTGCCAAATATGTCTAGCTAAATTATCAAGAACTTAGCATTTGTTTTCTCTATGTTTCACTTACAGCATACTCCTCCTGGCAAGTGGCTGTGTCCTGCATGTTGTGATATATCTAGGTCAAGAAAAACTACAAGGCAGTCAGTATTGGAGGCAAGGACAGGAAAGTGCAGTAACCACATGAGGAAGTTACAGGGACCAATTTCACGTCGTTCTCGTACAATGTTGATGAATTGTCCCAGTATTAGTTCACCTAATGAGGAAAAAATCGTTACACTCTCGAAAGAGATTTATCTCAGAAAGTCTGAATCTGGTCCGTTGGATTTGACATCCAACATGGATTCTGGTAACAGTCCTGCCAATGATGGTTCTGATTCTGGATTGATAAATGTCAATGGAGAGAACGAATGCAGTCCTTCAAATTTGCCTACAGAATCCGATGCACCATCTCTGGCTTCTGCATCACAAAGCCATGGTATGGTTAGTGAGGTCAAACCTGGGCTTTTGTGTCATGATGTGTCAAGCAAGAAGTTCAGTACCCCATTGATCTCCTTTACTCGGAGAGCTAAGAAGCAGGTTAACAGAGAAAACAAAGATAATCAATCTGGAAAACAATATTCTTTGTTCTCGTCTCATTGCAGATCAGCTGTGAAGTCAAATTATCTTGATGGTGAAGGATCCTCCCAAAGTTTTAACTTGTTACAAGAGACACCATCTCTTTCGGATAGAGAAAATCCTGATACAGGATTATCACCAGCAGTGGAAGAGAAACAGGTATTAGTCTCCTATCATTCAGCTTAAGCCTTATGCGCTGGCTTCAATATTGGCAACTTCATCGATATCCATATCTTTTTTTCAAAGAGGTCAAGTTCAAAATGTGGTGCTTGATGATCCCACTCTTGGTATGGTTTGAGTTTTGAAGTACCAATGGATGATCAAAGGAGAGTTTTCAGATTCACATCTGTTGTTTTCTGTTTCCTCCGACATCACTTGAGGACTGTTTCTGATGTTTTTTGTGTGTGCATGTGTGTGTGTGGAGATTGAGCATCGAGTGTTATTTGAGATGGGGCCATGCAGTCCAACAGTTTTCCTAGTTCACTAGACTCTGATCAATCTGGTGAAACATTTCAAAATCTGGAATCTGATTTCTTGCCTAATCTTTGTTGGACAGAAACCTGACGAAGAGAAGAATGCCAAGTTGAAGTCATCTCCAGCAAGACATGAAGACAAGATGTAAATTAAATTAGTTGTAGTTCTCCTATTTTATGCGACTTGTTTTTGGTCGTCCAATGCTTAATTACTTGTATCATCTAACACAACTTCTGCTTCTATTGATCATGAGCAGTGCCGAGTTAGAGGCTGGAGATTCGTTTAAAAGCATGTCTGTGTTAGATGAACAATCTCAAGTTGAGCTTTCTCCAGATATAAGTTCTGGTGTTGGACTATCTACTATACATGATCAAGCTTCCAAAGTCCAAGAACTTCAAACCAAGTGTCAGCTGTCCTCAACAGAGCATGACACAAGGCTTTCTCCAGAGTTGGTGACTGAAGACAGACCTGATTCATCCAAAGTTTGTTCTAGCACAGGAGGAGCCTTAATTATTCGCAACTCAGAGCTGGTAAAAGAAAAGACAGAAAGATCCATGCCTTCTCCAGAGAATGAACTAGAGGTCCCCCTGAACCATCTTGAGTTAACAGTCAAACCTTCTTGTGTGACATATGAAGTTTCATCATCATTAAAGCCGAGTCCAGACACCTTCACAAACAATGTTTGTTCAAAAGCATCAAAATCTGACCTGCAACAAGCACCAGGTAGCACAGTAGACGTTGAGTTGATAGGGGATCTGCACAATTCCAAGCCTGTCGATGACATGCTTAAGGGTTCTAAATCTCCTGCAAGATTACCAAACTTAAATTGTGCAATTGAGTTTAATATGGATGCCTCTAGGTGCAACGAGGAATTAGAACTGCCAATGTTTTCAAAGAAAATTCTGGACCCTACAGCTGTTTTCAACCACTCTCAGGCGGCTAAAAGTTCACATTCTTTTCTTGGAGATGGCAGATCAAGTCAAGCACATGATGGAAAGAGTGTTTCATTGCCTTTAAACGCTTCTGTAAGAGAGCTGCTTCAAAGTAAGTTCAGCAGTCATGAAAGCCATGTACCCCTGGGCTTGGTATGTAATTTTCTTTTCTAATTGATGGTGCCAGTACTTGGTTCTCATGTTTTTGCAGTCACAAATTTTATTTAGCTTTCACATTCATTTTATCATGGGACCCTCACATAAATTCTCTTTCATTCTATTTTTAGAGCCTTTCTGGAAGTTGTACGACTCAGGATATCCCATCAACAAGCAATTCACATGAGAAGAATCCTACTTTGAACTTTTGGAAAGTCTTCTCTTCAGGATATGTGGGAATACATCAAACGTCACCTGGGCTTCAATCTTATGAAACCGAACATACCCAAACATCTATTAGACCATCTCTATGCCCCCCTAACTTTCTTAATTTAACAATGCCAGCCAAACCAGATCATACTCATGAGCCTTTACATGAAATTCCAAGAATGCCATTATTGTCAGGTTTCAAGTTCAGGGGAAATGGGAACTTATGCCCTCAGCAGCCACCTGTGCCTGCATTGGAAGATGTATTGCCCTTTTCTACAGAAGACCAGAAGTTGTCGTCACTACAGGGCCGTAGGCGGATGCTCAAAAACATTGCGAGAAAAGCTGGGGTGTCCAGCCAAAGGACACAGTCGCCAACAGAAAAGACTTTGAGGGGTTCAGATTCCTGGTCAGAGGAAGAATTGGATTGTCTTTGGATTGGAGTCAGAAGGTACGGGAAAGATAACTGGAATGCAATGCTTTGTGATCCGAAATTGCATTTCTCTGAATGTAGGGTTCCGAGGGACCTTGCCAAGCAGTGGAAAGAGGAGCAAAAGAAATTTCTGATTTCTGCATTCCCAACAATGAAGTTACCAAGGTCTGACTTCCCCTGTATCCCTGATCTAATGTTGACAAGGACTACAAGTGAGGGTCGCAACATCAGCCACTACACATCATTTAGCGTAGAAGTTCCTAACCCTAACACTGTATTAGCCTTAGGTGAACCATCAGCTTCAACACATACTCCGAAACAGTTTTGGTCGGAACTCCCTTTGCATCCTCAACCACAGCAATTGCACAAAAGTGACAGTTCTAACCTAGAAGCTTTTCCCTGCTTAATGTCTAGATATGAATCGATAAACTCCAATTTCCCAAAAATTGCTAGGAAAACTAAATCAAATAAAACTCAGAGGAGTTCTGCAAGTTTGGATAGAAAAAGAAAGATTGATGCCTGGAAATTCTCAAGCTTGCATCAAGATTCCACGGGTGGAACCCACCTAGGTTCATTTAGTACAGAAAAGCTGGATTCGGAGCAAAATCTGGGATGTTGTCCTCAATCACAAGATGAACTAGCAAGCAGTCGATCAGATTCTGCTACTCTCCCTCATTGGCTGAGAGAAGCAGTCAGAAATCCTACATCAACTGCAGAGCCTGTCGTGGTATCAAACGTTTCAGCTCTTTCTCTTTCTGCTAACCTGCTGTCTACTGATAAGCAAGTCGTTCCTGTTCGGTCATCTTCTGTTCCCTTAGAAGACCCATCCATGTGGCCGAGGAAGAAGAGTAGAATATGCGATTTGAATGGTGAGCTTTTGACAGATTCATCAATGTCTGATTTTCCACCTCCGGCCACCTCTGGTTATCCCTCCATAGAAACGAGGCTCAGTCTTTTCTCTCATAATTCACATATCCTAAGACCCACATCTGTTAACCAGTTACCCGAGCACGATGATAGTGCAGATTCAAGTAAGACACAGTCTGATCCTCTTAGAGGCAATGAGTTGTCCATCCATGAAGATGCATCATCTGAAGAAACAATCTCCGATGGTCAAAGCAGCCGGCATTAGCTCCAGCGAGAAATTTGTAGAGCGCAATATGTAAGTACTTGCGTTTGAAAAAGTTCTTTGCTCCTGTATTTGATGTACAGATATAGTTTGAATCTGATATAGAATTGATGCATTCCGTGCCAAGAGCGGTTTCTTTTTTCTTCACTACTTGGTATCAAGTAGGCTTTTTGTCTGTATGATAAGTAGCATCTCTTGCACAATCGTGTATGATATGCAATTTCCATCATTAGATTAGCTAGTGTGGTCCCCAGTGGATGGTGAGATCAATCTATTTTCTGCTTAATTTGGCGGCAACCTGTTGAGAGAGAGTTTATCATACTAATCCAGGATGGACCCTATTTTATTCATTTTACGCCATAGTCTGGCAGCTCATACTGATAGACGGACGATTTTAATTTTTTCTCTCCCTAGGTATTGCTTTCGATGGTTCTACACGCCCATCCATAAGATGTTCGTTTATCTTCTACTTGTGATGGAATTCGCAAAGTTTGCCATTATATTATGTATTTCTAAAAAAACTTATAGCTATATTTGACGCCATATTACTTCAATAAAGAAGAAAGGCATAATTAAGAAAGTAATACCCAAGAATCAATTAAAAAGGATGTCATCAAAGTGTCATGACACTTTTGTGCTCAAGAAGAAAAGTTATGAGACCACTATTATTTTTCTTTAGGTTTTTCAATTGTTATCTGCTAAAGTTATCTGCATATTACGGCTTTGCATGTAAAAGTTCCATTTGCTTGCTGGTTTTTTAGCGTTTTATTGATGAAGGCATGCATGACAAAACAGATGAGCTAACTGGGGGCAATTGTAATTTTCATATTTCTGCGGAAGATTGGTTCTTGTTCTGCCCTAAGAGGATGATGCTAAGTTTGCCAAGTGCAGATTGATACGATGAGGCGCATAATTTAGAAGTCCACGGTGGCTTAGCTTTGGTTAAAATCTTTTTTCAATGACCGCCACCCTTTTCACAATGAGCATAGATTTTTGTGATTGTAATGACTAGTTGGAACTGCATTGAATGCAAATGACCTTATTGGTGCTAACAATTTTAGAATTTTAAACTTGAAGGAAATGTTCATTCAACTGCCTAACTTGCAGAAGTTTAAGGATTTCGGCCTGGATTGACATTTCATAAGTCGCCTACTTTGTTAAGCTTTTCTACGAACATTGGCTGGACGGTAGCAACATATTTCGAGTATTTGTGGAATAATTTCTTGCCATTCTACGTCTATTTGCTTTTTGTGGGTTCAAAATTTTTTCCATTTTTGGAGATGAAGGCATCTTCAAAGGCAAAACGGCCTTTCAAAAGGGAAAGAAAACAAAAGATGTGGTTATTTGTGTGACTTCAATTATTAAAAGGAAACCATTCGGGGTTGATTTAAGACACGGCATAAACATGTAGTTGCGTTTAGAGGAATTACCAAAGCAATTGGTGTGGAAAGTGTGGCTGGTTGATGTACTGAACGTAAGAGAACCATTCGCATGCCACATGATTCTCATACAACACGTTAGGTGGGTTTGCTAAAAGCGTTCAAGCTGCTGGGCATCGAAAGCTTGGTGGTTCCGGTATGTTTACTGCTAACAGAGATCTGTAAGCGTTTAATGTCAGGCCCACTTTGCCGGCTTTGCCCGGGGCTGTTGGACTTCATGGCTCACTGTTGCACTGGACGGCCCAATTTCCAGCTCATGAAATTGGTCTCATGGTAAGGACTCGGTTGATTTCTCCTCTATCTCGAAAGCAAATCGACCTCAAAACTAAAGTGGGCTGTGGAGATTCTTAGTTGTCATTGTGCTTCATCTTTTGTCATATTAAACTTCAAAAGGTGCAAGATTGTGTAATATTATTTTCTTCGACACACTTTGAGTTTACTATCATCCTCTTTAAAGTGTTAATTTAATTTCTCACACCTTCTCGTCCAACTTTCAACCTAACCCTCTTTAAAAGTTAGACCGGTTGAAATGTGTTCTTATGACAGCTTCTACTGGTTTCATGCCAATTTTTTCTCTCATAACATGAAAGAAGTCTCGAAATTTGTGATAAAACAGAGTCCAACATCATTTCCATGGTTGCCATCTCCTGCTCCCCCCTATTGCAATGAGGAATGATGCAGTGACTCCGAATGAAACAATTAATAGCTTTCGTGACCTGTTCGGTTCTTTATTTAGGAGGATTAGGGGTGCAATATTAAACAACAGCACGAGCTTCAGCGAGAAATAGCTAGTTGGTTACCATAGTTGCTAAGAACTAAGCACGCAGACATTCCACAAATCCAGTAAAATCACTATGTACAATGTTACCCTGGCCTTCTGATGCTTGTCAATAATCACCCGCAAGCACCCGGAGGCACGTGCACACACAATAACACGTGAAAGGCTCCACGAGGCAACAGAGCATTTGCCTGACATTCCGGAGAAAATTAAGTAGGAGATTCACCATGCAAGTTAACCTATAGCATCATACGGCACTGTGTTTGAGAAGGGTTCTGCAACATCCCTTTGACAGGTGAGAGAGACTTCTTCCCTTATCCGTGCGATGGACAATAAGCAAGCCAAAGCACAACATAGGCCCTGAGACTGAGGATCCTAAACTTCCAACTCCTTCGAAAATAGTTCCTCCGAATCAAACACATATTCACAAACAAAATGGCACGACCAAAAAAGCAACCCACCTCCCCCGGTGTTGGTTGTCAGTTTGATGAGCAACCGCAGTATAGACCCAAACAAAGAAAGAACTACTCCCAACACGGGGTTGTGTTCACAGGAAAATCTAGAAACAATTACTTAAGAGGATTTGCCTAATGCACACGTAACGATTCGTAAACTTACAGGATTACAATCCCAGCAACAGTTGCAGAGTAAATTATGTACAATTGAAAATCCAAATGACTAGACCGACAGTAGCAGTCGAATAAAGAAACATATTTCTAGAGAGGGAGATCGGACATCTGTGAGAGAAACAATCATGGTTGTTCATTATCGGTTGTCGAGCGTGTGAACCGCCGCCGCCTCCTTGGTATTGAGAAATCATCACCAGCATCACCAGACGAATCCCATTCATCTTCATCTTCATACAAATTCAGCAGCCTCTCACCCCATGGATATCCGCCACTAGAGACCCCTCCTGATGATCGCCGATGCCTTCTCCATGATCTTGAAGAACCTCTTCGCTCATCAAGACGGCCAATTGGTCGAAGCATATGGAATAAAAACAAGGTCGTCCACCATGGTCCCGACTCAATTGATTCCTCTACAGTACCTTCACGATCAAATGGTAGTTCATTGTCATTATCCAACACATAGTCGCCAAGCACGATGGCTCCCGGCATGGCTGATCTGATGGCACTTACAATGTCACCATACTCCCTTTGATGCTCAAGACGGTGCCAAGCACGTTGCCTTGATGGGTCAACATCTGCCGGCCGCGTAGATGGATGAACTCTCCTCGCATGCCTGCGGAGTTCATGATAATTACCAACAAAAGAACATGATTCCCTGGAACAAGTCTTTGGCTTTAGATCAAGATATTCTCTGGCCTCCTTCACAATCTTCCAGCCATGAACAGTTCCTCTGCAAAGTGGGCACTTCAAATGACTGCAAGAATCATGATCAGTGATGGCCCTCACTATTTCATTATGAGCTTCAGCCGATCCAGCTGAAACTGCATCAGTAGTGCTATTTCCTTCAAAATTTCTATCTCGTGCTACTTCGCCAGAAATGAAAGATGCACTTGCACTACCCAGAGTTTGCTCAGAATGATGATCATCACGAGGCCTTCGCTGATTTCCTCCACCATCTGCACTATTAGAACTAACTCTCAGTTTTTTAAAGCGATCGAGGCAATTGGAATGCCTGTAACTTGTGTCGCACATATAAGACCGGCAACCCTTGTCAAAGGAGCTGCAGAGGAGAAGGACAGCATTATGTGGATGGTCCATACAGATCGGGCATGACGCGTCATCCCACTCCTTGTGCAAAGCACGGATTTCTGCATTAGGCAGTTTGCTTGCTTCAATATCTGACATCTTGGATCTGCTGTACTAAGCCAGCAGCAACATTAGATGATAAGGAGCAAAGATTTCAGTTACAAAAAGAAAGAGAGCGTGTGACTCAATAGTGAAAAATGATTTATGAAGGCCTATTTTTTCAAATCTTCGACACCATCCACATCAGTATCGTGAGTAAACGTGAGGGGAAAATCTACAAGGACGGTTTAAGGAAAGTAAGCTTGCTGGTCTTACAACAACAACAACAACAACAACAACTAAGCCTTTTCCCATACTAGACGGGGTCGGCTAAGTAAGCTTGCTGGTCTAAAATATGCTTCAGAGAGAGAATACGGAAGCGGATAAAAGTTGCCAAGCTTTATCCTCTAAGCTCCAAGGAATTACATGTACGAAGGATGCCATTAACAAAGCCGAAGAATGCTCATAAGAGCCACATCAAATACCTAAATATCCATTTAACTAACAATTCATCTGCTTAAATTTGAACATAGTCCCCCAAAAATATATTTGTCAAATATACACTGAAAAAAGGAACAATTTTGTCTTCACTGGCAAAGAGGAAAACCTACACTTGTGACCATCGACAAGTTTGAGGAAAGACCAGTGTAGTGAGGCAGAAGAAGATCCAAGACATCTCAAACCAAGATAATCCAAGCTACCCAAAGGAGCCTAGATTTCCATGACTTTGTCATTTGATTCTGAAAAGCTGGGTATAAATTCAAAGAAGAAAGTTTGAGCATTAGCCAAACAGAGTCCTGGAACAACTGATAAGGTAGACTGGTGCAAAGGCAAAATTCTGAAAGCCAGAAGCACCATAGAAGAAGAAAAATGGACCATTCTATCTGAGTTGTATCCAGAATCCCAGATTGTGTAATAGGAAAATACCACTTAATGTCAATCATCAGCATTATTGTTTTTGTTTGTATTTTAATAATACCTATTATCAAAAATGTAACATTACGAGATATCAAAGATCATGCACGATAACAAAAGAATTGGTGTTCCGGTAACAGTAAACATTAGGACTGAATCAGTATAGTGTCTTAAGCAATTTGTGGTAATTCTCTCTCCAACTAATAGGTGTCACTTAATCAACCATACTACCTTTGGCAAGAATCCATGCATCTCTAACAAGTATAGCAGGCATCCGGAATGTTCCATGCAAGCACTACTGTTATCTAAAGTGACTTAAAAGGAAGGAACTTTTTAAACAATACTTGCTTTCTCAAACCTTAACACATATATACGTGTCCCAAGACCAGCTAACCATTGAACCCGAGTAAGAAAATCCGAGCAGAATGCAAGCTTCCAGAATCTAGATGCCAAGGGCATTTCCCAACCCAGACATCGTCTTTACTTCCACATCGTTAGCATATCCATTTCACAAGTAGCACGTGCAGAAGAATAGAATTCTGTGTCCTTATTGCTACCAAAATTTCTGATTGTTAATTTCTTGGAGAGCACTAAAAGGGAATCACTAATTCTTTGTTGTACTAATACAAGCAGAACAAAAATATGGTGATTGTCCACCTCATCAGAAATATTAACTTGTCTTCACTATCTCACCTTTATTCTTTTCTGGATGCAACCTACAGATTACAACAACAACTAAGCCTTTTCCCATACTAGACAGGGTCGGCTACATGGATTCTTTGTTTCCACAGATCCCTATTGTGTGCCATGTTAGCAGATAACTCACAATAACCTACAGATTACACCACACAAAAAATTAACCATTTCCCAGCACTTACGTACACTGTCAACAATGAGTTGGTCACAACAATACCATAATAGTTTTCCATGTAGTCAAAAGTCTACAAGATCGAAAGATTTCAAGGCCTCGACACAACTATTTCCTTGAATCTTGCTTCAGAATTCCTAATGAAAGATGCTTTTTGATCTCCTCAAGCAAGACTCCAGCCAAAAGTTTCTGAACCAGACGCTCATGTATAAACATCATCACCTGACAGCCCTTACCAAGAGATGCACAGCCACTGAAGCAACAGAACTTGGAAACTGGTCCTGGACCAACACAGTTGCCTTTTTGAGAACACGCACACCTCATACTTCTAGAGATAGAAAGCAAGCAGTTTGCCAATATCTTTCCGGACTTGGTGATGCAGTGTCGGTGTGGAGGATTTTTTTTCTCTCTAAGAAAGGCAAGCTGAGGTTAGGCAGACCTCTACAAGATGCATAGTCAGATATTGAACTCCTCACCTTTTGTCAGAGAGCCAACTGCATAGCCAGTGACCTACGCCCCATTAGGGCTATAGTGACAGCGCAGAAGATTCACCTACTATGAACCTGTCTTTTCCTCAATTATAATTGGCGTTCACTTCAAGGTTTATTATGAACTCCAACCTGATAATTCTAGTTATCAAGCATGAGATCATATGTCACTTGAAAGATGCACCTTGCACTTTTCAGTCTCACAAGATTCTTCATTTCCCAGCAAGAAAACTCCTATTTTTGGATGGCCGTGGTCTGAGAGGGGAAGTATATACAGCGTGTCTTTGGGTAACTAAACATCCGCATCAACATCCTACAACCCATCTGCTGTGTATCGTGTCATTACATATATGCTCATATAAATATCCATGCCAGATACTAAATTAGCACATAATGTCGGAATCAATATATAAGTATCTTACCGAATACAATTGCTACTAGAAAATATTGTGGACATCAACAAGCAAATCCTTTCAATACAAATAGATACTGGTAGCCAATATACTTCCATGAGCCACAATGTATGGAAAAGGTGCATGTATCTCTTTTTTGTTAATATTCAGATTGTTCTGCAAAGCAGAGCTGCAGTTAAGGGGAGTAATAAGAGAAAAAACTGGTGGACATAAATAAGTTCACATCAGGCGGATAATTGGCATAAACAATATTGTAGGAGAAAAGTATTGATCAAGTTTTTATGATGTAAACAACAAAAAAATATGGTTCTCTGAGCAAGCTGTCCATCATCAGCAAGTTAAAGCATACTTGATAAGCATATAAATTGCAAGGGAAACAGGAAGAATTGACAGAACCTTGAAAGATCACCAAAATGAAATGCTATCAATACTCACCCACAACTGAGTTCTTGAACTTTACTTGCTTACTTATACTTGAAATTGTTAAGTCGGCAATTCAGAACCTCTTCTACATGTAAAATAAAGCCAGTTGCTTGATTTGTTTTGACATTCAAAAGCTTATCCAAATCCTGAAACAATGCTGAATGCTTCCAATACTTTAAACTAATATTCCATGTCCTAGAGAAATTGAAGCAAGTAGATTCTGGAACTAAAGTTTATTGCTTAATCACGACCCACAGCAAGATCAGCAAATTGTCCTCAATCCTGCAGCGGGACATTGGAATACAGATGATTATCATCGACCAACCATCTAAATATTAAAAAAAGGAATACCATGCCACACGTATTTATCCAGGACTCACTTAACCAAAAATCAAATAATATGACAGAAACAAAGTAGAATCACAACAAAAGGCAGCAGATTTCCGTAAGAGTTTGTGACACTAAGCTGGATCAAGAAAAACATTTGAAAATACACCTATAAAAAACAGAAAAGGATGATAGAAACTTTGTAAGAAGACAGAGGGATAGTAAAAGGAGATTATATAAAGTCTGGAAGCATTAAGCATGGATCAGTTTAGATGAAGAGAAAAAGAACATTTTAAAAAATTGCAGCTAAAATGCGGTGATTGCCTAATCCCATAGATGAACATAGAACCTCTAAAAATGGCTAAGACAAGCCTACGAAACAGAAAACAAAAACTCTAGTCACAATTCGCAATGAACTTCACGCGTCTTAGAAAATCAAGAGGATGCAAGGAACATTGGCAGAACCCGATATAATCAACAAAACCCCCCATCGGAAAATGAATAGAACACGAAAAAACAGATATGACGATAGCTTGGTATTCGTAAACAAGGATCGAACAAAGATCCAACCTTCTTTACAAAAAGAGCCCTTTCAAACATTAGACGTGAATTTAGATCTCTTAACCGTCCCAGGATCTGAATCCCCAACCTCTGGAACCAGTTGAACCTTCCCTACCAATACAGATCGGAAAACATAAACGACCAAACTGCCCAACTGATCGATGGATCATGCGCCAAAAAGGAGAAACAAAAACTACCTTTATTTCACAAGGATAAAAGGAAAATACCCATTCTCAGACCCGAATTTCAATTTCTCTAATCAATGAATATCGAAAGTTGTTCTTCGGTAACAAAAACACCGTAATCTAAAGTCCCACCAATCTAACGGCAGAAAATCGTCAGGACACAAGGCCGATTCTGAAAAATTTTAAATTTCCAAAATTGGTCACACAGGAAAATAAATCCAAAGAGAAACGAGAATGGCGAACAAGGGGGCAAAAATTGGGATATTACAATCGATTGAAGGGCGTAATTGCGATTGAGTTCCAAGGGAGAAAACCCTCATCGTCTCTTCCTATCTTTTGCTAGCAAACCTCCCCCTTTCTTCCTCCAGCAAAGATCAATCCCTTTCTCGTCTTCGGACCCAAAGAAAAAGGGAGAAAATCCAGAAACCCTCAGCACGGTCGGTTTAGGACGCAACGTCAAAATTTATAGATTTTCTTCTCTCTCTCTCTCTCTCTCACACACACACACACACGAAGATGCGCCCATTCTTCCGTTCTGATTTCTTGGTTTTAATTGGAAAATTTCCTAACTATTGGATTAATTAACCATAATGCCACGTCATAATGGTTCGGTTACAAATCCATAAGAGAGATCCGGCTCCATTGAAGACAATGAGGTGCGTGTACTTATTGCTTTGTGAATCCTGAGCGATCTTGACAAAATCCAACTCACTTTCCAAATGATAGCGAATCGGGCAAGTCGTATCCGATCAACTTGAATTAGAAGATTTGAATTCACAAAAATCTGAAGTTATATATAAAGTACTGTGAATCCAAATAGGTTAATCCTAGCAATTCAACTCAAATCTGGTTAATTTTGGTCACCCAAAGTGAACCAGCTTGCATTGGATCGAATTGCTGTTGGTTTGGTTCAAATTCCACCGATTTGATCAGATTATGAGAGTGCTATTTTGTAGTTTTCCGGACACAAAGCAGGTCCAATTTCAGAGTTTGGTTATGGGTACAATATGGGTTGTATGTTCTCATCATTTTTTACTTTACGAATCAAACTTAAATAAAAAAATCAAGCTTTCAAGTGAGCAATGGGTCATGTCATAATTGACCCGAAACTATCTACGGATTTTGTTCTGTGTTGGGCTTTCTCAGGTCTAAGAACTGGAATCCAATCGAATTGGTAGTGGGTTAACACATGCAAGTGAAAGGCCTATCAATAAGATCGATCTCATGCCTGTTTGGGTCTTGGGTCAGTACGAGGCGGACCACAAGCGAACCCGCCTCGGTCTTTTTCATTACAGCGTGTAATGAAGGATACTTCGGGCACAAATCGTGATCAGTAAACAAGTGATTATTTGGTATTAGGTGCTTAATAAGGTGTTGATTATGTTCAAAGTAGACGTGCTCATCTCATGCACCACAAGGAAACTTCATTAAACAAAAGATGGAGTTCACCCAACGACAAGAAACCAAGAATAGATTATTTCAATAAGAACCAATATTGTAAATATCGTTGAACACGATACGATAGTAACCCATATCACTACCTGAATCAACAACCTAAGTACCTGTATTGTATTTAACCGCCTTTTTTGGTACTTGGGGAGCCCAAAACCAATGCATGCCCCAGGTATCAAACTTGTGACCTCCAATTTGTGAGTCGACCCCCCAGCCAGGTGAGTTATGTTCGTTGTGTTCTATTTACTCGTCCAACAGTGAGCAATTGCAACATAGCATACGATACAGTGCATTATCGTATTTACTACAATGTATCATACAATATGATTAATTCTTTATTTATAAGAAACTTTCATTAAAAAAATAAAAAATAAAACAGCATTAAATAAAAGAAAAAGTAAAGTATCGGCCCCTACACGACATGGTAAGACACATGACACATGTGCATAGGTGCCATAAAGGATACTGGTCCATTACATTACTTACAATATCTTACGGTGGAACCTGAAAATCTGATGATCCTGTGGATGGTAGCATCTTTCTGGACGAAAACTTGATCTATGAGGATTTCAGAATTAGCACCAAATATTTGCAATTGCTATCTCTTTGGTTTAATTCTATGGATTTCAGATTCTCGTATACGACTGACCTTGGCTTCTGTGGATGGTAGCATCTTCCTGGACGAAAACTTGATCTATGAGGATTTCAGAATTAGCACCAAATATTTGCAATTGCTATCTCTTTGGTTTAATTCTATGGATTTCAGATTCTCGTATACGACTGACCTTGGCATCTGGTAGATCAATGCTTTGCTTTCTTTTTTCACAGGGGAGATCAGCACCTGAGAGTTGAGACCTACTGGCAACCCAGCAGCATTGAAATTTGACTGTAGCGGAGGGTCTATTCTGGGCATCAGCCTGTGCAAGAGGATAGCAGCTTACACAGAACCCCGACTGCAATGCAGCATGGTTGAATGTCCTTGCCTTTGGTCATTCCCAAACCAATCCATATTCATATCTGTATCCACAAAAACCAACAAATTATGCTTATAAGATCATCAAACTGCACTTCAATAAAAGGTATGTAATATCTGTATCCTTTCAAACAAGGATAAAAGTATGCACATCTGTATCCATACCGATATCTATATCCACTATATTGAAAGTAAAAACATCCTATCTGTATCCATTGTTGATGAACTGAATTACAGAACCGAACATAAGAAACGTTGAATTGAAGGAGAGCCATGTGTTTTACTAGTGCCTTATAGGCTCCAACTAAGCCATATAGCTACCCATCAACCTATGAAACAATCTGTGAAGGTTGCCAGAAACCATCCTGATTTTCGGTTGACAAAAAACGAGTGGTTCAGATCCATGGAGAAAATCACCAGCAGAACAAGCAATGGTTTCGAAGGATGCCAGGAACCACCTCAAGAAGGTAGGGTCAGTGAGATAATGTCAGAAGCACTTGTAATGCCTGAAAAAAAAATCAAATCAAAACCAAGACCAAGCCTTCTCCAACACTAAGTGAGGCGGGCTACATAGATTCTTAGTTGCAACTATGCTCGATCTTAAGAGTGTTACCATTTAAGTCTAAAAAAGAAAAAAGCAGGATAATACTTCAATATTTCCTTCCAATACGTTTAAGCCTTTGTCTCTCTTTAGAAGTGTTAACCACCTAATTCCTCTCACATCTCCATCTTGCAACACTAAACATTCAGAAAGAAGAATGAGTTCTAGAAACAATCTGTTTTTTGTAGCGAAGGGCTTACCTGGTTGGTCGTGCAACCAAACCGGGCATCATAGACAAAAACCGCCGCCATAGAAGAGCTTAGAGAGATCTACTTTGTTATTCTGCTCTTTTGCTCCGGACGTAAACCTTCATGAATCATTTCCTTGAAAAGTTTAAACCCCGAATCCATGGTGCTTTGATGTTTAGCGTAGCCACTCATAAGAGCAGTCCAAGAGACTACATTTCTGACAGGCATTTCATGGAAGAATTTCTGCGCATCATCCAAACTTCCACATTTAACATACATATCAATCACTACGTTCCCAACGAATAGACACATTCTATTTCCAGTTTTCACCAATTCACCATGTACTTGATGGCATAAGCATAGTGATCCAATTGCCAGGCATGCCCGTAACACAGCCGACACCGAGAAGTCGTCCACCGCCTTACCTTCTCTTCTCATACCACAACAAACACGCAAAGCATCGGAATAGTTACCATTCTTCACGCATGCAGAAACCATGACAGTCCAAGAGACCACGTTTCGTTGAGGCATTCTGTCAAACAAGATGCAGCACTCAAGGAAACTCCCGAGTTTCGAATAAACCACGATTAAATGATTGTTCAAGGCAGCGGAGGCACCTAAACCAGATAAAATCATGTGGGTGTGAACACATTTAATTATTTCTAAGGAACTCAAATCGACAAGCAATCTTGACAGAGGGGTGACTATCTGAGGATTGTCATCCACTACTCTAGCGTTGTTGGAAACAATGACGTCGATGGTAGTCCAGAATTCGCGCCTACTGCACGAATTTGTTGCGAATTGCTGGATAGTTGAATAAGTTTCGTGTGAACTGCTGATCGATGTGTTTCTATCGAAGAGGTGAATCGTCCTGGAGAGATGCCGAGCTCGCAAGAACATGAAGGAACGTGACAGGCATGGAGCGCTGCCGATGGAGGTGTGAACCAAGTCAGATTGCCGGGACGAGCCCACCTACTTTCGGGCCTCGTCGATGATCCAGCGACTCAGATGCCAGAGTTCACATCAACAACGACAGCTAAGCTTTTTCGAGGTTAGCTACATGCATTTTTGTTTTCATGCTGCCAATATTTAAGTCATCATAAATAAATTTTATATATAAGCTAAATTATTTTTTTATTGTTTTCTTTCAATACTTTTTTTTTTATGATTCTATTCAATACTTTCATCATCTCTCATATATATTTATTCAATACTTTCATCATCTCTCATATATATTTAAATCACCTTAAATGATGTTCTCTTATTTTATCATATAATATATAATATGTTTATCATATTCAACGATTTTTCATACTTTCTTATCAAAAATCTTTTAATAGTATTTTTATGTACTTAAATATTTTTTTCATTTATGATCTAATTTGTTTATAAATATTTTTTCTCATTTATGATCTAATTTATTTATAATGTCTTCATTATTAATACAATCCTTATTTCTACTGTGAACAACTTTTATATATGGTGGTTGACTTTTCAAAACTTATAACAGCATGTCTATCGTTCTAAAAATAATGTATTTTTTTGTCATAAAGAATATTTATACATCTTTTTATTGTAATCAATTTATATTAATTCTAATAATAATATATTCATCAATTTTCTAATCGCCCTAAAAAACTAACCTTAAATACTTAAAACATTTTTTATAAGAGATGCAATGTATATCAATATAATTTGATGATATGAAATACTATAGAGTTCTATATCTATGCAAATTAAATCATTTTTTAAAGTATTACTTTTATAGGTTGAGGTGGGTGGAGCAGAGAAACTTGAATCAAAGTGGGTGTAAAGGTAAATATGGGGTTTGATCCCGATACCAGATAAGCAGGTCTAATAGTGGAGACGATACAAGCGAGAGGTAAAAACTCGACCCACCCTGCCCCCATTGCCATCCCTCCTAGTGACACGGTTTAGTTTCAGCTACTAGACTAGAGAAGCAGTCTGTATACAACCAATAGAATAAATTTGATGTGGATAAATTGAAGGCAATTTGAGCAATCGATGAATACAAAGTAATGAATGTTCATGTAGTTAAATTGAGTTGGTTTTGGTTTGATTGGATTTTTTTCAATAAAAAAAACATTGTCTTCGTTTTTATTTGATTTAAAAGAAAAGTTCCTAAACGCACTTGTTTGGTAGAGTATACAAGTCGAGCTGGGTCAGCTCACTGTGGGGCTAAAGCTCATGCAGCGCTGGTTTTCTCCGTTGACAGGGCCTGAGTTCGAGACACTTGGTTAAGGGGAGAAAGTTTCAAACCATTTGACTCAACCAAGTAAGGTCCGGTCCACTTGAAACCGTGAATCAAACACATCCTAAAGTACTTATTGGTGCTAGTTGTGTTCTCGTTTTTCAGTAGAACAGAGAGGAAGCCTGAAGCACACCCTAGGTATTGAACTCATAGCCTTTGACTTGTGGGTTGACCCTCAGGTGAACTGTTGCACTTTGTCTTACCGATCGTAGTTTACTTGTCTCAGAAATAGTTTTTTCCTGTATTTTTGTCTGCTAAAATAAAGTTACGAGTTGATGATGAACTTGATCGTGAAATTTGCTACATTTATTTTTGGGACATTCTTTTTACTATCCACACGTTAAAAAAAACAAACACTCTTCTCACTTTCTCTCTCCTCTCTTACCTAATTCCAGTAAGGATCTTCCTTCATTTCTCTCTCACCCCTTATTGTTTTTAATCATTATTACCTTTTTTGGTAGTTAGACAACACATAATCTTTTCACTCAAAAAAAGAATACAAAAATAAGAATAAGAAAAGCAAAATCAATAAGAAAAAAATGAACATAAGAATCAAGAACAAAAGAAAAATAAAAAAAGATAAACATATTTTTACGAACATCGCACGAAACAAGAAGATATGCTGTGTGGTTGAGCCACGTCTCCCTCCAATAGAAAGACCCAACACATGCATGACTTCTTTGTCGGGGAGATATGTATGTGCCACGTCTCAAGCCATGAACTCAACGCCATTTTTTTGTTTTCATTTCAGTCGAAAATAAAGCCAATTTATTAAATCAATAACATACCTCTAGAAATCATCGAAAACCTTTTTGAATCAGTCTTACTTTTCTTTTTTTCTCTTTTTTTCGTCTTCAATGAGATTCGAAGTACTATGAAATGGTTGATGATTAAATATCGTACATTAGATCAAGTTTCAAGTTGTGGGTCATGGTATGAGAGGATGAGAGGATCAACGGTGAAATAGAAACCTACAGAGATTGTTTAGGGGGCATTGCGATAATTTCAAAATTTAATATAAATAAATTGGAAGTTCACATTGTCTAGAAGTATTGTGATAATTTTCAAATTTTAGTAAGACTTGAATAATAAAAGAGTGCGTACGTATCAATCTTATTTCTTTTTGGTATGTATATATATAGAGAGAGATTGTATGTTGCTCGGCCGTAATATACTCACGCATACTCTTTACTTTTGCTTTACTTTTGCACACGAATCGAACTCACACCCTGCTCAACGGAGCTAAGAACTCTGCCAGGTGGTAGCCTGAGTGCAATGCAGGAAGCAAAATATTCTAAGCATGCATGTCCTATATTTATTTTAATGCGTGTGTTATTTTTCTCGTGTCTTTTTAGCACTGCAAATACATTCCTCTAACCTTAGGGGCGACGGACAAAACTTAGGTCTTATTCGGGTTGGCTTTTCAAGCAGATAAATGAATGACATTACCATGACCGAGAGCATGCATTTCCTGGTAATTTCAGACACGCTAGAATATCATGACACGAACCCGAGATATAGAGCTTATCTTCACGTTCACCAAAATAACACGAGATATAATTCAATCTTCGGACTTGGGTTGTGGATCCGCTATAAGGCCATTCAACCCGGCCCAAAACAGGTATGATACTACACTTTTGGTATGCTTAAATACTGGATTTAAACGACCACTCACACTTGGATCCAAATCAAGCGTTGTGCTCCCACAAGGCATTGTCATGTTGGACAATCAGATATATTGCGTGTCTTCCTTCTCATTGGGCTTTTGTATCCAAAACCATATCCATCTGGTAATCCAAACCAGGTTCAGGTTCCAGATAGACGATCTATGTGGTAAACATGGGTTGTTTGTATTGGATTATAGCGTATCCTTGCAGTTTTACTATTCACTATTTATATACGTATCCAAATCCAGTTATCCTAAATCCCATGGAAGAAACTGGAACTGCTCGTGCACTCCCAACCGTCCAAAAGGAATACATTCAAAAAGATCCCACCGGTCCACCAATATCATGTATAGATTGCATGCCTTATAACAGCTAACAAGACACTCTCATAAATTGCCAATCATAACCATTAATACCCAAAGCCAGTTGGTCAAATTTCGAGACGTGTTTAATGCAATGTGTTGTTAGTTTTCATTTGATTGTCATGGTTTGTGAGATTCAAAGCTCTCTTTTGCATTTCTGGTGGGAGATTTGAAGACAATGGTACAAGATTCATGTGAAACGTAACTCTCATCCCGTTTGATTCGAGGACCTTAACATGCTTGCTTTCCATGAGAAATTTGGTTATAAATGTATAGGAATCCAATTCAAACCTTTGGATCGTCAGAAGCCACCATCCGAAAAAGATAATCTCGATCACCTCCAGTCCATCAGTACTTTTTAGGTGGATTTGAACTCTTTAGAATCCTATTCAAATTTCAACAGTTGGGCAAGCTGAATCAAACGTCGAAAATGGATTCGCCATCTCCGTTTTGCTTTGAACAGCTTCCAGGAGAATTCGATTTAATGACACGAGAATCCAATTCTTTTGTCATGGGGTGTGAAAAAAATCCACACGACAGGCAAACGCGTCCTACTAAGAGACTCAATTCTAGAACAAGGGGTGTGAAAACGATTCACAAGAGAAAGTGAACCCTTCATGGCAGGAAGCATTGCCCGGGCAAAGCAAACGTGCATTGTTACTTCATTCAACCTGGAATATCAAGATCCGTGGCACTTCAACGAACGGTTCATGGCTTTCGATTGATTGGTAAGAATGGAAGCAGACATAAGCCTAACGTCAATCAAACAACCTAAGTTTATATCAATGTCCACTGTAGTCGACAGTGCTTCATCTTCGAGGGAAAAGCAATTCCAGCGAAAGGGAAGCGTATAATCGGAATAACGGGGTGTCATATTCGAGTGCAGTCTCTTAGGAAGTAGCAAGAAAAGTGTAATAGAGTTTTAGAGGAAAGCCAAAAAGTGTGAAAGAGGGTGGGAGAATTTCTCGACCATGTCATACAAGGTGGGAAACAAGGGGGCGGAAAGAGCACGAGAAGAGAGAAAGTAGGAGGGGCGACAACAATGTGAGCCAACAAATCTCTTAATTCCAGTCCAATCCTACCTCTGCTTCAATGCCCAGAGAGAGAGAGAGAGAGTAGGCGTTGGAGCGTGGTTGGTATTTTATTTGTCGCCACTCGCCACTCTGCCCCTGCACTCTCCTTTCTATTGCCCCTCCTGTACCGAGTCCTGACTCTCTCTCTGTGCGGGAAGAAGGAAAGGAAACCTTAGCTCTTCCTCTCGATCTACGGAATTGAGGTAAGTAGTTTCTTCGAGTACCCTTTATTCGATAGTCATGGAAAAGGAGCGGAAATGATGTGAGTGTGGGGTTTGGTATTCCACTTTTGATGGGTTTTCTGGTTTAGGGCTTCATTTGTGTATTCTGGAATTGGAGGGTCTTCTGTTGAAAAAATGTGGTGCTTGGTTGCAGGATTTTTGGGTCGTCTTTGTATTATTACAGAGGGCGTGTGATTGAGAATGCTCGGTTTGGAAATTTGGGGTTTAGGAACTGTTGGTTAATGTTTTGATGCTGGCTCCGTTTTGTTGGTTGTTTCGTTGTGAATGTGGGCTTCTGGCGCCTCTCTCAAGTTGCTTTATTGTCGAAATTTTAGTGCGAACTGATATTTTGATGGAGGATTCGTGGATCCTCCTTTGATTTTGGGACTTGATGCAAGTTCCGAGGCTTGCTGTCTTAGGAACAAGTGTTTGCGGCGAATGGAAGAGCAAACCTCGGTGATAATCCAGGGAGTTTAGGTATATCTGAGATCCGTGCACATTTGAAGACCATGAAGGAGCTATCTTTTGCACACAGTAAGGCAAAAAGTTGGATTTTGGCTAGTTTGATCGGAAAAACGAGGAATTTTCTGTTTGTTCCGTAGATGTTCTTTCTAGGCACTAGAGTTTCAAGTATTTCAACAGAGTATTGAGGCAGTCCTCAACTGATTAATTGCAAAGAATGATAAAAGATGGGCACAAAAAGAAAGAGAAATTGTGAGTTTAGTGAGGAGTATGCAAATGCTTTGTTTGGGGAAGAGATAGGAAGTTTGGTAGATGATGGTGGAGGTGATGAAGGGTGGAATGGTGAACTGCGGGTATTTTCATCTGTTTTCTATCGAGCCCATGATTTGCTGGAGAGTGCAACTAGCAACAACGGAAATGTGCTGCCATCTGATGCCATTGTTTCTAATGGCTGTGTGCCATTTCAGTCAGGCAATGCAGCAATATCTGTCATAGAGTATTCCTGTTTGCCAGAGGGATTGGAGTCTCAAGGGGCAAAAGTGAGGCAGGTGAGATTGTGTTCTGATACTTCTAATCCTGATGTCACCGGTGAATCTTTAGAGAACAATTGTGAGTTTCTGATCTCAGAATCTCGAAAGAATTTGGGAACCGGTTTGCATCATTCTGGTTGTATTGATGCATCTTCTGAGAACTTTTTTGTGATATTGAACTCAAAGCCTGCAGAAAAAACTGGGGATGGTTGCTTGCATTTGGTGTCCCCTGAGGTGGTTGATGGTGCTAATGAACATTCCGACAAAAAGGAGGCAATGCAATATATAACAGGGTCAGTAGTTGAATCATCAGCGGATGAACCCCAAGAAATTGGAAATGGTTCGGTGCTTGATACTGCTTTTCTTGATGCATCATCTGAAAAGAGTTTTGGCATTTTGAGCTCAAAAGCTCTAAAAGAAATCGGAAATGGGAAAGTATTCAGCTTGGACATATCTAGTGCAAAGGGTGTTTTTGCTGAGGAAGATAGGGGTGTGAATTTTGGACATTTGAACGGAAAATGTAGAGTTAGTATGGGGACTGGTTCTAAGCTGAAGTCTGCAACAGAACACTCGTATTTACCAGTGGAAGTGGAGTCTCATGGTGCAGAGTCCAAAAAGGTAAATCTGCAAACTGATATTGCTGGTTCAATTGTGATTGGTGTAGCTTATGAGAACAGCTCCGAAATGTTGAGCTCAAAAGAACATTTTGTAAATAATTCATTCTGTGTTTCTGGTCCAACCGGCATACCATCTGATAACAGCTCTGGAACATTGGTCACAAAAACTGAAAATTCAGAGCACAATTCTATGCCTTTTGCGCTCCCGAATGCGATTGAAGATGCCATCGGAACAGTGGATGCTGGGGACACTATCCACAATATAACAGACCTGGTAGCTGAATCTTCAATTTCCGATATCTTGTCTCATGATTGTTCTTTTGAGAAACCTACAGCATGGAATGATAAAAGATGTAAGGGAGAACGATTAGATTGTAAGCAATCGTGTCAGAAAGCGCTAGTGGCTTTTGATGGCTCTGGCTTGGACACACAAACCCCAAATGATGGGTTGGCCAAGGAAGCCATAAATGCGATGGTAGTGATCACATCACCTGTTTCACAGGAGAGTTCTGTTTCCAAAACTTCTGAGACTAATGTTCTTGCTACTATTGAAGATGACATGCAACCGTTAAATATTATTGGAGGAAACAGTGAAAAGAGAACGAGGGAAGCACTGCTTTTAATGTCAGATGAGGTTAAAACGTCATGGAAGAAGGCCTTCACTGCTGAGCTTCGCACAAGGCTGTGGCAAAATATAAAAGACTTTCTTGTTGATGCTGGGTTTCAGGTACAGTACCGCCACAGACCCCAAAGAGGTGCTATTGATTCAGTTTATGTGTCACCTGGGCGGGACCGGGTCCGTTATGCTTCAGCAGTCAAAGCATGGAAGGCATCTGCCGATATGCTATTTCATGGCAAGAAGAAGACTATGTTGGATTCACCCACAAGAGAATGGGAGGATACTACTGACTTTTGGGCTCAGTTAACTGATGCCTTGGTGCTTGTTGAGATGGAAGTAGGACGAATGGGTCATAAAACTGCCATATTAAAGAGATGGGCCCTTCTTGACCCTTTTGTGACTATGCTGTTTATTGAAAGACTTGAACCACTGAAAGCTCGGGAAAACGTGTTGATGAGATCCACTAAAGAACCTCGTGGCCGTCGCATCTCAAAGCGGTTGGTGAAGCAAGGGAAGTCAAAGCTCACCATGTCATGTGGTGATCCTTTTGAGTTCAGTTTGGAGCCTGGACTCCAGTTAGAATCAGATACTGCTCACAGCCAGTTAACTGATGTTTCACAGGCTGAAGGAAGTGAAGACTTGGGTAGATCACCTGTATATGCCAAAACAGAGGGTATAGCCCCTGTCAAAGGGTCTTCTCCTTCAAGAAAATGGGCATGCCCTCCTGGGCAACATTGTGCTGTGCAAGAAGTCGAGATGTTATCACTTGAAGAATCCCCTCCTGTTTTCCCTGATATTTCTTCTGAAATTAACCCAACTCTTCATGTTGTAAATGTAATATGTATGTCAAAAGTACATAAAGATTCAGAGTGTGTGAGTGCATTTTCAAATGTTGATGATAGTCAGATAGGCATTGCGCCAAGCACAGTGCTAGACAAGGAAATAAGAGACCAAGTGAATATCCTTGGCAAGGAACCAAATCAAGAAGGAAATCCACTTGGTGTGGAACATAAAAAGGTTGAGTATCTTGGTTGTTGCAGAAGTCCTTGCAAGAAGGAGGAGTTCCACGCTAGAGGTGATGATGGCGTTGTATGCCAAGCAGGGATTTTAAGTTCTGATGGAAAACATAAGTCAGAATCCAAGGAAACCAAGCATGCTCGACCTTACAGATACCCAAGCTGTGGTTCATTACAAAATTCCCAGTTTGAGGTACCAAGAAAAATGAACAGGTCATGCAAGAAGTCCAAGAATCCAGTGGCCAGTGACCTCAGCAACTTATGCAATGCTAATGTGGAAGGTGAAGCTTCAGTGGCTCATGAAGCCAAAGATCAATTCATGGTCATAAGCAAAGGTCAGGAGACAAAGAGTTCTAAGCTTTTGAAAAAGATCCATAAGTCTCCTGCTGACAAGAAACATAAAGGAACTACAAAGCCTGATGCTGCTTCTTGCCTGCATCATGATCTCAGTAAAGTGAAGAATACATGTTTACATGAAACCTGGGCATTTAAGAAGGAAGCACTCATTGGAGATGATGGAAGAAAGAGTCCGGTTAGAAGCCCAATTGATGATCGATCTTCTGTTCATCAAGCTAGCAGTAAAGCTGTAAAGATATATAAATGCAAAGCCAGCAATGAAATTGGAAGAAAGAAAATAAAAGATGAAACTGTTTCAGCTAAAAAAGTATGTCAGATAAATGATGATGATCTCTTGATTGCAGCTATAATAAAAAATAAAGATCTTGGTTCGAATAGCCCGTCTACTGTTAAAGCAAGGAAGAAAACAGCTAGAACTGCAAGAAAGCTGAAGAGTTATAGAGGAGGCTGCAAGTTACTTCTCAGAAGTCCTGGCAAAGGAGGACAACATTTATTGAATGGAAAGCAGCCTGCTTTTTACAAGAGGACAGTTCTTTCCTGGATGATCGATTCTGGTGCTTTATTTGAGAATGAGATAGTCCGGTACCAGAGCAAAAATGGGGCGTTGGTTAAAGATGGATGGATTACAAGGGATGGGTTATTATGTAAGTGCTGCAATAAGATATTTTCCTTGTCAGAATTTAAGATTCATGCTGGCTCCAAAGTTGGTCGTTCCTTGTTGAACCTTTTTGTGGAGACTGGTGATTCGTTCACCCTCTGTCAGCTTCAGGCTTGGTCAGCTGAATACAAGGCCAGGAAAGCTGGCAAGCGCATGGTGGATGATGCTGAGGTAGACCTTAATGATGATACCTGCGGCCTTTGTGGGGATGGAGGTGTATTAACATGTTGTGACAACTGCCCTTCTACTTTTCATCATGCATGTTTAGGAAATCAGGTACGTCATTTGCTGGACACACGCACACACAGATATATATGTCACCTACTTCTTGTAAATTGAGAACATTTTTTCATGTTTCCTTTGTTCATTTGTTCATGTAAGTTGAGATGGATGAGTGGTCACACAAGGAAAGACCATATACATAATGAGGTTATTAGAAACAAATTGGGAGTAGCACCAATAGAGGATAAAATGAGAGAAAATCGGTTAAGATTGTTTTGACATGTAGAAAGACGACCAAAGGATGCTCCGTAAGAAGATATGAAAAACTAGATTGTGGAAATGTTAAAAAATGAAGAGGATGACTACAAAAGTGTTGGAAAGAATAATAAAGAATGATCTATTTTATATTGAGTTAACTGCTAGCATGCACATGATAGGGCTCTGTGGAAACAAAGAATCCATGCAGCCAACCCCATCTAGTATGAGAAAAGGCTTAATTGTTGTTGTTGTTGTCCTTTGTTGTTTTGCTATATCTAGTCTGGAACCTACTTGGTTTGTCTAGTGCGAACAATATATTGGGATATGTAGCTTGAAACACACTTATCATAGTGATGAATAAGAGCATATCTTGCCTTGAAAATGATCTTGAATCTAATCGTTAGCAACCAGAACATGTTGAACAGATGTGTGGAGTTAGATTGAGTTGGTATGACTTGCAATTAGAATTTGTCCATTTTTAACTAGGTCATGCTTAGTGTAGCATGCCGTGGAAGGTAGCACGATGTCTGAAATCTGCCCCTGCTTATGATGTGTGTTTAGATTCAATAGTTTTAGTTGAGGTTGGGATGAGGCTTAATGATGCGCATGAACATGTTATGGTTGTTGTCAGTTGCTACTGCTACCAGTACATTCTGCTTGTTTCTTTTTACATCTAAAACTTCAATGCACACTGTGATGTTTCGTAGATGAACTGTTGTTGTCTAGTGTTCCTTTCAGTTTGTTTTCATTCTTAAGCTGTCAAGAAGTAGGTTCATGGGACTGCAGAGACTTTTATTTATTGTGAATGGTTTAAGTCCTTTCCTGAGGTGTCATAAATTATTTCTTTTCTAATCTTTTCAAGTTGTGTGAAGAGTTGGTGTTTGTTGTTGTTGTGTGTATATGTGCATGCACATGTCTCACTGCATGCTTTTGTATATTCGTCTATACTCTGCACTTTGAGAATACACTCCATTCTTACTTTTGGGTAATGGCCTGAACATAGTTTGCAAAGTTTAATGGGGTCTTATATCCTTCCCTTTTCCATCTTGGTTCCATGAATAGAACAGGATAGTTTTTCTTTTGCATATCTTTGGGGATGTCCCTTTGATTCTGTGAATGGTCCCTTTGATGTCCATTCATGTTTTGTGCACTGGGAACCCCTTAATATACTTTCTTCTCAGTGCAGTTTGTACCTGCAGAAGCATCTGTTTTTACGTTACTCATTAGAAATTCTTGAAAGCTCAAGCAGTGTGACAACCACTGTAATTATTTTCCCTATGTAGTTTTACTTGCTATTTAAAGTACCCCTTCTTGGAATCTATCTTTTCTTGAAATGCACTGTTATGATTATTACTGCTTATATTATCCTATTGTGGTTATTAATTATTAGTTTTTTTAAAGTTTTAATTTGGTCTGTGGATGCATGCTTGATCTTGTAGATGTTAATCATCCTTCTAAAGGGTTTCAAACAAAATTTCCACGAAAAAGAAAGAACCCCCATCTCTCCTGCTCTTAGAGACAGCAGGTTGCTTTTGCTTCATAGGTGATGATCTATGAAACAGGTTCCTGTTTCTCAGAATGCTTGATTGCTAATCCTTTTTCCCCTTCTTTTTTCCTGCTAATGCATTCAGCTGCTTCCTGATGACAATTGGTATTGCCCATACTGCACTTGTGAGATATGTGGTGAAGCAGTCCTTCAGCAAGATGCTTTGGGTTCTTCCGTGCTGATACAATGTGTACAGTGCGAGTGCAAATGTAGACTCTTAACTCTAAGTTAACACATGTAACCTACTTCTTATTATTGCAATGCATAAACACTCGGGCATTGTTCACTACTTACAGCATGCTACTTGATTGACAGATCATAAACTCTGTCTGGCTGACAGGCTCCGATGTGGAGGTGATGATTCAACCAAGGAAACATGGTTTTGTGGAGAAAACTGTCAGGAGGTATCATTTTCTTTGGGAGTCTATTTTCATTTTCTTTAGGCTGTGTCTTTGGAAGGAAGGTGGCAGAACCATAAATTGTCTTGGGATACACACTAGCATGTATTTGTAATTTTGTATGAACAAACTTTCTCCTCTAACAAGAAAGCATGACATAACTTTTATCATATTGTGAAAGTTTCATTGGTTGTGTATTATCATGATCTTTCTTTATCTATCCACTATAGTTCCTGACATTCAACCTATTTGCTTTTGTAGTATCTGTTAGTCTCACATTCATATGGAACCTAGGAATGTCTACTATCATGCCCCTTTTGTACGTGTACGCCATAGTTCCTGACATTGTCTCAACATGTTCACTTTTTGTACTATCTGCTAGTCTGACGTTTGATGGAGCCTAGGAAATGGCAAATTTTAAAGATACTTTTATTGTATCTTGATTCTAAATTGTACCCATAAGACAGACAGACTAAAATATTTATAAGCAATGGGTCAATTAGCATAAACTTTTCCAATGGGGTGGTACAAGAGTGAAACATCTGATGGTCTTTTCATTGTCAAAGGACATCAATATTTATGAGCAATTGGTCAAATGGCATAAACATTTTTGAATTGCAAATTGTTTGATGGTACCATCTATCCAAGGGTTAGAGATGCTCTATGGCATGGTACAGCTGAGGAAACTTGATCAACCTCTTACTTTATTAGTACATCTAGTCTTTTGCATAGCTCTGTGTGGTGTATTAACTACATGGGTCTATATATGGGATGTAGGAAGTATATATATATATATGGGATTTAGGAAGTGACATGTGGTTTAATAACATGAATGCACAGATTTTGCATCTTCACAGACAAACATCAGCAACCATATCCTTTTGTGTACAAAAGCTTTTTGTATGTGTGAGCGTCTATGTCCTCAGAAACATGCGTGTAACACTTCAAGCTCCCATTCCTTGCAGGTTCATTCAGGATTACGATCTCATGTTGGAGTCATGCACCATATTGGAGAAGGCTTTTCTTGGACGCTTCTAAAATGCATCCAAAGTGACCAAAGAGTTCATTCAGCACAAGGATTTGCACTAATGGCAGAATGTAATACTAAACTAGCTGTTGCCCTTTCTATTATGGAGGAGTGCTTTGTGCCTATGATTGATTCAAGAACCGGCATTGATATGATTCCGCATGCCTTGTACAACTGGGGGTAAGGTCTTGACCTTGGTGGTGTTTCCAAGAACTGGGCTTGTTGTGATTCCAAATGTACAAAGTAATATGTCGATGCCATTTCTCTTTTCAATGATTAATTATTTCATTTCTGGAACCCTAGCGGCTGAGTTGCCAGCAATTACATTACAAAAGTGGGTAAGGAATATATTTTTGATATTTATATATGATTTTGTAGATGTGCTTGTGTTAGGTTTCTGAGAGCCCGCGTAAAACTTCGTCGGATTTTTATAACATGGATTATAAAAATTATGAGCATTGTTGTTGTTGTACCAAATTAATGGTGATTAGAGCTGTTCATTTTTTATTTACGTTACAACTTCAAAATCTTTCATGTAAAGATTTGCTTCTTGCAAAATAAACAGTGACCAATCAATCAGTATAGCTGGATTGACAAAGCACTTGATCATTAACAAGAAAAAGAATCAAACTGCAAAGGTTTTAGAAATTTGGACCCTCATTTGGATCATCCGCACCTGTACACATACATACACCATGCAAAAGTTAAATGGACATCTATGAATTAAAGAACGAGAACAATTTTAGGAAAGGAAGACAAGAACAGTTATTGCATACGAAAGAAAAGTGCCATTTTGGTAGCTTTTTAACTATTGAAGGCGCTCTTGTTTAAAATAAATTAATATCCGAAAATGAAATTGGTAAACTCTTCAGGGAGATGGTTAAGATTGAATTTCATGAAAATGAAAATTGTCTTCCAAATTTGTGCAACCGCCTCTCCAGCAACCTTCTATTTATGATTTCTAACATTTGAGACCTTATTTACCAACACTGCTATAAAGGGCCTACATGTCAATCTCCAAAAGCATAAGACGAGGCTAAGTGGCTTAGTTAGTTATTTGAGAAGGAACTCCGCAAGAGAACGATTGCTTATAAAGAGGGAAAACTTGTTTGTAAAAAAACAATAACAAGCTTATATGTCCAATATATTTAATTGAAGTATATATACCCATGTATGCATAAACATATTTGAAAAGAATAACTGAGAACTGTTCTGTGTCATGATTAAGGGCTTAATCGCAAAATTTATGGTCCCCGGGCCATGAGCTCTTTGATGACAGCAGAAGAATCCAATCTTGTGGTGGATTCATTTTGATAACTATTTTTTATTAAATTTATGAGGTTCAAGTGTTAATGCGCTCCAAAACACTTACAAAAGAATAAGAAGTATTAGTAGCATACACACACACAAAAGAGAAAGAGAGAGAGATTAAATGGCTGAATAATGATTGAAGGTAGAACGGTTAAGGAAAAATAAAAGATGGGTAAGAATCATGCCACATTTAGGGTAAATCATTCACTGTGTTTGTAGTTAAAATTGTTATTGCAATGGAAGGTAGAACGGTTACAATCTTCCAAAAAATAATATAGTAGTGAAAAAAGGTTATAATTATTGCTACTTTTATTGAATAGAACCCTAGCTGTGGTTAATGTTAATTAAATGTATGTATGACATGGATGTGCATGATTTTGTCTATATGTGTGCATATTTAGGTTAGCAATAGATGTTAATCTGTGTCACGTTTAGCATGGATTAAGTAAGCACATACAAATATACCAATCAATTATGACCAAGATACCCTGCGGGTGCATGGTTGTGTTCTGATCAGCAACATGTTGGCTCATGGCTTCTTAGTTATTGCCGCGGGAACCCGGGGGAGGGGGGGTTGTTCATTAAGTACGAGAATTGTCAGCTGATTATGTTCATTATTCTTCAGAGCAGATATTAACATGGCATTTTGCTTCATTTGTATGTGTCATCCGTTCAGTTGTTAATTTGGCTTTTGATATTGTTGACAGATCTTGTTTTACACGGTTAAATTATCAAGGTTTTTATACCATGGTCTTGGAGAAGGGCGATGAAATAATCTCTGTAGCGTCAATCAGGTAACGGTTTGTTAGTTGTTCATTTTACAAGGCATAAGAAGTATGGCTTTGTACGTTGAACGCCTGCAATAGGGCTATTTATATCTGATGTTCTGTATTGAGTTTGGAAAATGATTATCTTCATATGACTTGTGAAGGTGTTCTACGGTGGAGAATGTATAGAAAACTCAAGAGTATCAAGCACTACAAAGAGAAAAAGTTGGGTTTATAATTAGGTAAAATCCATGTAAACATGGGTTTGTGTTGATGATGTTCCTAATGAGGAAGCAACAACTGCACTTATGACGTTATGTATCAAGTTAATGCATTCATATGCTTGGTGCACTCACAAGAATGGGTTGAACTTTGTACTAGATAAAAAATGCACGTTGATATCTTTCATGGTCAAGTCTTGAAGTTTTGATGATTGAAATACAAGGTGCCATCATATGGTCCCCTTCTGTTTCTAGGCCTCTTAAATTATTCCGGGTATTACATGGAATTAGCTACTTTTGTGTGTTCCGAAACTTCCATTTTATACTTAAGAATCCTAGATGGGAATACAGGTTTGCAATTACCAACTGGTAGAGGGGTTTCATTCCCTGGGCTATTTGCTGAACTGTTTTTTTTTTCACTAATCGTTTATGGGGACCTGATGTTGCGCGTCTTATTTTGACAATGACTAAACCTGTCAAACTTCAGTTTTGGATTATCAAGTTTAGGTCACTTTGACTGGAATATGGTTTATGGTGTCCTTTTTGCTACTAGTGCTCTCTCTCTTCAAATCCACACATCACAAGCTCATGACTTGAAGGGTTGTGCAGGGTACATGGGGTGGTGGTTGCTGAGTTGCCTCTGGTCGCAACTTGCAGTGAATATCGCCGCCAGGGCATGTGTCGCCGTCTTATGAATGCCATTGAAGAGGTAATTTACATCTTGTACGCATCACCTGGGACCATCCCTTTTCCCCCCTCATGAACTGCAGGATTGCATGGGTGCCATTTCTTAAGGAAGTTCACTACTGCATGCTTTGGAAATTATGGTTCCCATTATTTTGTTCTTACAATTCGATTACTTGCATCAACAATTCTTTTGAGATACCTAGAAGACCCTTGTTGGGCATCACACTTCAAGGTGATAGGCTAAATGATAACAAGTTGATAATGTAGTTAAGTGAACATCAAAGAAAAGAAAGACCAGGAGTAGAAGAATAATATAACTACTCCAGTTGCTTTCTAGTTAATTCGGCTATTCAATATTCATGTGCATGATTCATGCATCATAAGTTAAGCAGGTGAACATTGCTAAAATGTCTGGTTGGTTGGTGCTTCTGCTTATCTTCTAGTTTGTCTTTTAACTATGATATATTTAATTTTGTGAAAATGTACTTTCATGATAACGGATTTCAGACTGCTGACTACCATAACAGCGTGTCCTAAATGTATGTGAAAAGTATTCAAGGTTCTTTCAAGTGCTTCTGTATGAGCCGATGAATTTTCACCGTCTTGTTGAAGAGTTTGCTGTTGTGCAGAGTCTGCAGACCCTTACCGAATATGTATGCCTGGGTATTGAACTCATGACATTAACTTGAAGTCTTTTGAGCGAACCTCCTTAGCCAGAAGGCATTTGGCTACTCGGTACTGATGGTAGTTGTCATTGGTTCAGGCATTACTTCTCCCCATCATGTGGTTGCATAGCTACAGATGTTTTGTGCTTTGATAACGAATAATAAACGACTGGAGTACTGTAGCATACAAACCCATCCTTTTTTGGAAATGTATGTGCTCTGCAGATTCCTGCTTTTTATGCCGTATCCTGTCTCTTATGGTCACACCTGTGACTGCATGATGCAATGCCTCCGAGATGAATTACATGCCTCACTATTACATAACAAGCTATTTGCCAACCCAAGAGCTCATCTAAGAGTTTGCCCTGGTTCTTTTCTTGGTTGGACAGTTAGCGGATAAACATTCATATTTAGTGATACAAGTTCTGATGGATGAGGAGAAATGCCAGACTTGTACGGCCGAATTCAAGAGGTCATGACACATTATGCCATGAGTAGGGTTAAATTTGAGTCATTTGACTGTGTTTTAACAACAGGGATGTGACTCTTATCCAGACAGGTTGTCGGTTCATCTGGTCATTGTTTTCTAGGATTCAAACCCAAATAATGAGAACTGTGAAGTTTTTTTTTTTGAGAAGTAACATGAAACTAGGGCTGGAAAGTTGAATTCCCAGTTTCATCTTTACCAGCAGCTTTTCTTATCTTGGCAACATGAATGGAGACTAAAGAGACTTGATGAGGTGGACATGACCAATGTCATGAGATGGCCATTCCTTGTCACTTGTGCTTTCCTTGTTATCTGTGCATCTCTCACATTTGAAGATGCTTGTGTCAGAAAGGTGTACGAAGACTTTCAACAGTTACTGATTTAGTTTCTTGTTTGATGCTTAATGATAGTGTGGATGCATATATGTGATATTTACCTGTGAAAGAGAGGACCGTTATTGCTGCTTGTTTACAGAGACTAGTTAGCGTCATAGCTTATCTGCAGCTTAAAAGGAACAAGACCCAAACCATAACTCACTTGCTAGAGGATCAGCGTTTTGGCGGAAGCCCAGGATTTTGATACCCAAGTGTGCTGTATGGGACCTGCGCTACCCCAGCTTGTCTAGGAAAGAAACACAACATAGAAGGAAACAAAAAGGATTGCTGCAATTATTGATTTATTTGCTTCTATTTTGGAACTTTCTTGGTTTATGTCTCTTCACCTTTTTTTTCCCAGTCTAATGTTTTATAATGTGTCAGATGTTAAGGTCCATCAAGGTTGAAAAACTGGTAATATTAGCGATTCCAGAACTGATCGACACATGGACCTCAGCATTTGGATTCAAACAAATGGATGATTCTGATAAGGAGCTATTGAATAATATTAGCTTGATGGTATTTCCTGGAACAACATTGCTAGAAAAGCGCTTGCATAGTCCACAATCTTTTGAACAGAAAGAAATCGGTGAGTTTTGTCTTTCTCGTATATCATGATTATTATGGATTTGATTGTTGAAAAGAATATCGTTTTATACTCTCTGGTTTGGTGGTCAGAACAAGCGAACAAGAAGGTAGGAGAAAGACCGGAAGAACTAGATCCTTCTTGGGTGCTTGAACCTGGGAAGCAAGCTGCTGAAAGTTACAACGATGCAAGTGATGTGGGGCTGGAACCTATTCAGACAAATCTGAGACTTGAAGAAGCATCTTTAAATGGCTTGGTGCTGGAATCTGCTGGAGAAATGGATCCTTCTGGCACAATTATTGAATGCAGACATCAAGATGACCAAAACGGCAATATGATAAATGGGGTGGTGACTGAATCTGTTCATGTGAACCTGCAGCTGCTTGAAGCATCTACCAGTGATCTGATGCTGAAAGCTGCAAAAGCTCTGACAGATGTTTCAGTGAATGTTTCTCATGCATGCGCTGCATCCATATCCACAAGTATTATTCCACATCCTGATGCTCAACTTGGAGCATGCACTAGAATGAATGAACCACTGGATAACTCTAAAGGGAACAATGCTGTTGATATGGATATACTGGTCGTGTCTGGAGAAAGAAGTTCTGAAATAAAGCTGGATTGCTGGAGGGATCTGGGAAGCAGAGTTTCTGACCCTGATTCAGAGGCTGTAATGGAAACTTGAAAGTCAATACTGAAGTGATGAAATGCAGTGCACTGATACACGGTAATGTAGGTGAACGAAAGATCCAAAACAGCTGCATCTGCAATTATTCTCAGTTGGTAATCAAGGACGAATGTTGTCAGAAGATGGACGACTTGACGACTATAACCTCTGCTGGTCTTCACTTGGTTGTTGACCGAGAAAATGAACCAGTCATTGCTATAGTAGAGCGTTCAGATAAGTCATTAGGCTCACAACGTGCACCAGCTTTCTGTATATCAGATGTATCTGATGACAAGATCACTGATGAGAAAGATAATCCTGCTGCAGTGGACTTGGTCAATTCTAATGCCATTGTCCTGCACAAAGAAGGCTCTGAATCATCTCCAAGCAAAAATCATGCTACTCATCAGGGTCATTTTGTTGAAAAGGGTTTAGTGGATAGTCCGTTAGCAAATGGTTTGAGATTGTTACACATCACAGTTAACTCAACTAAAAGTGATGACAACGTAGAAGTATGTCATGATAAGGAAGTGGAAAATGGTGGTCTTTGTATGGAAGAGGGTTTAGTGGATACTCCTGTGGAAAATAAATTGAGATTCGTAAGTGTCATAGTAAGCTCAAGCTCAACTGAAAGTGGCGCAGACGTGGAAGCGTTTCATAGGGCGGACAATGGAGTTCTTCAAACGGCCAGCATGATGAGTGGGGATGAAGAGCCTAGAATGCCTGGGAATGGTTCTTTCGGTGAATCTTCTGCCTCACATCCACAAGTTGATATAAATTCTTCATTAAATGCATCCTCTTTTACTTCAGTGGCTACAAATGAAATAGCAAAAGTCATGAATTCAGTGTCTTCCGTGTCAATATCTCCTGATCTCCAGGACGAGCCAGCTGTAGTTATGACTCTTCCAGAATCACCTGCAGAGAAATTAGCTGTGCAGACAGACATTAATCCTCAGCACAATGTCATTTATTCCTTTGAGGTTAACGGTTGCAAGGGGAGTACTGCTGGAGAAAGTTTGGGGGTGACTCAAAGAGGCAGTACAAGGGCTTTTCAGGAACCCAATCATTACGTTGGTGACTCTTCACCAGGGATGTATAATTCATGTATCAGGTCAGTGGAAGATAAGATGCTACTGTCAGAATCCCGATTCAGATGAAGCGGGTTCAGATAACTCTGCTGGTGTCCAGATTTCTAAGTTTACCAAGCAAACAACTTCAGAACATAAAGAGATTGTTCTTGGTTTGGCATGCCAGCCTTCTGATGGGGTGCATCCAAAGAAAAGTCCTGTTAAGGACAACGGCAGAAGCCAAAGGTTTCATGGCTAGCAGTCGGCTGTCTTTAAATAAAGTATCATCATTGTTCTTGAAGCTGATCCAATTTTTTTGCAGGACGTGATGTGTAGTTTTCTTGTGTTTATAATGATTTGAGTACGTTTTTTCAGAGAACTAAAACTGCAAGAGGTATGCTGATATTGGGCCTTCTTATAGTTAATCACGGAATGGAAGCTCCGCAAAATAGGCTTTGCAGCACCGATTTTGTCATTGATGTATCTGCCCGAGGCTGGAGCTTTACAATCCAGTGCACTTAGTGTAAGAAATCCACTGGAGCCGAATGGTACCAATATATCTTTATCTTCATTTGTAACATGTTGCATGGTGGACGTACTTGGGTCTCTCTGTAGTATGCAACCAGTACGTAGTGCTAGAAGGTTTGAGATACCAAAAGTTGGAAAAACAATATGCAACAGCTGGTACTGGCTTGCTTTTTCTTCTGGCGGACATTATATTTTGGTAAAAGCAAGCTGGGTATTTTGGTTCCATAGATCAAGTTGTTTTTGTCTCGTTCACACCAGGAAATAGTGTGAGAAGGTTTGACATACCAAAAGTTGGAAAAGCAATATGCAACAGCTGGTACTTGGCTTGCTTTTGCTTCTGGCAGACAGATCAAGTTGGTTCCATATATCAAGCTGTTCTTGTATAAGGTGGTTGGTCCTGCTGAAGCATGAATGTGACACGTTTTTTGTCCTTCTGGAACGGTGAGCACTTTGGTCAAATCAGACCATGGTAGTTGGCAATAGCAATGTGGGAATGTTGGAAGTTGGGCATAATCAAATCACTTTCATTATGGAGAAAAGTTTTCAAGTAATGACCTCGTGAAGTTATTTGACCTTGAAGAATTTCTAACAATCTGATAGTTGATCTCTTACATGCGCCATGCGCTAAAGGCCCTGATCGTCATGGACCAGTTAGTCATCTTGATTCCCTTTGGGGTTATCCATGTTAACTACCTGCTTGTATTTTGTAAATTGATGTATGACCTGTGAATGAAAATAAAATCTTTTTCTATTGAAATGTCACAACATTTTCCCATAGATGTATGTCATCGCATGTCTATCATGGATGTTGCTGGTAGATCTGGTGTACTTTGTGATGCCCTAGGCCATTTTGAGGGTCTTCCTGGTTTATGTTGCCAGCAAAGAATTTCAGCTTTAGTTGCTCAAATTTTCCACTAATATGCTCTCACTTTTCCTATATGAGAGGATAATACATCTATCTGAAACAGCAGAAATCAAATCAATTCATTATCAATAGGTTGTTGTGCATAGAGAAGTTGAGATCCAAAAGGTCATCATAGTCTGTGTAATTGAAGAACGTAAAGAAAAGCAGTTGGCTAAGGGGAGATTTGGCACAGTTTGAAACTTTGCAAAACATAAGTAGGTAAATGGTGTGTCATGTGCGGTGTGATTAGCCTGAAGGGAGAGTGGATCGTTTTCTGTCTTTAAAACATTGTATGCTGGTTGGTAACATTGGCTATCCTTTTTGCCCTTGGTTGGTCGATTCCAAGATATTCCGGCTTCAGTATTAGCTTACCTTTCTGAAACATAAGTAGGTAAATGGTGTGTCATGTGCGGTGTGATTAGCCTGAAGGGAGAGTGGATCGTTCTGTCTTTAAAACATTGTATGCTGGTTGGTAACATTGGCTATCCCTTTTGCCCTTGGTTGGTCGATTCCAAGATATTCCGGCTTCAGTATTAGCTTACCTTTCTGAATGTGTCAAAGCCTGAAGATATAACAGCATTTCTTCGGCAACATACTGTTGGTGTCGACGTATTATGCTCGTTACAGGTAAGCTAACTCCTCAAGTGATAATTTTCTCTCTGGCTCATTAATTCTCATGCCTTCATAGTGAAGGTACATTAAGGTTGTAGCTTATGACATGGTATTTTATTTGGTAGTGCTTGTTTATGTCAATTTGTTGTCAGGCACTTGTGTCGATGTGATCTATTGGTTTTTGTGTGTTGCAAGAGACTGACATACTTAATCTAATGACCGTGACTGCACTTCACCTCTTTGCTTCTAATATGATGAGAGCTAGGAATTTAAATTTTTCTTTTCGAAGGTTGTGTACCTAATTGCAGTAAAATATGTTAAGCAAGTCTTCATTCAATTGTTTTCCTCCTGGGATCAAATCTGCACATCGGACATCACCATATCTGGAAGGACCACTATGTTAATGTGGAACTTTAAACGGGAGATACATACTCTTGCCTTGTGTTCTCCTTGAGGATACGCTATTGGCAGATGTTTCAAGTTGGCTAGGACATTCTTTTTGTCCCTTTGGATGTTATCTTTTGCTTAGTTACAACAACATCTAAGTCTTTTCTCATACTAGATGGGTTGGCTACATGTATTCTTTGTTTTCATAAAGCTCGATCATGTATCGTGTTAACAATTAACTCAATATAAGCTAAATCATTCTTTATTATTTCCTTCCAATGCTTTTGTAAACGTCTTCCTCTTTTAACATTTTCACACTCTAATTTCTCGTACCTTCTTATTGGGAGCTACATACATTCTTTGTTTCCATAAAACTCGATCATGTGTAAGCTAAATCATTCTTTATTATTTCCTTCCAATACTTTTGTGATCGTCATCTTTCTTTTTTGACATTTTCATAATCTAATTTCTCATACCTTTTTATCAGAGCTTTCTTTTGTTGTCTTTCTACGTATTCAAATCATCTTAAACGATTTTCTCCTACGTTGCATCAATAGGGGCACAATACTGATACCCGGTGTGAGGTACGTACATTTTTTAAAACTAAGGTACGAGTACACCACTATTTAAAAGTATAATAAAAAATATAAATTTACATAAATGAATATAAATGCAATACCAACTAAAAAGTATATCATATCAAAAGAAAAAAGTTTCGTTCAATAATATTTTCAACTTTATCCATGTAACTTTTATATAAAAATTCTAAAACATAATATTAAAAACATCGAGCTTCAAAAAACCCCAATAGTCTCAATCTTTGTATTTCCTTCTCTATCATATATAAAAGAATTGCTTTTATATTTGGTTCATCAAGAGCCAAACAATCAATCACATTATGCATCATATTTGGTTGCTTAAGAGAGGAACTCTTCAAGGGGACAAAAGCTTGGTGTTGTTTGGATTTCACAACAAGGAAATCTTGGAAAATGAAGTGGTTATTAAAGCTGAATCAGCCGATCACTTTATTGTTTGATCTTGCTACAAGTTGGACAGCTTATTGTCTATACTATCCATAAAAAACAAACTAGGTTCCATTACTGAAACAATCTTTTTTCTTTGATTCTATGAATCCTACTTAAACAAAGACCAAGAGAATGAGAGAAGACAAACCGCCGGTGATCGTTTCCTTGTTGCTGCCGTCATCCATCAACCGTTGATGATCTCGCCGCTGTCATAGTGCATAGGCCCAAAGTAGAGAGAGAATACCAATCGAATGGAATTGAGGAAATAAGGGTTTTATTTCATTATTTGGACCGGGTTGACCCCTATCCATATGGATCAACCTGATCCATCATACCAATATGCATACCCATACTCGGTATGTAATGGATACGGGTATGTAGCCCTAGTTGGCATATCCGTGCATCACTAATTTTCCCTCATTTTGTCATTTATTGGTGTCACTCCCAAATTGTTTATAATAACTCATTATGTATACAATCTTTTCTTGTTTGACCCCTCATCCACCTCACCATCTTCATTTATGACATAGACATCTTTTGTATGCTCATTAATATTTACCTTTCAACTAATAGTATCTTCCTATATAAAATACCTAATACATCTCTCCATTTTAACCAACTTACATTAATTCTATATATAACATCTCCATTTAAAACTTATCCTAAGTATTTAAAACTTTCCTTACAAGAGTGTGTCAATCTTAATTTTTGTGTCATTTGGAGTAACCAAATGATCAAACTTATATTCCATATATTTTGTCTTTGTTCTACTAAGTCGAAAGCCTTTCCTTTCTAATGTTTCTCTCTATAGTTTTAATTTCTTATTAACTTTTTCTTTAAATTCATCTAATAATATAATGCCATTCGCGAATAAAATACACCAAAGGACTTCATCTTGAATATGTTTTGTTAGCTCATCAATAACCAATACAAATAAATATGAACTTAAAGCTAATCTTTGATATAATCCAATATTGACCTCAAAAAAATGTTATTCCTTCAAGGGTGATAACATATGTTTGTGCATTACCATACATCAATCGATGGAATATCTCTTTTTTAAAAGAATATCTTTTGGTACCCTATCATAAGTTTTTTCTAAATCAATAAATACCATGTGAAAGGTCTTTTTCTTTTAACATGTTCCATAAGACGTCTTAATAAATGAATAGCCTCTATAGTAGATATTCTTGGCATGAATCCAAATTGGTTACGTGTTGTACTCAATATTTGTCTCAACCTATATTCAATAATTCTTTCTCATAATTTTATAGTACGACTCATCAACTTGATACCTTGATAATTCTCACAATTCTAAACGTCTTTTTTGTTCTTGTATATAAGTATAATTATACTCTTCCTCCATTTGTTATGCATCTTTAGTTTTTCTATATTTCATTAAATAATCTTTAAGCCAAGTAACGTCTTTCCTAGGATTTTTCATACTTCTATAGGAATATTATTCGATCCTACAAATTTACCAACCCTAATAAGTTTAAGAGCCTCTTTAATTTCATTCTTTTGAATACATCGATGGAAATTATGGTTTATATACTCTTTTGATTTGGTTAGCTCTTTTAAGCTAATATTAATACCTATATTTTAATTAAAAAGCTTATAAAAATAAAATTTTTATCTATTTTTTATATCATCACTTATCGCTAGAATTTTTTCATTTTCATCTTTGGTGCATCTAATAAAAGTAAGATCCTTAGTTTTCTTATCTCTATCCTTAGTTATCTTAAAAATATCTCACTTTCTTTCCTTCTTTTGAGTTTAGCTTTTTATATAGATCTTCACAAATTTTAGGTTTTGCTTTACTAACGGTCTTTTTCACTTCTTCTTTTGTTTTCTTGTTGCCATAATGCAATATGTTGCATTTATAACATGTCCTCTTTGTCTTGATCTTATCTTACACCACTTCACTCTACCACAAAGTTTCCTTTTGAACCGGTATGCCTCCCTTAAATTCACCTAATATATCTTTTGTTATTTTCTTAATATGTTTAGTCATATTGTTTCACATATCAAAAGGTTTATTTACATAACTCCAAGTATCTCTTTAAAGAATTTTATGTTTAAATATATCTTCTTTCCCATTTTTGAGGTTTCACTATTTAGTTTGAGTAACTCTATGTACTATTTGCTTCTTTGTTTATTTTTTTATTTATAAATTTAGAATTATATCCTTATAGCAAGATCAATCTTTTATCCTATAAGCAAAATAATCTGTTTGTGTTTGCCACAAGCCACTAATGAAATGTTCATCTCGTTCCCTTAATATTGTATTGGCTAAAAAGATATCATATGCCATAGCAAAATCTAAAATTTCCTTACGTTTCTCATTTAAATCTCCAAACCATAGTTGCAATTAATGCTTTGATATTTTAATGGCTCTTTAATGACATGTCCATTTAGATCTCCTCCTAAACAAATCATCTCTTTTTGTTAATCTTTTTAATTATTATCTAACTCCTCTCAAAATGACTTCTTTATGTTATCTTTTAATCATGCTTGAGCTACACAAGCACAAATCATATTTGAAGCCTCTATTGCCGTTGTAATATCTACTACATTATTCTTTAAGTCTTTATTTATAATAATACCAACTTCATTTAAAGTTTTTTCCTTTTCTAAGTATCATAATCTAGAACTCGTATTCTCAATCTTCTTTGTTTTTTCTCTAATTCACTTTTCTTATAAACATAAAATGTAAATCTTTCTCCTAATCATCGTATCTATCACATCCATTAGCTTGTTGGTCGATGTTTTAATATTCTAAGTAACAATATAAATCTTATTACCTAGGACTAACTTCCTTATCCCCACATCCATTCATTCTAAAAATATGGAGACCCTCTCTGTAATTTATTCTCTACATTTAAATGACAATATAGCAGAACTAACTTCTTTACCTAAAGTCGTCCATAATGTGGCAACCCTCTTTACAATTGATTCATTGAATATGAGTGAAGATGTAAAACCTCTTGCTTACTTTTCAATGTGTTATGGTTGTGCTGTACATCGTTAAGAGAAGACGCCCCAATGCAATGCTGATAATATCTAAAATCTATAGTAGATAAATCCAATAAGTTTTATGTTGGCTGTCGGAAGTCTAACACAACCCTCCTCCTTTATCCGGGCTTGGGATGAGCCATGCAAGGGTAATCCCATACATGGCCAGAGTTATCTTTTGCTTAGTTAATTTTATTATTTTGATGTTTCTAAATCAACATTCCAGTACACCTTATTGGTTTCCATATGGCTTCATCTTCAGGAAATCTCCTTTGCTTCTGCCGGTTGTCAATCTTGCTCAATTCTTATGAATTGGGTAGGTTGTCTTTGTACCGGGTCTGTATATTGCTAAGCAAGATCTGGGAGTGATGCTTGCCCTCGATGTGTTTCATTTTGCTATGACAGGCAAAGTTACTGGCATTCTGAAATCTATTTGTACTTTGCAGCCATTTTATATACGAAGCTCTATGTAGTTCTGTGTTACAGTGGGAAGATCATGAAACATGGAACCTGAAAACCTTAAAGTAGTTATTTTTGTATCACATTGTTTCCCCTTGGTTCTTGGTCATCTGAAAGGGCTGTTGCTGCGAGGAGACATCTAACTCTGGGTATCCTTTACATGCTGTCAAGAATCAGAGACTTCTCACTTTCCCTAATACTGAGAGTGCCGTTAATGCACTTTTAGCAAGTGCCAGTGAGGAATGAAAGCTGGTGCATGAAGATAGTCCTCTTCTATCAAGAAGTGGAAGGAGGGAGTATGGTAAGAAGGCTGATAATACATTAAGAAATTCGGTCTTAATATGAGGCTTTCACATTCTGTCATGACATGCTCAAAGCTTGGAGCTTCTTTGTTGATTGCATCTGGTCTGCTCCTAATGACAACCTTTGGGAGGACATCTACTTAAGGAACTGTAATTAAGCTCCCTCATCTGCAGTGCTGCGCCGAGTATGTAAGTTCTGGAAGACCTTTGTTTCTATAGATTCTTCTAGAGCTGGTTTCTTTTAACTTGAGTCTTGTTTTCAGGTCACATGATCATGATTACTTAAAATGATTCAGGTGCCGTATTTGCTAAGATTTGCCGTGTGCAATGTCAAAGAAGGATCTAAATGAAATCTTTCTTGGTTTTGTTCCTTGATTAACAGTTTAATAGGGCCTGATGTCATCATGGCGTTATGCTGCAAATCTTCTTTCAGATATTTGTTCATGGGGCCTGCTCTAGGTCGCTAAGAATCACATATGGAAAGAATTAGGAAACAGTCTCTAGATAGATCATCTGTAGGTAGAAAAACAGCTTGATTCTCCAGTGTTTTTGGTGTTTTGTATAGATGGTTCTGTTGTACTTGCAAAATTTGTTGAGATTGCTTTGGAGTTCTTTTAGGATCATTTCTTTAAATATTTTATCCATGCGATAGTATTCATATAATTTAAGCAACTCTATCGTTTTCTTTTCTCCCATTAATCAGTGTGTAGCATACTGAATCCTAAATATCTTTAGGATGATGTTCCAAAAGATATCTGTGATTTTTATACTTTTTATATTTAAAATTATGTTAACATAATATCATATTCTATCGTACTATATGTGTGTATTGTCTCCCTCTATGATATATGATCTGATATGAAGCTTTCAAATTATTTTTGTTGCAGAACAGAAGATTTTATCCATAAACTTGCAATATGAGATTTTTTTTAGAGGCAACATTCCCATTTTCTTATGATGCTGGTTTTGGAACTTCTCATTGCAGTTCAGAGTTCAGAGTTCAGACCATGGAGATGGTGCTACTGATATCTTGGTATCCCGTTACCACTAGGTCCGTCACTGACCTTGTGTTGGTCATCATGGGTTCAGGTCAGAACGGCGCTTTTTAACCCACTTCAAGACTACCCAAAAGTGGGCGCAACACAATGGGTGGGGCCGGGCTTTTCAGGGACCTGCTGCCCATCCTTAGGTGTTTTCTATCTGGAGTGTCTGTTTTGAGAACATAATTAATATTGATGCACGAGTTTTACTATTGATGCGCCCTTTTTTCGAAAATATGAGTACTCCCCGACTCCATCTCTCTCCCTTCTCTCATGCAAACACACACATGCAAACACACACACCTACAACCTTTTGTAGCTTTTGACAATCATTTAGAGTATTTATATTCAACTTTCGAAAAAGAAAAATAATTGAAACGAACTAATGAACTTTTAAAAGAATCAATGATATTTTTAAAAAAATTCATTGTATTTGAGGTTGGATGGTTGATTAGACATGAAAATAATAAGTATTATAAGTCTCTCCTTTATCTTATTATTTGTCTTCTTCTTTATTAGGTTGCCATAGTCAAGAGGTGGGGCCGAGGACAGTTTCCCATCTGGAGAAATGTGGTGGAGTTGCATATCTCCATATATGGAGACATGATTGTGTTGCGTCCCTTTAGATGTAGAGATACAACCCAGACATGTTTCTACCCTAATTTTTGGCGATTTATTGTTGTCGAACTAACGACATCAAATACACACAAAAATTTACCATGTTCAACCAAATCCACAAACTTATCTATTAAAAACACAAAATGTCTTTTCGAATCAAACACTCAAGCTTCTTTCTTTTTCTTCTTTCTCTCCAAGAAAAGGTGATGAAGTATATGTTGTCAAGAAAGCATAAGAAAGCCTATTTTCGACAATGTCCAACCATGCAACTTCTGACCAGAAGAAAACACCAGAGATCAAATTTCAACAAAGTCAATGACAAGGAGAGTAAACAAGAAAGCGGACTCGTGATAGAGGAGAGAATGGAACTATATATGTGGTCAAGGTTGGAGGTAGTGTAAGAATTCTCAGAAATTGATGCGAGTATTTTTAGAAATTGCAAAAAAAAAGGTGTGTATAATAATTTGGGGTGTGGCGATAGTAATGCCTTTCCAATACAACAACAACAACAACAACAACTAAGCCCTTTCCCATACTAGACGGATGGATTCTTTGTTTCCACATAGCCCTATCATGTGCCATGTTAGCAGATAACTCACAATAAGCTAGATCATTCTTTATTGTTTCTTTCCAACACTTTTGTGGTCGTCCTCTACCTCTTTTAATACTTTCAAAATCTAGTTTTTCATACCTTCTTAAAGGTTCTTCTTTTGATCTTCTTTCTATATGTTCAAACCACCTTAAACGACATTCTCTCATTTTATCCTCTATGGGTGCCACATAATTTATTTCTAATAACCTCATTATGTATATGGTCTTTTCTTGTATGACCACTCATCCATTTCAACATCTTCATTTATGTCACAGACATCTTTTGTACATATTGATGATTAATTGCCCAACACTCAGAACCATAAAACATGGCAGGTTTAATTGTTGCTCTATAATATTTACCTTTTAACTTTAACAGTATCTTCTTATCACAAAGAATACTTGATGCTCCTCTCCATTTTAACCAACCAACATTTATTCTATTTCTATGCGTAACATCTCCATCAATTCTTCTATCACTCTGAAAATTTGACCCTAGGCATTTAAAACTTTCCTTTTGGTGATGCAATGTGTGCCAATTTTAATTTCTATGTCCTCCAAAGCAACCAAATTATCAAACTTACATTCCATATATTTTGTCTTCGTTCTACTAAGTCGAAAGCCTTTATTTTCTAATGTTTCTCTTCATAGTTCTAATTTTCTATTAACTTTTTCCTTAGACTCAAAATCTATAGTAGTGCCTTTCCAATGATTAGGTAAAAAAATTAACACTTCTAAATATTTATCATAGCCAATCCATGTATATCCTAAATCTAAAGAACTACCCATACCTACCCCATTAGTTGCGAGGAAGGTTTTCTGCCTCATATCCACCCCGACCCATCTTAGCCCTTACCTTAGGGGTGTGTTTGATTCAGGATACCAAGCAGTACCAGGCCTACATGGGATTGGAACCTATAGTGAGGATCACATGTAGTTTTCCATTTGATTTGTACTTGGAACTGACACTCGAAACCAATGGTTTCATGTTGGGTTTGCTTTTTGACCTTATACTCGAGTTCCAACTTCCTACAACTACTTTCACGTTTGATAAATATCATTCACATATATATCGACTAATCAACTATTTCAATTAGAACTACAAAAACAATATTCATAATTACAAACATTATGTCCATATGTTCAATCGGTAAATAATTTACATTTTTGCATTCCTTTGAAATTTTGGCAGAGTTTCTCATTGCCCGACAACAATTAAAGGTGTTGGGCATTTATTTCAACAAGTATATCAACAACAATAACTTTTGTTCGTCATTCAAAAATAGAATAAGAACTTATGAAGAATAAATCAGCCTTAAGAAAAAGTAATACACTCCAAAATAACCTTCATAATTATCTCAAATACAATATGTTTGCGCTTCTCTTTTCTAAAAAAATTAACATAATTTCCCATGCCCGAAGGCAATTCTGACTCACAACATAGCTACAATACATAGATATCATCTAAAGAAGATAAATACAAATATCTTTAAAGCATCTTTTAAGTCAACAATAACTTCGAGGATAAAACCAATTGCAACTTCATGTCCATAACAAAATCAATTATAACTACAACTTTAAGCCCAAAATAAAGCCCTTCTAAAAAGTATCAACCATTATATCATGTGAAACCTTCATCTTTGATTGATATCTTTCTTATATGAAACTGTTCAATGGAAAAGTTAGTAATAAAGAAGAGAAAGTCACAATAATATTGAACAATACGAAAGTAACACAACAAAGAGAAGTACTACAATTAAAACACAATATATAGTTTGCTTTGGAAATCGAAGAGCAAAAGTGTACCAGCTCAAGCTTAGTGAGGATTTGAAGGAGGGATTCTTACAAAGTATCATATATTTGCAAAGTTAGAAGATTCTAGAAACCTCATAAGATGAACCTCTACAATGCACCAAACTCGTGTGCTAGGAATCATGAACGAGAACACGACATTACTAACTAGATATTTAATTTCTCAATAATTGTCATCTTTCAAATGCCAAGTCTTAATATCAACATTAACTTCCAAGAAAAACAATTCACGATAGACATGAAAAATGAGAAAAAAAGAGGAACGTCAAGCAACAAACGCTCATAACAATTGCAGCAAATAAAAAAACTAATAATGTAACCCATGAATTAAAGACAAGTAAAATGAAAACAAATCTTTCTAAGGGTAAAATGATACAAAAGAGTAGTTTTTATGCATATAAGAATTGTGTTATTTCCTGAAATTCGAATATTGAGTGTTAGAAGTAGGATAACTAGGGTTGACGTATTCTCTTGTCAATTAGGATACTGAGTGTTGGAAGTAGTTACCGTATACATGCATAAAGGAAAACCAAAGGCAGGTTATCTAGCGTCAAAGATGAGAGCCTTTACGCAAAGGCAGGCCATCTATAAATTTGATTTGGATCACCATAACTCTCAGTTGCTTTTTACCTAACAGTTAGAATTATATTTGGGTCAAAAAAGTTGGAAACCCAAACAAATTCAACGGTGCCCCACATGTCGCTCTATCTGAAATGTACTACCAGAGTACATTAAATCCAACCACACGTATTGATTTCTTCGGAGTCACAATCCACAATAATCTGGTTCTATCTCTTTTAACAATATATTACCGTCTTCTGTTTTCTCATCTGCAACAGGTAGATCATCGTTTTTAAGATTTCATTTTATTTGATTCTACTTACTTGAACTACACGAAACTAATAAAAAATTATCTTACTCACTGCCATATGCACCAATGATACAGTACATAACACCTAAAATGCAAGATCAAGACAAAATATGAAAAATTAAGTACTTCTAGCAATAATAAAAGACACCAAAGAGATGGCATATTAAAATTCAGCAACATTAAGTAAATTAGCCACATGCATCAATGATACAATAAAGAAAATGAAATGCAAGATCAAGTAAATTAGCCATTGGCATCACTAGCGTGATTCCTTTTCATTTCCTCTCTCGTTTTATGTTCTATCACCTCTCAAACATTTCAACGAATAGGTAAATTGCACGCAATAAAATGCACATAAAAAGCATTCCAGGTAGAAACTGTAAACCGTAACCAAAAAACATCACGAAAAAAATAAACCCTAAGTACCACATAAAAGAAAACAAACAAAACAAGAAGAAAAAGAGAAAGGAAGGAAATGACGAAGAAGAAAAAAAAGGAGGAGGAGAAGTTTAAATGACACCCCTTCTTAGTGCGAGCTGATGAAAAAGAAGAAAACAAAAACAAAAGAGGAAAGAGAAGGAGGAAGAAAAAGAGAAGCTATTACCTGACGCACGAATGGTGGAGGAAAGCAGTGAGAAGGAGCGACATCGGGTGGAGAAGAGAGAAAGTTGAGTCGTTCTGGTGGAGGGTGACTCCATCGAGAGAGAGACAGGGCATTGAACGAGTTCCAAGTTCAAACATTTGTGGCCCACCGTGGCCCATCCCTTGACTCTAGTCGAAATTTATATGTGAAATCAGATCCATAGAACTGTGGTTCCATGGCCCTTGGACGTTCCACGTTTGATTTGCAACATGGACTTGGTACTATGGTACCTAAAATTGTGGGTCCAACCCACATGGTACTGTGAATCGAAAACACCCATGGATACACGTCCTACGGCTCGATCTCACCACATGCATGGGAATTAGAAAGCCCTGCCAGATGAGCAAATGCTTTGCATGCACCCCTCTGCATTTGTTTTTGTGCGTCATTGGAAATTGCAACCATTTCTCTAAATGATTTGCCGTCTCTACTCCAACTCTCCACGACATACGGTTGTCGTACTGATGACATCACATATACAAAAAGAACGGCTTAATTCATCAACCTACCTCTAAAAAACATAGAACACATCTCCTTTTTATTATTCTCCTTCAGTGAGAGAAGGCGATGGAGCTTCGAGGCGTCCGATTAGACATTGTCCAATTGTGAAACAAGGCACTAGAGATCGAGTTGTTGTGGTCGACACTGCGAGCAAACGAGAGTGGATTACCAACAAAGGAGAGAGAGAGAGGAGAACTGTAAGTGATGTTGGGAGTAGTGCCCGACTAATATACCCTTCAATGGATCGAGCTACCAAAACCATAGCTTCCGATGTGTAAGAAACCATTGAACAAGAGGCCAATATATCAAATAGTACTGGTTGTATGCTGGCCAATTTCTCCAATTCTCAATGCTTTCCTTCTTAGTGGTTGAATAGAGGTAGTGATAAATGGATGGTATTTTTCGGTGCATAATCTTTTATAATCATTTTCACCATTCAATGTTTGAGAAGAAAAGTTAAAATAACAAAAGAAAAACATTTAACGTGTATGTGTTTTAAATGTAAAGTACAAAAGTAAATCATACTTTTTATTCAAATCTTCGTCTTTCATTGTGTCAATCAAATAACGAGAATGTTTATACACTTAAAGACAATCACATTCGAAGCCATGATTTTTCCAGGGCAAGTAAATAGTTCTATAAAAAGTAAAGCAATTCTACGTGGTTACATAACCATGTGAGTTTGAGGATTCGAGAACGCCCAGCAAGTATCATGAAAGGAATCCATGGATCTCGAAGCATGGGTACTCCAATGAGGGCACAGTACCCGGTACTCAAATTCCGTTTGCGGGTGCGTCCGGGTACGCTGAGTAGCCGTACCCGGTACTCCGCTGAATGTATCTTGTTTCAAAAGATTGGGTCCTGGTCCCAAACTAAAAAAGCTCTAAGACCCCCGCACCCTGATAAAAAAAGATCCATCCTCCTCCTGGCAGCCCGCTCAAGCTCCGCCTCTCTCGACTCTGCGCGGTGGTTTCCGGCAGGGCGGCGGCAGCGACGGCGACGGCGACGGCGACGGCGACGGCCATCACCATCTACCGTACCTTCCCCTGTGTGTCTCTCTCTCTCTATTTGCTTTGCGCACTCCCGCTTTCTTCCATCCGCGCGGTGGTCTCCGGCGGGGCGGAGGTGAGACCTTCATCTTTTCATTACTCTCTCTTCAGTTTTCATTTGTGTCGAGAGCGGCAGCGGGCCGTTTCCTTGTTCTTCTCTTTGTATATCGATCTTTTTGGTTCCGAATTACTAAGGGAACTTTTGTGGCTAGAGTTATTAGAGAGATCGATCTATAAAAGTTTTTTGTTTTTCTCAATTTTGGAGTTACTAGAATTGTTTCGAGGGGTTCACTTGTTCCATGGTTTGCGTGCGATTCAAACTCCAACCCATTTCTGAGAGACTAAGAGTAGTTGTTAGGGTTGCTGTCCTGCATATTGTTACGGAGCTCGTGATTCCAACCGGTTATGGTTTCATTTATTTCAGAGTTCAGTGATTCCAACTGGTTCTTGTATTGAATTTTGCTCCATTAGGATTTTGTATAGTTAATATATCAAACTCGAAATGTTTTGAGATGTTATATTTTTTTATGTTAAAGTTTTATGTATGAAATTGAAACAATTACGAGAAGAAACTTTCCCGTTTTGATATGTTATAGTTCTTATTGGAGTTATATTTATTTGCTTGACTTTAACAACTTTTCATTCTATTTTGTCTATTGTAATATTTAATCTTTTGTTTTCAATTTCATGTAATACAACAACAACTAAGCCCTTTCCCATACTAGACGGGGTCGGCTAAATTTCATGTAATACATATTATAAAAATTATATTTGCATATTCGTACCATAGTCCCCCCCTCCCCCCCCCCCCCTTGAAATTATTGTACCTGTACCAGGTATCGGTACCATAACACAATAAAGTAAATAAACGGTGAGCAGCCATGATCCCCAACTAGTGTGGGCTTAGTTTTCGTTAAAATTACTAGTCACTGAAGATGATTTCATGATCCATCAAGGTGTAATGCGATGTAGTGCAACTTACGAGCCAACCCAAACATTTGTAACCAATACTTTTGTGATCTTCCTCTTCCTCCTTTGATATTTTCACCATCTAGTTTCTCACACATTTTTACTGGAGCTTCCTTTGGTGGCATGTGGCCTATGTTCAACTTGATGTAGTTCTTTCCGTCAGAGTAGATAAAGGAAGTGAACTGGAATTCTTTGTGTCAAGAAATGCAAAAAGAAGCTATGTTGACCAGGAATACTTCATGTGGAGAAGTTGACTTCCACCGTGCTTTGTAGATATGATTTGATGTTTTTCATGTCCAAACCATCTTAAACATTTTTCTTTCATTTTATCGTCTATCATGTCACTCCCAATTTATGTATGATAACCTTATTATGGATGGGGTCTTTTTTTATATAACCACATATCTATCTCAGTATTTTCATTTTTATCACTAACATCCTTTGCACATATTAGTGGTTAATCGCCCAACATTCATCACCATATAACATAGCGGGTCTAATTGCGACTCTCTAATATTCACCTTTCAACTTTTAATGGTATTCTCTTGTCACATAAAGTACCTAATGCACCTCTTCATTGGAATATGTGCCAATGCAGCCAATCACAATTCCTATGTCATATGTTGTAACCAAATGATTAAACTTTCATTCCTTATATTTGGTCTTTGCTCTACTAAGTCAAAAGCCTTTATTTTTTAATGTTTCTCTATACATACAGTTTCAATTTCTTATTAACTCTTTTCATCTATTAACACAAGGTCATCTACAAATAACATACACCAAGGTATTTCATCTTTAACATGATTGGTTAACTTCTCAATAACCAAGGTAAATAAACATGAACTTAAAGTTGATCCTTCCTCTTTAGATATAGTAAATCCATATTCTAGAGCATCTTCTTAATTGCACGTCTGTGAATTCAGCTTGTTTCATTTGATTTGAGGCTATTGTGTGTTGATGAACTTGCAAGTTCTTTATTGCAAATCTTCTGATATCTTATTATCTTTTTTCATACTTCATTCATGTTATTATCATATATTAACTTGGAAGTTCTTCCATATTCGTTCATAACTGTATATAACTAAAGCCATGAGCTTTGTACCCTGTGGTATTGGTGCATGCTGTCTCTTATGCTACAGTATGCTAAAATATCATCAGCATAATTGCTCAATGACAAAAAAGTCATTGAAGTATTTCTTTGATGTCATTTGCATAACCTCAATTGACTTGTTTCACCTTAGAAAATCCTACAATCATAAATTCAATTGTTCACAGTGTCATGACTCGTTCAGGAACACCTAAACATTTTCTAGGGGCCTATTCTGCTTCCATGGTAGGATTAAAAGAACCAGGATGAGGTATATTTCAGTGATGTTGAAAGCACCAAATGGAAAAGGATGTGAAGAGTAATCCATGCAAGCGGCACCACTGCCTTCTTCCACCTCTCTCTCTCTCTCTCTCTCTCTCTCTCTCTCTCTCTCTCTCTCTCTCGAGCGACGTTGTTTGGTTTTCCTGGCTTTTTGTCGTGCTATTATGGTTCCTAAACTGAGACACTTATATGCATAACATGTATTGGAATGTTTTGTTGTTGTTGTGCTAATTTTTATTTTGTCTTGTTGTGGATCTAGTTGGTGTTATGTTGAAAACTTGAAATTAATGGTGCCTGAATTTCAGAACTGAAGTGTTTCATATTTAAACTGTGAACCATCTTGTTGTCTCATTTTATCTCCATTTCATTGTTTTGTGCTTTCAACTCTAATGCATCTCAAATGAGAATCTGCTGGTGCACCTTGCTATGCTTGCTTTGCTGTTGGCGTGATATAATATCTTTTCAAATTGCTAGTTTAATGATATACTGTTGGTAGATACATATTTTCCTTTATATCTTCTGTTTGATGCTTTTCTCATTTTTAAGTAGCATCTTTTGTATAAGAATTGGCATTTTAAATGGAAGCAACTCTGCATTGCTATTCTCCTGTAGCAGCAATTTCATGTGGCAGTTTGGAAGAATGAAATAAACTGTGGCTATTAGATGACTGGGTTTGTTCATGGACTTGAATGCGTTACCTGAAGATGATGAAGAAGAGCAAATTATTGAAAGCCATGTGCAAGACGAAGTCTATTATGAAGAAGAACATGCAGAAACAGCAGTGGAGACTTTTCGCAGGGTGACTATTTATATTCAATCTACGGTGTTCATGTAGATTTCTTATAATTATTACATCTTTGTTTCTACTAAGAATTCAATCTTTATTTTCCCTTACTGATTATAGCTTTCTTCTGTTATTTGGACTGTTATCATAACTGCCATGTCCCAAAAAACCGAGCTTGGTTGGATGAGTGCATGAAATGACCAACTTAATCTGACCGTGTCTGAAAGATGAGCTTGGTTGGATGAGTGCCATTGCAGTGCACTGTTTAGCAGTGTCATGTCATAGCACGCTATTTGTGCTAACTAGGTTCTATTAAAATCATCCCCTTATCTGGGCAAGGATGTGTCAGGGGTCGCTCACAAACAGATTGGGGAGCCACTTATGCTACAGATAATAAACACAACAACCATCTATTATTAGTTCTCATTCTTTGGAGTTTGGAGTATCACAAAATGCTTTTGCTTATAAATGAATTACTTTGAACAATGCCTTATGCTTGCAAGTACTCTTAGCATTGAAGATTCTTGAAGATTAAAGTCATAGTTTAAAATACGTGGACTACATAAATTCTAATTAACAGGTTTTCTTTTTGAAAAGTTGTGTTAGCATCTGCTAAACATTCATTTCATAACTGCTTATTAAGCATATTATTTAAGGAATTTAAGAATAAGATGACTGAAATGATAAATATCAGCCTTATTGGACTAAGCATTAATTAAGCATGCCATGGATGGTTCCAATACAATTTGAAAAACCAGATCTGTTGAGGATGCTTAAGGAGAAAAGTTAACGCATAAGTAGCTTACAGAGAATTAGATTTACAGAAAAGGGCTGGTTAGGTTAGCTTAGGAGGTACTTCCACCGTTCATAGGTTTTAGAAATTGTCAATAAGCCTTGTAATCTTACTTTTGTCATATTAATTGTTATACTGAAGTTGATCATGCCAATTGTACATAGGAGTAGTCACATGCATTTTCTAAATCATCCTTGGTTATATTCCTTTACAAAGATTGTCAAATGTCAAGCTTGTGGAAATTAGTACAGCTAGAAGATAGGCAAGTATTGGTAGGTTACTCACCACTTACTCTCTAGTCTTGATGAGAGTGAAATGAGAAAACCTGTAGTCGAAATTAAATGTGAAATTGGTATCATGTTCTCAGCCTGGAACATTGTTTTTTCAGAAACTTAGTGTTTGTGTTAGCAGTAATGTAATGTGACCTATTTCCTTTATTTGGCTTCCTCTGTATGTTTGTTCATCATGGTTTCCTCATGTTTCTTTTTCCCCATCCAGTTAATGCAATGATTTGATGAACAACTATGCCCATTATTTGTTCCATATCTTTCTCTTGGTGCTGATTTGTTTTGGGACCTTTTGTTATGCTGTACTGGCCTTCATTCCTGGGGCCATGCACATAACTCTGATCTAGTAGCATAATTGATCAATGGTCTCAATGCCAAATTGCTTATATCAAACATGCATCTCACAATTTGTCATTCAGTCATCCAATATTTCATTGTCTATTTCAATGCTGTTGAAGAGTCAAGAAAAGGCATTTTGTGTTGTTTGCTTAAGGAATTTCTGTGATACCCAGCGATTCTTTTTCATTATTTACTTAAAGTCGTTTGCCTCAGGAGCGTGAAGAGCGGCGGCAGAGATTAAAAAGAGAATATCAAGATGATTTAGGTACCAATCATACTTCTCAAATGCCAAGAAATAACTCAACATTCCAGTTGAGAAATCATAGACCCAATGAGAGAATGGGGCATGTACCTAGTGGTAAGTGTGTGTAATTGATTTTGAAGGATGCATCTCTTTGTTCACGTTGATTTGGTTAGGATGTTTTACTGTGGCTATTTTCTAGAAAATTAGTTGAATATTCTTTCTTTGGGGCATTTCATTACATAAAGTTTACTGTGATGATGTCAGTTGTCCGTTAAATTGTCCATTGTTGGCTTCACGTCTTTTGCAAACCAATGTCCATTTTATCTCCTACTCCAACGATTTCTAGCTTTGCCACATTTCTCCATCTAGTCCATTTCCTCTCGTGTACCTTTTCATAATGGGCCTTACTTTCTCAAGTCCATCCAAAGATTCATTAGATAGTAAAAGTGACCAAGTTGCCCCTGTTGCGGGACATTCTGCAAAAGCAAAAACCACTTCCTAAAAAGCATGAAAGTTTTTCTGATAAACTAAAGTGGAAAGCTTTTGCTTGTATCTTAAAGTACCAAATTGCACTTAAGGTACGGGCTTAGATTTTCCTCAAGTCTCTTTCTTTTATAAGAAGTTTGCACAAGAAATTGGTTCATTCACACGTTTTCTCCCTTTTAATCTGACACTAGAAGACCCATAAAGTAGTGTTAGGTGACTTTAGGGGGGAGGGTTTTACATTTGAAAAGAAGGTTTTAACGTAGGCTCTAAATTTAGTTGAAAATCTGACAATATAAAGTCAGTTTACAATGGAAGGCACATATTGTACAAAAGCAAAAATTGGATCACATGTATATAGGAAAAGAATTTACATGTGAAATATACTTTCAAATATTTAGGGTCAATAATGGTAAAATGGAGAGCTTCATTGGGTATCTCAATGATAAGAAATTTCCACTCACAGTGGAAAACAATTATGATAAAGTAGTTGTGAAAGTAATGATTTTATAAGATCTTGAGTCTTGGAGTATATCACCCATGTTATGACAAACATGAAAGAAGTGTTGAAGTGAATGTATGGCTGTATAATAAAGCAATAATGAAACACAAGCTTCATAGTGAGGCTATTAGTGCAAAATTCAGAAAGACATCAATGAATGTATGATGGGCGAGAATGAGGGGACACGTTTAAGATGGTTCAAATATATTTAGACATGGTCAAATGTAGAGGGCTCATCACATAATGTGAAACATTTGAGGATGTTCTCATAGGGGCTATGAAAAGTCTAAAGTATGTTAAAGGAAACCATGAAATATGATATGTTCTTTCGAAATCAAATATTCACATGGCTTCTTTTGGAGATAACTACTGATATGGCACAGTATCACACGCTATGGTGTCAAAAGTCCATGTGGCCTTCCCCACCTTAGTGTGGCAAAGGCTTGATTGGGGTCGTGGATGATCAAAGCTAGATAAGAATGGCGGCTAAGAATCTAAGAAGCTGGTTGACTTAGTATGGAGAAGGCTTATTGTTAACTTCACTTTTTATCCATCCATCTCTCCCTTTCACTCATTTTTCATGCATGGAAGCACATACGACTTCTTATCCTTAACAAACCTTTTCCAGACTAGGCGGGTCAGTTAGAGTCACCCACAACTACTCCTTGAAAGCTACTTGGCTTGCCTTAATCATAATCAATGATGAACTTCAACCTCCTTAACTCTCTCAAACCACCTTGGAAAATAAGTGCGAAGCTTTATCTTCACAGCCCTCACAAGAAATCTTTATCACTTTGCTGGCTTATTCATCCTAACACTCTCCCAGAGACTGCCATATCAGACATGTCCCTTGCCAATCCACCCAACACTTCACCCTAGTCCCCCAATATAAAAAGGGCTTCAGTATGCCAAGTTTTATCCAAACACAGGGACATTTGCAAAAAGGGATAACAATACTCAAGACATGCATATCTCCTGGGGCTATGCATGATTCCAGCTGGGATACATAAAAGAACTAGCAGCTGTATATTGTACAGTATTTCTGTCAATAGACAATAGCTTGGGGCTATTTTTGCAAAAGATATATTTATTTCGTGAATGTTTTTTTTTAGCCGACCCCGTCTAGTATGGGAAAAGGCTTAGTCGTTGTTGTGGTATGTGCCTATTCTGCATCTCTCTGTTGGTTGTCAGTGGTGATTTTGGTTTGTATGAAGTGTTCATGAATCAGATTGTGAAATGGAAACCTATGTATACAGAGAACAAGTATTTTGAACTTGTTAGCTGGATATATATTTGCTTCCGTGTTGGATGATGGGGTAGAAGTAGAACAATAAAGTCTTAATTGGGTGCCAACCTGATGGATGTTTTACATGTCTTTGTTTTAGGCATGAGTTTTTACCATGAATTGCAAAATCTACCTTGTGAGTGTAAACAATCCCGGCATTTAGAATAATTTCTTTCTCCACATAGAAAAAGAGTGCTTGGTGATGATGGTGGTAATTTCTCCACATAGAAAAAGAGTGCTTGGTGATGTTTTACATTGGATGCGTTCTTTACAAACTTACATGCACATTTATATACCTTTATTTCTGTGGGTGATGCCCTGCATGCAGATCCATAATTTCTTAGATTTTTGGGTTGTGATTTGGCTATTTCAACCTTGTTTTTCCTTAGTCCTTCACATGATTATGATCCATAGCTAGTAAGATATAGTTCTTGCGTCATGGTGTTTTACTGCTGGGGAGTTTCTTTTCTCCAGAAAACCTCTGGGAAATCCTGGTAAATCTCAAATATATAGGAAAAAAGGAATGATGAAGTAGATTCATGTTAAACTTCTAAAATTGGTTCAGAGAAAATGTGAATTAACAGATATTTCATGAAAGTAAGCTTGATACAACTTGGTGGTCATTTAGTCTCTGCAAGCTACTTATGTGTCTATAAAAAGCACCATCTAACATGTGTCAATCACGTCTGAGATTTCCACGAGCAATTATTGATATCATTTTAAAATGTGGAAAAACTGAAATTTTGAGCCTTGTGACTGAACCATTAATGATGCTCAAACAGATTGCATGTGTTCGTCATTGTTATTGTGTTTTTCTTTCTGATTAAATTCAAAATTTTGCTGAAATTTGTTACTACAGCAATCTTGAAGATACCATGTTTCAGTGGTTATGCATGTTCGTTTACTCTTTTTTAGCAAATATTCACAATCCTTTATTTCTTTTTTGGTATTTCCAGGGTGGCCTGATTGCCCTCCTTGTGGCAAGCCAATTCATAATATTATACCTTCGAAGGTTCCACTCAGTGAGTCTTTCAATGATTATATTATGCCTGGAAAGAGGTATCACTTTAGGAGGGTGATTAAAGAGCAAAAAATTGCAGGGAGACAGGTATATCTACATTAGTTTGTTATTGTTCAACTGTTATGTATTTGTGTAAAGTCTGGATTCCAACGGTGAAAGAATTAGGTTTAGGGTTTAGATCCCGTCACTTCCAGCTTCAAGAAAATTTTGCTTTCTTCGAAATGTTGGCATAGTCAAGTCCTAGCACTGGGTGAACATCCTCTACTTATTTCACATGTTATCCATTTAAATGTGGTCAAAGGCGTTGCTAAGCATTTATCATGGTATGATATGGAATTATGGATATGAGTTTCATGTTTTATTTTGCCCAAAAAACGTAATTGTAGTCTGCTTTCATTCAATATTTAAATGTATGATCTACTATTTTCAGTGCGTGATGTTGTTTGCACTGATTGGTCTCACCAACTCATACCTTGTTTCTTTCATGGTTACTTGATTGTGGGATACGGACATGGCCATTTGTTGTGTGTGATGCTCGCTCTGGTAGTTTAGCCTCACAAGCACACAAATGGACATCTTATATAATCCATACTTTTGACAGACGAGAGAATACTCACATTAGTAACCACTTATAACCGTTGTTTAGGGATCAAGTGTTTTGTATCATAAGCAGTTTTCCTTTTATAGAGTGTTTCTTAAAAAATAACATCTATGCATGGCCTTTGCTAACTTTTGTGTGAAAAAGGTCACACAACTTGGCCAGTAATTGGTTGTTCTATCCAACTGTCGAGTATAGAGTTCAATGGACTTTCAAACTGAGTTTGATAACAACTTGCAAAATTGGCTTTTCTTATTACAATGAAACTTCTCAGTCCAGTGGACTGCTTCTTGCGGAGGTAGGAGGGTTCCAAACTTGTCTTGCTTTATTCTGACTGCAGCAATAATGAGGGAGCCATTCCAGTGTTCAATTTAAACATAACAACCCTGACTTTCTTTTTATGTGCTTCTATTAGTTATCTCAGTTTTTGAAGTGGAAGACATTTCTAGTTCTGGATTTTTGCTTTACGTTCTGTAATATTTGTTTGTTCATTGGCTTGTCTTCTCAGCTTGGACTGGTTATTGACCTGACAAATACTAACTGCTACTATTCAGCAGAAGAATTGAAGCGACAAGGAATTAAGCATTGCAAGGTCAGTTGGACAGCCAGTTGAAGAACTTTTTTATTATTATTATCTTTTGCTACTTACACATTCCATTGTTCTGTTGTTTCAATTCACTTTTGTAGATAAGATGCAAGGGACGTGATGAAGTACCAGATAATCTATCCGTGAACATTTTCTGCTACGAGGTTTCCATGTTCAAACTTCAAATCACTTTTGATCCATGATTTATTGTTCCAATCCATGTTATCAGTAGTATGAAATAAGGGTTCAGTATCACAGTATCTGGTTAAATATCCCAATCCAGCCAAGCTTAGCTATGGTCTCATTTGGCTGCAGTATAGCCTCTGTAGCAGCAATATTCTGCTGTGTAGTTATATTGCCCGTTTTGGTCACTCTATCAACCAAGTGGTTCACACGCATTTCTTCCTTCATTTTCTTTTTCTTATTTCATTTTCTTATTTTTTTGTTCATCATTTTTCTTCTTCTGTACATGTATTAACCTTATACGAGATATGGATGATGGTGCAAAAACATGTGTGAGGACTCATGAAGGAACGACAGACTTCTTTGAAGTTAATATTGGGTTACATCAAGGATCAACTTTAAGTCCATACTTATTTATAATGGTGATGGATGAGTTAACAAAACATATTCAAGATGAAGTACCTTGGTGTATGTTATTTGCAGATGACATTGTATTAGTGGAGGAGTCTAAGGAAAAAGTTAATAGAAAATTGGAACTATGGAGAGAAACATTAGAAAGCAAAGGCTTCCGACTTAGTAGAACAAAGACATAATATATGGAATGTAAGTTTGATCATTTGCTTACTTCAAAGGACATAGAAATTAAAATTGGCACACATTGCATTCCCCAAAAGGAAAATTTTAAATACCTAGGGTCAATTTTTGAGTGATGGAAGAATTGATAGAGATGTTACACAGAATTAATGCTGGTTGGTTAAAATGGAGAGGAGCATCAGGTATTCTTTGTGATAAGAAGATACTATTAAAATTAAAAGGTAAATATTATAGAGCAGCAATTAGGCCTGCCATGTTTTATGGTTCTGAGTGTTGGGCAGTTAATCATCAACATGTACAAACGATGTCTGTGACAGAAATGAAGATGTTGAGATGGATGAGTGGTCATACAAGAAAAGACCGTATACATAATGAGGTTATTAGAAACAAATTAGGAGTGGCACCAATAGAGGATAAAATGAGAGAACATCGTTTAAGATGGTTTGGACATATAGAAAGAAGATCAAAAGAAGAACCTGTAAGAAGGTTAGAAAAACTAAATTTGGAAAGTATTAAAAGAGGTAGAGGACGACCACAAAAGTGTTGGAAAGAAACAATAAAGAATGATCTAGCTTATTGGGAGTTAACTGCTAACATGGCACACGATAGGGATCTGTGGAAACAAAGAATCCATGTAGCCGACCCCGTCTAGTATGGGAAAAGGCTTAGTTGTTGTTGTTGTATTTTTCTTCTTCTGTACAGCCCCTTCTTTTTCTTCTTCATCTTGTTGCCTTTTCTTTTCCTTTGGTTTCTCTATATATCTTTATTTATGTTTTCCACTTCTTGTTCTTTAGTTTGATATTTTAGTGGTGTACCATCATACCTGTTACGCTCCTACCTATTTTGGGACAAGCACTTATTTCCCATTATTGTCGGTTGATAATTTTGGTTCTTTATGGATGATTTTCATGGTGGATTTATCAAGTTGAAAGTTAACGGATACCAAAGTAGAAGAGATAAGTCATTGTTTTGCCTTGGCATGCAGGCACTGTGTTGCACCCATAAATTCATATTAGGATGAACGGTTCTGAAGAATCTATGACTTTGAAAGTAAAGTGACAATTGAAAATAGAAAAGATAAGTTGTTGGAGAGTTGATTTTCCTTCGCATATGCCATGAGTGCACACACACGTCATAGTCTATTTAAAGCCATTTTGGATCTCACTACTTCTATGCCTTATTTGTAGAAGTATGTTAGTTCCTGGTTCACATGTCTGAAACTTGGTTCTGTTTCATTACATAAATATGTTATCATGGAAATATGTGGACATGTAGAAAGTGTTAAAGTATGAATGTAATAGGAGACGGGCCACTAGGACCCGTTGGTCTTGGACTAACTGGCCCGGCTACTAGGGCCAGGGCCTGTTAGATGTACTGGCCCCAACTAGCCGTTGGGGGATGCCCCCTTGTAGTACTCCTTCACTTGCTGCTTAATATTCCTCCTCTATAGCTGTCACACCCGCACGGGTCGCGAACACGACCCGGCCCGAGCCGATGCCACGTGGCCGCCTCTTGCGCGGGCGTGATGGTAAGCAGTAACCAAATCCAGTACTAATTTAATGCAAACTCAAGAAATATCTAACTGAAATAAATATCCATATCGAAGTTTTAAACAACACGTCCAAAATGATGCGGGGCCCACCTAACAATAACCCCGAATAAAAGACTTTCTAAATCATTTGATACTTATCATACCATCTAAAATAAAAATGCAGCTCTATCAAACTCCTACTCTGCTCCATGTGCCTTCGAAGTGCTAGCTTCAGGATGAGCTGGAAAACAATAGGGTGAGCTCCTATACATAGCTCAGTAGGGAGGTTAAACATCTTTAAACAGAAAACATACTAAAAGCATGCATAGTTCGCAACCATTTCATAGCAAAGTACATTTACCTTGAAATCATGATCTCAAATTCATACGCATACACTCACACACATCATTAGTTTCGATAATTACAGCCCATACTGTGTCTGCCCCAAAAGCCACGGGAGTCGTTCGGCCCTCCCTAACGTGACCTCGGTAACCCCGTCCATGACGGTAACCATGCCGACTCTCACGGCAGAGTGTCTGAGAACACGCCCTGTATTCGCCCCAAGCCGGATCGCCCGAGGGACGTGCAAGTCTTTAGAGACCCCACACAAACCACACAAGTACGGCTCGTACATTCACACATCATTACATTTCTAAAACCAATTACAATTCATCACATTTACAAATCATATCCAGATCCACGAATATCCAAAATCAAACTCATATCCACACAACATTTAAACAACATTTAAATACCATGTTCATACAACACATGGATATCAAAACATGCTCTTTATCAAACAGTGTCATAAACATGTCCCATAATTGCGAATAACATTTCAAAAACATCAATAAAACAGTTATCAATCATGCACATTTAAATCTATATAAAACAGTAAAAACACTTCTAGCATGGTTCTGTAAAAGAATGCATAATCCCCTACCTGAAGGAGCGCCAAGATCCAGTCCCCAAGCTGCTGGGCCACTCTTATCACCACCAAATCCTCCAATTTTAATCTCTAAACAATTACAAATAATTGAAACATTAAAATATTTTTAACTATAAGTCTAACAAAACAAACTATATCCGAATCGGATCCCAAACCCCCATCTAGATCCATTTAAGCTATCCGAGATCCAAATCGATACCCAATACCATATCTGATCCGAGTGACACAATAGGTAGCGTGTGTCATTGTGTTAACATAGAACCTTTAACTACTGACACGGGTCTTGTTTCTAACCTAAAAACCCATTTCAAGACACGACCCAAACTTGACCCGTTTTCGACACAGAACCTGTTTCTTAACACACGACATGAATGAGTGTCGGTTCATGACATTTCAAACATGACACAACACGGAAACGAGGGACATGCTCAAAAGGGCAATTTTTTTTTCGGCATCGATTTCGCCGTTTTTCGATGAATTGTAACCGTTTCTCGGCCAAATCGACTTACCTACCCTACCAAAACACGTAGTTCTACCTCAAACCTTCAATCCAATCCCAAAACTATGATTTTCAACAAGTTTTTCATAAAAAATCAGAAAAAAAAATAAAAATATGAAAAATAGGTAAACTCACCGGATTCCGGTCGACTCCTTGCATTTTCCGGCTGGTTCGAGGCTGCCCCAACTCCCTGGAGAAGACACTATGAAGGGCCCTTTTAAAGGCCCTTCATATGCTAATGGCCGTTACTGCACAGAAGCCGTTACTGCACAATCTGTGCAGTAACGCTTAAGCGTTACAATAGCTCTATAAATAAAGCATTCTTATACATCAATAATATTCTGTTTTTGCAGTACTTTTAATATTTGTTTGATTCATTGAGTGTATGATATTTAACTTGTTTTGATTATTTGATCATCAATAACTTTATGCTTGAGCTCATTGTCGATTCTTGATCTTGTTATTGGGCATTGGCGTACACTTTAAAGTGTCATTGTTACATAAATGTGATTAAAGGAAGCTCCCATAAAAAGGTGTGAGTAACTAGATGTTGGAAATGTTAAAAGAGGAAGAGGAAGACTGTAAAAGTGTTGGAAGGAAACAATAAAGAATAATTTGGCTTTTGTTAAGTTAATTGTTAGCATGGCACAAGATCGAGCTCTATGGAAACAAAGAGTCTATGGAGCTGATCCCATCTAGTATGGGAAAAGGCTTGGTTGTTGTTGTTGATAATGCACCAAATATCTCTTTTGTGTCGTAAAACTTAACATATTTTCATGATCAACATATTTATGGTATATTATGCTTAGGTAAATATGTTGCCATGCTCTGATGCAAAGTTTAGAACAAAGTCGGTGGATGTTTCTAAAGAGAAGAAAATGATGGTTTCTTATACCATAACTAGATGTTTTTGGTAATCTTTTCCTACTACTAGTTCGTGACCAACTTCAATCCCTTCTATCCATGAAATTATGTCTTCAAATATTCCTGGGACATAGGGACTTATTTTGGAAGATACACCTTTAAGATATACATGCAAAGAGGGCATGCTACATATTCAATTATGCTAAGAAAACTAGTGAAACTTAGAGGTTTATAAGAAAGCAAAGAAAGAAGCGAAAAAGGCCGTCAGTGAAGCAAAAGTTAAAATTTGAGAGGATTATAAAAATACTTAACTCAAAAGAGGGTGAAAGAGATATTTTTAGGATAGCTAGGGCTAGAGATAAGAAAACTAAGGATCTTAATTTTGTTAGATGCATCAAAGACGAGGATGAGAAAATTCTAGTGACAAATGATGATATAAAAAATAGATGAAAAACTATTTTTATAAGCTTTTTAATGAAAATAAAGATGTTAGTATTAACATAGGAGAGTTAGCCCAATCATAAAAGTATATAAAACATAATTTCTACCGATGTATTCAAAAGAATGAAGTCAAAGAGGCTCTTAAACATATCAAGGGTGGTAAATTGGTAGGATCAGACAATGTTACTATAGAACTTCGAAAAATCCTAGGGTAAACATAAATCACTTTGCTCGCAAGACTATTTAATGAAATATGGAGAAACCAAAAGTTGCCTGAGGAATGGAGAGGTAGGACACTTATACCCATATACAAGAACAATAGAGACATTCAGATTTGTGCTAATTATTGAGGTATCAAGTTAATGAGCCATACTATAAAATTATGGGAAAGCATTATCGAACGTAGGTTAAGATAAGTATTAAGTACAATAGAGAACCAATTTGGATTCATGTCAGGTTGAAGCGATTCACCTTTTGAGACTTCTTATTGAACATTTTAGAGAAAAAAAGACATTCACATGATATTTATTGATCTAGAAAAACTTATGATAGGGTACCGAGGGAGGTTCTTTGGAGAACCTTGGAAAAAAGAGGTATCCCATTGACATACATAAACCTTATAAGAGACATTTATGATTTTGCAAAAAGATATGTGAGGACTCATAAAGGAATGACAAACTTCTTTGAAGTTAATATTAAGCTACATCAAGGATCAACTTTAAGTCCATACTTATTTATAATGGTGATTGATGAGTTAACAAAACATATTCAAGATAAAGTACCTTGGTATGTTATTTGCAAACCACATTGTGTTAGTGGAGGAGTCTAAGAAAAAAGTTAATAGAAAATTGGAACTATAGAGAGAAACATTAGAAAGAGAAGGTTTTTGACTTAGTAGAACAAAGACAAAATATATGGAATGTAAGTTTGATCATTTGGTTACTTCAAAGGACATAGAAATTGAAATTGGTACACATTGCATCCCTCAAAAGGAAAGTTTTAAATACCTAGGGTCAATTTTTCAGAGTGATGGAAGAATTGATGGAGATGTTATGCATAGAATTAATGGTGGTTGGTTAAAATAGAGAGGAGATCATGTATTCTTTGTGATAAGAAGATACCATTAAAGTTAGAAGGTAAATATTATAGAGCAGCAATTAGGCCTGCCATGTTTTATGGTTCTCAGTGTTGGGCGATTAATCATCAACATGTACAAAAGATGTCTGTGACATAAATGAAGATGTTGAGATGGATGAGTGGTCATATAAGAAAAGGCCATATGAAAAATTAGATTTTGAAAGTATTAAAAGAGGTAGAAGACGGCCAAAAAAGTGTTGGAAAGAAACAATAAAGAATGATCTAGCTTATTGTGAGTTAACTGCTAACATGGCGCATGATAGGGCTTTGTGGAAACAAAGAATCCATGTAGTCGACTCCCGTCTAGCATGGGAAAAGGCTTAGTTGTTGTTGCGTATGGCTCTGCAGTGATGCCTAAGAGGGTCTTATACCTTTTTCTGTTTGATGGCATAAAATGGGCTGTTTATTTGATTCCAATTACTGAAAATTTGTGTGTGGTATCTGTCTTCTGAAAACGTGATTTTCAGATGGTACTAAAGGCTTTCTACTTGTATCTTTGTAATGTGCATCCTCCGTAAAGGTTATGTGGTTCTTATAGGTTGAACTTTATGCTAATCTAGTACAGCCCACTATTATGGTGTGCCAAGGTTTTGTTTAGGTTACAAGTTACATGTGGATGTGGATGTTGTCCTATACTGATTAGATTTAAGGCATAATTTAGTTAGTTCATGTTTTCCTTGCACCTATAAGGAATCTTTTGACAGCATGCTGTTTATCAGAAGTAATTGTTGGTTCTAGGTGGTTCAGTATTGATGTTCCTACTAAGAAAACGTTCATGCTACTCTCAAATGCACATTACAATGCTACTTAATGATTTCTAGGTTCCTCTACATGGAACTTAGAATGAGTGGGAACCTGTCTATATATCACCGTTATTATGTGCTAAAAATTTGGAATCCTTATATGAGGGGAAGATTAGTCAAATTTGAGAGGCTTATAAAAAAGCAAAGAAGGAGGCGAATTGTTAGCGAATAAAAAAGCCAAACTTTGGGAAGATTTATGTAAAAAGCTTAACTCAAAAGAATTGAGGTGAAAGAGAATGTTTTAGAATAGCAAAGGCTAGAGATAAGAAAACTACGGATCAACTTAAGGATGAGAAGATTTTAGTGGCTAGGTGATATGAAAAATTATTTCCACAAGCTTTTTAACAAAAATATAGGGGTTATTATTATCTTAGGAGAGCTAATGAAATCAAAGGAGTATATAAACTACTTTTTATGCTGACATATTCAAAGGAATAAAGTCACAGAGGCTCTTAAACATATAAAGGTTCGTAAATTTGTAGGACTAAACAATATTCTTATAGAAGTATGAAAAATCCTAAGAGAGACAAGTATCACTTAGCTTACAAGTTCATTTAATGGAGTATGGAGAAACCAAAGGATGTCTAAGGAATGGAGGACAAGTACAATTATACCAATATAGAAGAACAAGGGAGACATTCAGAATTATATGAATTATTGGGGTATTAAGTTATGAGCTATACTATGAAATTATGAGAAAGAATTATTGAAGGTAGGTTGAGACAAATATCAAGTAGAAAAGAGAATAAATTTGGATTCATGCAAGGAAGATCTGTTGTTCAGACATCTTGCAGAATATGTGAGAGCAAAAAGAAGAACCTTTACATGGTATTTAAAGCCTACGATAGGGTACGGAGAGATATTCTTTGGAGAGTTTTGGAAAAGAGAGGTATGACATTGACATACATCAATCTTATAAGGAATATATGACGGTGTAAAATATGAGTGAGGATTCATAAGGGAGTAATAGATATCTTTAAAGTTAATATTGGATTACATCAAGGATCAACTTTAAGTCTATGTTCATTTATATTGATTATTGATGAGTTAATAAAACATATTTAAGATGAACTATCTTGGTGTATGTTATTTGTAGATGGTATTGCATTAGTGGACGAGTCTTAGAAAAAAGTTAATAGAAAATTAGAACTGTCGAGATTAACATTAAAAAGTAAAGGTTTCTGACTTAGTAGAATAAAAATATAACGTGTGGAATGTAAGTTTGGTCATTTGGTTACTTCTAATAACATAAAAATTAAGATTGATACACATTATATTTCTCGTAAGGAAAGTTTTAAATACCTATGTTTAGTTCTTGTGATCGATGGAAAAATTGATGGAGATGTTACATAAAGAATTAATGCAGGTTGGTTAAAATGTCGAGATGTGTCGGTATTTTATGTGGCAAGAAGGTACCATTAAAGTTGAAAGTTAAATATTATATAGCAACAATTCAACCCACTATGCTTTATGGTTCTGAGCAGTATTATCTGTATCGCACTGTATACGTATCGTATCGTGGCCACGATACGATACAGGTATAAATATCGTAAATCCAAACTTATCGTGCCGTATCGTACGATACTGGCGATACGCCTAGGGACCCTTATAAAGGGTCACTGACCGAACAGAAACCTGTAGTTTTTATGAGTTTCTTTGGTTTTTTCAGAGCTCCCTAAGCTTCAGTAGCGTGGTTCTTCCCCTTCTTGGTGTTTAAGGCTGTAAAAATATGCTCTACGGTGTCCGTGCAAGCCTCCTAATTCGGATTTGGGTATATTTTTAGTGTTTTTCTTTAATTTTTCTTTTGTATTTGTTGTTTTTTTGTGTTATTTGTATTTTTCTTTTTTGTAATGACAATATGAAGTTATTAACTGTGTGGATATGATTTTTATTGTATTCATGAAGTGGGAGACACTCTATTTGAGTTTATTTGAAGATTGGGGATTTATAAGGTGCTTTTATTTTTAGGTTTTTGATTGAATTAAAGGGCTCAATTGAGATGACATGAAGGGGTGTTAGAGACTCCCATTCTCGGTCTGATGATCTGGCATGACAGTGGGGTACACTAGTTAAGGGTTCCATATTGAAGATACGATGTTTATTTTGTGAGAGGGTGGTTAGTGGTGGAATTTAACGGTTGAAACACCACCTAGGAGGGACTAGGAAAGAAGTTGCTCCTTGCACGGGTAGAGTTAGAAGTTTGCTAGAAGGTATTAAATGACAATATATTCAGATGATTGAGAGTATACAAGAGAGAAGACAACAAAAGAATGATTTAGGGCAGTTTGAGGAAGATGATGATGCACTGATAGCATTCTTTCAAATGCTAGAATAGAGATTGGTAGCAACAGTTCTCGACCACCAAATAGGGGAAAGAGGGTTGCTGAGGACTTTGAAAGTGGTAGAAGAGGAAGCTCATGAAGGAGTAGAGGAAGAGCTGCTTCTAGCATACATTCATTTTTTCCTCCTACCACTACACGTGATGCTCAACCTGGAATTCGTGCTGCTATGGCATGATCAGGCAAACCTTGCAGTGGGGAGATGGTTTTATGATGCATGCATTCTATTTAATGCAGCAAACAGTTTTCATTTTAAAGCAATGACAGTTGCAATTGCTAAGATTGGTCCAGGATACAAGATGCCCTCGTATTAGAAATTGAGAGGAAAGATATTAGATAACACCATCATTGAAGTGCAAGAATATCGTTCGACTTTGAGAGTCATGGAAGGAGACATAATGCACTATCATGGCAGATGGATGGACAGATAGGCGAGGAAGGACCTTGTTAAACTTTCTTGTTTACTGTCTTAAAGGACTTATGTTTTTGAGATCTTTAGACATGTCAGAGGAGAGGCACACTACAGAGATCCTACGGCAAAAATTTGATAAGGTGATATGTGAGGTTGGGCTATAGAATGTAGTCTAATTGATTATAGATAATGCAGCTAACTATAAAGCAACTAGGAAGGAGTTAGTGATACTTATGGGACTTTTTATTGGACACCATGCGCAACCCATTGTTTAGATCTCATCCTTGAGGATATTGGTGAGATGGATGAGATAAAGGCAGCAATTGAGTGTTGCCAAGATATCACCAAATTCATCTACAACCATGCATTTGTATTGTGTATGATAGGAGTTAGTGATTATGTCTCTAATGTTTGCTTTTTTCTACAGATGTTTGGTGGAATAGGTTTAGAAGTGATTGCCCAAACCTTAGAGATTTTGCAGTCAGAGTTTTGAGTCAAACATGTAGTGCAACTGGTTGTGAAAGGAATTGGAGTGTCTTTGAACATATCCATACAAAAAAGTCCAACAGGTTGTAACATAAGCGATTACATAACTTAGTTTTTATTGGTTGTATCATGCGGCTTCATGAAAGGTGATGTTGTATTAGTTAGTACTTAAAGGTTCCATTCAATATATTGTTTGACTTCAATTGTTAATATTATTTACTAATTGCTTATCTTTCTTTTTTATAGGTAATTTAAAAAAGTAAATAGACAAGAAAGCCAATTTGATACAATAAGTTTGGATAATTTTGATATATTAGAAGACTGGATTATAGAAGATAGTGAAGAAAATGTTCTCCTAACTGAAGAAGACATTGCATGGATTAATTTGGAAGGAGTGCAACAACAGTATCAAGGAGATGAAGAATTTGATTGTCAAGCAGAAGGTGGTGATGATGATGATGATGATCTTCAGCAAGGAGAAGATGAAGATTATTTAATTGATCATCCTGATTACAATTTATAGAATATAAATGTGTTTCATTTTTTGCTTCAAAATATGTAAATTTGGATGCAATTGTTCAATGTTGAATGCTCAATGTGTACTAAACTTTGCATTATATGAATTCAAAGCAATTACCTGATTTTTTTGTTTTCTACTAATTTTCTTGTTTTTTAAAATATTTTCTATTTTTTAATATTAAAGTACGTATGATACGTCCGTATCGTGGAGCCCAGTGATATGCGATATGTTACGGGTCAGACAACATTGGTTCTAAGTGTTGGGCAGTTAATTACAACATGTACAAAATATGTTTATGACCGAAATAAAGATGTTGAGGTGGATGAGTGATTATAAAGTAAAGATTGTATTCATAATGAGGTTATTATAAACAAATTGGGAGTGGTACCTAAATGATAAAATGAGGAAAAATCGTTTCAAATGGTTTAGACACGTAGAAGGATGAGCAAAGGAAGTTCTGATAAGAAGGTATGAGAAATTAGATTATGAAAATGTTAAAAGAGAACGAGAAAGACCACAAAAGTATTGAAAGGAAACAATAAAGAATGATTTAACTTATGTTGAGTTAATTGTTAGCATGACACATGATTGAGCTCTATAGAAACAAAGAATCCATGTAACTGATACCGTCTAGTATGGAAAAAGGCTTAGTTGTTGTTTTGTCTTCTGCTTTCTTTTTGACACATTTGAGCAGTCAAAAACTGCAGTAGTCTGATTCATGCTCGAGTTACACCTTGCACCATCAACTTTCAAGAAAAATCATAGCTGGATTAATAGGGAACACCTATAAAGTGAAAGTTTACCCCGCCAAGAGTGATTCTGGGGCAGGGTAATGCTGGATGGAGCAGGATGCTAGGTGCACCTGGTAAAATAGGTTTCAACATGTTGTGGACTCTCTTCGGTTTTAATTTGAAAGTTTTCTTTTTTTAGAATCCTTGAGTAAGGATTAGAATTCATTCGTTAGTTTTAATGTATGCAATCATTTACATGTTTCTTGTTCATTTTCACAAAATCAAATAAATTAACATGACTTAGTTCATGAGGAAGAGACAATCGAGTAATCTGAGTTGCTTGTTGCTGATTGAAGGATGAGGTCTTTGATTGCGTATTGCGTTTTGGAACATCTCAACTTGTAGGTTGACATTGAAAACTTTAGTGGTTTTGCTTGCTTCTGAACTTGGTGTGTGCCACTGTTTTCAGGTAATGCAATTTTTCCTGCAACACGAACCAAAGTATATATTGGTTCATTGCACCCATGGACACAACAGAACTGGATTTATGATAGTTCATTACCTTGTCAGATGTCATGGTTATTCTGTCACTGAGGTGCATATTTGTTCTTTTTAGTAGTATATATTTTCGGAAGATCTGTGGAGCAGGTGTTAAGTTGACTGTACCAATTTCTGCAGGGTGTAAATGCATTTGCCAGTGCACGTCCCCCTGGAATATATAAGGGGGACTACATCGATGCATTGTATGCATTTTATCTTGAGAAAAAGCCAGAGTCAGTTGTATGCCCGCCAACTCCTGAATGGAAATATGAGCTTGATCTGAATGGTGATTCCATCCCAAATGAGGATGATGATGATAACAATGGCAATTCTGCTGTAGAGCAAGTAGGTATCAGGTGTAATATGCAGTTACAAATTCCAGATTTTATTCTTCTAGTTGAAAGCTAGAGTTTGGTGCTGGTTTCCAGTTGTTATGTGGTTACATTTGTATAACAGTTTTCTATGGTAACAATGTATTTATTTGGTTCGTACCTTTCTGATTTTTCCTGTTGTGACATTCGTATTAACTCAATTGTTGCAAAAGGCTAATGGAAACAAACCAGGGAAAAAGTGAACTTGCATGTCTGGTGGGTCTGTGACACTGTAGACATACATGTGAGGAACAGCAATCATTAAGAAGGTATCTGTTTTGTGCTTTGTTAGGTAATAAGGGAATAAATTAGCAAGAAGTACAGAGTTTATTAAATCAATGTTAATTTGAAACTTTCTGTTTTGTTCCCAACTTTACATTGCTGTTTCCTGCTTTTGAGCAAATTTCTCTTCTTCCTTCATAGGTTGCTAAAAAGAAAATCTGCAAATGATACACTGAAAAATAAGCATCTGTCTCATGAGAATTGGAGGAATGGTTATGAAGTAAATCCATTTTGGCGTAGTTTCTCAAGTCGTGATGGGAACTTGTTGACCCGTGTTATCTTCATTTAGTGCTAGTCGGTTTGTCTTTTGTTCTGTAAAGTTAAACACACACTTCTTGGTGCCTAGGCACCAATTTCTGAAAAGCTTGATTTGGGGGCATAGATGGACCGAGTTGGCTTAGGAGTTACCTAGAAATAAAAAGAAAAAGAAAATATTATTTACAAACGAGCATATACTTATGACTCTCATAAGTAAAAAATTACAATTTATCTTGTTCACTGCTGAGAAAAGATATAGCCCGGCAGTTCACTAGCTACTCATCTAAACGCCTAGCAGTTTGAACCAGCTGGCTTGAGACTCTTAGCTGGGAGCCTGTGAGAGATTTTATCTGTTTAGTGCCTGTTGCAGAATGTTGTTTCCAGTGATTTTTATTTTCCTTCTCTTGCATCTCTCTTGGCATCTATAACCTGTTGCACTCTGCTTATGAATACACTATTATTGGTGTCTTATAAATTCTTAGAACTTTTCTATGCTTTGTACATGAAATCTTCTCATAAAAGGTCATGGAATCTTGTCCAAGTTCTTGACATTTGCTTGCTCATTTGCTATGAACAGGGAAATGCTGCAATCCCTTTCTGCTTGCTTCTCATAAGTTGTCTTGAGATGAATTGTCATTTATGTATTACAAATATCTTTCACTTGTATCTTTCCTTTTTCATTGCTTTCACGTCACAGGAGGGAGGTACTGACAACGAAGTGATGACAAATGATGATGTGTTAGGAGATGCAATATCTTATGAGCAACAACTTGAGTTGCAGAAGATCTGTTGTGTGGCACTTGGCACGGTAGGCTTTTGTGTCATTTCTTTCTCCAAACATATTTGTTCCTGGACCAACCTCTCTTGTTTACATGTGCATATTTGATGTAATTTTGGTAATGAACCTCAGTGTTTTAAGTATTGATATTGGGTCCTTATCATTTGCCTCCAATGATACCATACATATTGTAAAATGTCATTTTATTTTGAAAAACTGAAAACCGAAAAAAACCCAAAACCCCAGACGAGCTGTAGAATTACCTCTATTAGTCCATTATTTCATTTTCTCGTGACTGAAAGGGAAGGAAACCGATTTCACTGCAGCAAAAATCTAAAACTTGACTACTTCTCCAACTTCTTTGAGCCAAACAATTTATTTCACTGCAAAATGACTTGGTTTGTACTTTTTATTGACTTCATTTATGAACTTTATTATACTGTAAATTTTCTATTTTCCCTTACTTTTGAGTAAGAAGATTTATATGACTGCTGCGAAAAGCTACACAATCACTTTCTACTTATTTTGGGAATTAACTGCAAATTCCCCATCTACTATTCACAAGCTCAAGTCTCTTTTCTTCTTTTTTGTATTTATTTTCAATTGGAAAGTATATTATATGTAGTGTTATAAACTTATAAGTAGCATATTGTAACCCATATTGTTTTTTGCCATGATACAATATAACCCTATCACATTGTTATGGTAATGTATCATAAAATTTTCTTAAAACATATTTTTAAAGTCAAGAAAAGAGAAAAAGATCAGGAAAAATCAAGAAAAATCCTAAGCAATTTATATGAATCAAAACAAGTGGGTAAATATTGATCCGTTGATCATTAAATTGAATTACAACTTCAATTATTGAAGTAGCAAAATTTCGATTCTCAAATATTATAATCTGAATCATGAACTAAATGAACTTCTTCTTCTCCTTCAAAATCACTACTTTAACAACCAAATTTATTCAACATCATCTTGGGCTAGGAATCCATTTATTTCATCATCTTCTATAATCCACTACTCTAAAACATCAAAATTGTTGAAACTTATAGGATCAAATTGGTTCTCCTATTTACTTGAAGGTAACTTTCTTAATTGTCTCTAAGGATGATAAATAAATAAAAATTAAAACTAAAAGTTAAAGAATAAAAGCTTAAGTTGAAACTTTGAATTTATTACTTGATTTATAACTAAATTATTAATTACCTCTCTCGTGGTCGCATGCTTTAACGTATAAATACTAGACGATTAAGATGTTTATTCTCCAATCTGATGTGTTTTTTTGTGTGGATGTGTTAAAAACTCCAGTTTCTTTCTCAACTGGTTACACTACAAGTTTGGTTGAGAACCCTTACTGAAGTCTCTTAGGTTTTCGCTATCACTTTGAAACCTATTTCACCACACATCCAATGGAAAGATTATGTATAAATAAAAATAGATGTAAGTAATTGATATATTTAATTGGGTGCATATCAATACGGTTCTGAGTGGCTACTAGCATGCCCATCAAATGAAGAGAATTATAGTATATCATCTCCTAATGTATAGCATTTGCCCTACCATTATCAAGGACCGATCTATCTATATAATTAATCCTTGCTATCCCTCTTAAATGTTGTAGTGTACCTAAATGTTGGATTAAGGTAGTGGGTTGATGTATGAATGGATAATGGAATTGTTTATTTTATCTATTATTGGTAATTCTCCATATAGGCACGTAATCACTCTTTTTGCCATGAAAGTTGCTCCTAATAGCCTCCTTAGTCCTATCCATGGTCTTTCTATTTTGAGGCAAATCAACGAATTGTTGCCACATGATCTTTAATAATTTAATACAAATGTTCTAAAATGTACTCTTGAAGACCATCTCTAAAATTTCATTCGTTCTTTTATTCTTTCTATTTTGAGGCAAATCAACGAATTGCTACCATTCATTTGAAATAAACATTTGCTTTAAGGCTTGCTTTTATTTCAACACTCTATAGAGACAAAAAAGTTATTAGCAACTCGAAGATGTTCTCTGATTAGTATATCTCCTATCATACATAATATGTATACATGATTATAAATGAATTTGGTGATATCTTGGCATCACTTAATTCATGCCTTTACTTGATCTATCTCTCCAATATCATTAAGAATGAAATGAGGTTTATACAATGTATTGTACATGGTATCTAATAAAAAGTGTCATAACTCTTAGCTATCTCCTTTACAATTGCTTTGAAACTAGTTGCATTAACTGTAATGAATTGAACTATCATCACCACGCCTAGCGACGTGCTGCAGAGCCCAAATGCAGTAAGAAGTAAGCAAGGGCCACTACATTTTTGCCCGAATGTAGTGAATCAATTGCAGAGAGGCTCCCCACATCATGGACGTGTGTGGGTAAAGAAGTTAGTCCCGCTACATTGCCACCCGAATGTATTGAAAAATTTTCAGAGAGGGTCTCCTCATTTTGATTATGGACGGATGCGGGGGGTAAGGAAGCTAGTCCTAGATAATAAGATTCGTATTGGTTCTTGGAATATCGGAACATTATCGGGTAAGCTAATGGAGGTGGTAGATACTATGATTCGGAGAAAGATTCATATTCTATGTTTACAAGAGACAAAATGGGTTGGAGAAAAAGCAAAGGTGATAGAGGATACAGGTTTTAAATTATGGTACTCAGGTAAAGAAAAGGCTCGAAACGGAGTTGGTATTATCATAAATAAAGATTTAAAGGAGAGTGTAGTAGACATACAACGATATGGTGACCGAATCATGACGTTGAAATTAGTGTTAAGAGCAGAGGTTTTGAATATAGTTTGTGCTTACGCACCCCAAGTAGGACTAGAAGATAGTATAAAGATAGTTTTTTGGGAAGAGTTAGATAAGGTGTTTCAAAAGATTCCACAAAGGGAGATGATTTGTTTAGGAGGAGATTTAAATGGACATGTCGGTAAAAAGGCATTAGGATATCAAGGGATTCATGGAAACTTTGGTTTTGGGGATATAAACGAGGAAGGTAGGGAGATTTTAAATTTTGCTATGGCATTTGATCTCTTTATAATGGGAAAAGGCTTAGTTGTTGTTGTTGATTTGATCTCTTTATAGTCAATACAATCCTCAAAAAACGAGATGAACATTTAATTACTTATAAGAGTGGCTTATCACAAACACAAATTGATTACTTTATTTGTAGAAAAAAGATAGAGCGTGTTGTAAAGATTGTAAGGTAATTCCAGGAGAAAGCTTAACCACCCATCATCGACTTTTAGTTATGGATTTACAAATAAAAAATGGACAAAGAAGAAAAGAGTGCATCGAGCTATTCAGACTAAATGGTGGAACCTCAAAAGCGAGAAAGAAGATATATTTAAACAGAAAGTCCTTCAAAGAGATGTTTGGAATTATGTTGGCATACCCTGTGATATGTAGAGTGAAGTATCTAAGGGAGGTGTACTGGCACAAAAAGAAGCTTGGTGGTGGAGTGAAGTAGTACAAAATAAAATCAAGGCAAAGAGGGCATGTTACAAATTACATTATGCTAAGAAAACTAGTGAAACTTTAGAAGCTTATAAGAAAGCAAAGAAGGAAGCAAAAAAGGCCGTTAGTGAAGCAAAAGCTAAGATTTGGGAGGACTTATATAAAAAACTCAACTCAAAAGAGGGTGAAAGAGATATTTTTAGGATAGCTAGGGCTAGAGATAAGAAAACTAAAGATCTTAATTATGTTAGATGCATAAAAGACGAGGATGAAAAAATTCTAGTGGCAAATGATGATATAAGAAATAGATGGAAAAACTATTTTTATAATCTTTTTAATAAAAATAAAGATGTTAGTACTAGTTTAGGAGATTTAGCCAAGTCAGAAAAGTATATAAACCACAATTTCTACCGACGTATTCAAAAGAATGAAGTCAAAGAGGCTCTTAAACATATGAAGAGTGGTAAATCGGTAGGACCAGATAATATTCCTATAGAAGTTTGGAAAATACTAGGAGAAATAAGAATCACTTGGCTCACAAGACTATTTAATGAAATATGGAAAAACCAAAAGATGCCCGAGGAATGGAGAGCAAGTACACTTATACCCGTATATAAGAACAAGGGAGACATTCAAAATTGTGCAAATTATCGAGGTATCAAGTTAATGAGTCATACTATGAAATTATGAAAAGAATTATCGAACGTAGGTTAAGACAAGTATCAAGTACAACAGAGAACCAATTTGGATTTATGCCAGGTAGATCTACTATTGAAGCGATTCACCTTTTGAGACGTCTTATGGAACATTTTAGAGCAAAAAAGAAAGACCTTCACATGATATTTATTGATCTAGAAAAAGCTTATGATAGGGTACCGAGGGAGGTTCTTTGGAGAACTTTGGAAAAAAGAGGTATCCCATTGACATATATTAACCTTATAAGAGACATGTATGATGGTGCAAAAACATGTGTGAGGACTCATGAAGGAACGACAAACTTCTTTGAAGTTAATATTGGGTTACATCAAGGATCAACTTTAAGTCTATACTTATTTATAATGGTGATGGATGAGTTAACAAAACATATTCAAGATAAGTACCTTGGTGTATGTTATTTGCAGATGACATTGTATTAGTGGAGGAGTCTAAGGAAAAAGTTAATAGAAAATTGGAAATAAGGAGAGAAACATTAGAAAACAAAGGCCTCCGACTTAGTAGAACAAAGACAGAATATATGGAATGTAAGTTTGATCATTTGGCTACTTCAGAGGACATAGAAATTAAAATTGGCACACATTGCATTCCCCAAAAGGAAAGTTTTAAATACCTAGGGTCAATTTTTCAAAGTGATGGAAGAATTGATGGAGATGTTACACATAGAATTAATGCTGGTTGGTTAAAATGTAGAGGAGCATGAGGTATTCTTTGTGATAAGAAGATACCATTAAAGTTAAAAGGTAAATATTATAGAGCAACAATTAGGCCTGCCATGTTTTATGGTTCAGAGTGTTGGGCAGTTAATCATCAACATGTACAAAAGATGTCTGTGACAGAAATGATGTTGAGATGGTTGAGTGGTCATACAAAAAAAGACCGTATATATAAGAGGTTATTAGAAACAAATTAGGAGTGGCACCAATAGAGGATAAAATGAGAGAACATCGTTTAAGATGGTTTGGACATATAGAAAGAAGATCAAAAGAAGAACCTGTAAGAAGGTTAGAAAAACTAAATTTGGAAAGTATTAAAAGAGGTAGAGGACGACCATAAAAGTGTTGGAAAGAAACAATAAAGAATGATCTAGCTTATTGGGAGTTAACTGCTAACATGGCACATGATTGGGATCTGTGGAAACAAAGAATCCATGTAGCTAACCGCGTCTAGTATGGGAAAAGGCTTAGTTGTTGTTGTTGTATCATTTAATAACTTTTGGTATAAGGAGCAACCTCCTTTCTGTAAATAATTGTTGATAATCGAAGGTTGAATCGCCAATGTTTTAATTCGTCAAATCGCCAAGAACTCAAAACATCCGAATATGGATGCCACACATAAAGAACACAATAGGAGGTAACAAGAGTCCCAACCACTAGTGCCCAGCCCATGCTAGCTCGTGGATAGGTCATAAACAAAGGTTGCACAAGACAACATATTTATTGATATGCTTTGAAGCTCTATTTATAGAGCATGAATTATAACAAATGAAGGAATTAAGAACGACTTCTTTTGCAACATTGATATTTTTCAATCTTGTTTTCTCCATAACAAGATCAATAAAAAACGAGTCTCCTTTTGGTCTAGGTTTTCTATGTATTAAGTTTGATATAATATTTTAAAATTCGTCTCTTAAACCACCTATAAACAAAAAGAAATATTGATTATCCAAAAACTCTTGAAATTCATCCAACTTTTGAAGTTTTTCGAATTTATCAAAACTTATAAGTTGGGTCTATAATTCCGAAAACTCATGGTGATAAGTTTTTCATCTACATTTTAACAAGTAATCAAAGTTATTTTAGCATTCATCTTTTCTCAAGTTTTTAGATCTTGGTTATATTTTTCATGTGCTTTAACAATATCATCGTCATCCAAACTATCAATGTCTAAAATCAATTCTTTGATTGTACAATCAAAATAATATAAAAAATCTTTTGATAAAAAATACTTTTTCATAGTTTTTGCCCTTTGATAACATTTTGGGTCAAGAATTCATCTAAAAGATTCATTTTTGCTTTCCATTTTATGCAAAAACAAAAGTTTTAGACTTACCTCAATTTTGGAGTGATTTCACAAAATTCGCAATCTTGACATGCTTCCCAATGTGCTTGGAATCTTCAATACAAGGCCCTGATACCATATAAATAATTGTTGATAATCGAAGGTTGAATTGCCAACGTTGCAATTCGTCAAATCACCAACGCCAAATCTCAAAACATCTAAATATGGATGTCACACATAAAGAACACAATAGGAGATAACAAGAGTCCCAACCAATGAAGTCAAATCATAAACAAAGGTTGTGGAAGACAAAATATTTATTGATATGCATTGAAGCTCTATTTATAGAGTATAAATTACAACAAATGAAGGAGAATAGAGAGAAGAAAGAAATTATTGTGCATTTAGCTGAATGCACATTAACGGCTATAAAAACTAGCCGTTGGGGGCTCCCCAACGGTTACCTGGATGGCCAGGGCCATCCAAGACCTATCCACGGGCCAGCATGGGCTGGGCCCTAGTGGCCCGGCTTGCCCTGTTACAAGCTAACACTTTCTAGCTATGTCACATGGGTGCAGGATACAGCAAATTTCAAAAATTTTGGGTGCGACGACACGGCTAGGGTATATAATAATATATATTATATATAATATTCAAGCAACATAAATCAATCATAATACAACTAGTATTTGCTAATTTTGGGTGCACGTAGGTATCAATTAGCAAGTTCCCTCATAATGATTTGAAACTTAGAATGATTTTACGAGCTGCCAAATATCCAGTTATGGATTCAAAGAGTTTCGAGATCTTTTGTAGGATATAGCATATACTAGTATTTGTGCTAGGATCCACTAGTGATGTCATACTCTTCTGTTCTATTGATATGGCAATGTTCCTGGTCTTTAAATGTGTTTGGTGACAGAGATTATTTTGTGCAAAGGCAATTGTCTGCACCCAAAATAAGCTAATATTGTATACTGCTACAATAGCAAGTACACAACTTTATATTAAAGCAAAACACATAAATGGTAAACAACTACTAATTTCATCATAATACACAAATCAATCTTCATTATCCGGACCCATTTATCCGTGAGTTACAATTTTTTTTTGGCATTTTTTTTTGGCAATGCCGCACCGACACGGTGTCGGTGTCGCACCAGTGTCGAGGTCGACACTCCACCCCTTATAAGTGTCTCTATGACTTAGCTTTCTAGTTCCTCTGAAGTGATACTTCAATGGAGAAACTCCACCACTAATGGTTTTTTTATAGAAGTTATATAGTACTCTGAGTTTGTTACCCTTAAGTACACCATTACCATGCCAGGTCATCAGACTGTGCTGAAGATTAAGAACCTCTTAGTGACGCCTTAAATCTTTATTTATCTTACACAGTAAACCAGAAAAAAACACCAAACAAATAAAATCATAAAATGATACAAGCACTATATAAATCGCCACAAGACCGAAAAGGTTTTAAACAAAAAAGAGAGAGTAAAAGCTCCTCTTACATATACATAGATGAGTATAAAATAAATGAAAACAATGATTGATAGAACAAATGCAAATCTCTCCCTCACACGGGTGTAGATGAGGAGGAACGAAGAAAAAAGGCCTTAAAAAGGTAAAACTATGCAATACAGAGCATTCGGTTCACGTGTCAAACCAGTATCGCCTGTATCATAGGATATGCCATAGTATCATATTGGCAATATATTGGCAATACATTCCTGCTTTATGATATGTCTTAGTGTCATATTGTAAATGTTATTTAATGTGATATATATTGTCCAACATGAATGATACGTTATGACAGAGAAAATGGGGGTTGCTTGTTGTGCATTGTGCCAATTAGGCTGAAGCATTTATGGTCAATTCGGATATGAGTTTGATTATTTAATTAAAATGAATATATGCAGAAACTCATTATAGCAGTTTATCTTCTATATGTAGTTGCTGCATTTTTCTAGTGACAATCATCATGACCAAGTGAAGCATCGTGAAATGAAGCTAGTCAGTATTTGAGATTCCCTGAGGTCCTATTTGCAATGCGAAAAAGTCTATGTTGCATGGATATGGGTACGGTACCGGTACCCGGTATGGGTACGGGGTACGCAATTTTCTAAAAAACTAAGGTACGGCTACGCCACTATTAAAATATATATATATATATACACACACACAATTATATAGAGCATTCTATATTTTAAAGAGCATTCTAGTGTTTGTGAATAATGTTATTCTAACTATGACTATGAGAATTCCATTTATATTCTTCTTCAAAGTAAGAACAATTAAACAACAACCACATACGAGAAGTCTTCAATTAAATTTGTAAGGAAAGATTTGAAACCAGCATAAAAGGCGATCCCCATCATTGCAGTTGCAGTGCTTACCATAAGAGAATCAAGAGTTCCTGAAGAAGCATCATTTCAAGAATATCATAAATCAGAATAATGAAGTCAACAACATATAAGCAAGACCAACATATGCAAAAAGAATTAATGAAGAGATAGATAGACCTTTGTCAATCATAGCATGTCAGCATCAAGCAGATTTAAAGCTATGCATATCTTCCACATCCATCTTAATATAGGATTTTCACTTGAAAATGCTACATTTTGTTGGCTGGGGGTTATCTTTCTAAATATACTTCTACTCCCACACAATGACATTTCAAGACACCAAAAACCACAATTCGCGGTCATTTGCAACACAAAGTTGTCGAGCAATTTTGCTGACCCCATACTTCCACTTGAACTCTGAAGGGATGAAGGAAAAGGCAACTGACACAAAGTACAAGCTGAAATGCAGCCATAAAAGATTTTATGTATTTTATTTACTAAAAGGAAAACAATTTATTACTTGGGAGAACTTTCCAAGCTTCAAGTGATGCATGATTTAGTTAAATAATTTCACATTGACATAGAAATCCATTGAAATAAGTTGTAGCACGCGCTTACAGACTAAGATGACTCTGAAGGGGCTTGAGCAGAGGAAGGTTGTTTTTTCACAGAACATGCACTCCTGAAATCTTCAACAAGCGACTGGCATTTCGTATGGTCTCCTTTGTTTTCCTCCAAACATTTCTTTAGAGCCGCAACATCGCATGGAGACAACTTCTTCATTCCCATGTTAGCTTTTTCGCCCATATCTCTACAGCAACAGTATGATTAAATAATCAAATCTTTGTACTAAAACAAATATCTTTAGGAAATAGAGCTTTTTAAGTGATGACTAACTTTACCGGTGAACATCTCATTAGAAATCTAAAACCGATTCGACAGAACATCATGGATAGCCAAAAGTTTGAAGCAACAATTAGGACGTTTGCATACTTAAAATAATGACCTCACTCAATAGTCAGATCAGGGCCTTGGGGCTTGTTAACAAATATCTTTAGGAAATAGAGCTTTGCATGCTTCAGCAACTAAGTCCACCGGTCAACAAGTTTGGTAATACATTAATTAAATCTTTAGATCAAGTACTGTCCTCTCTTCTTTTCTAGGAAGGCCTGCAAGAACATCTTCCCGCTATGACATGCTAACCTGTTCCAAATACAAAAAAGAACACCGAAACGGACATGGCATACAGGAGCCTGCTGTTTGGAGGATTATTTGTTTCTTAAGATGACAACCTTAACTGCACATGTTATATTGAAGGGAAAGACGATCAAACGCCAGCAACTACATCAATCACCAACTTTAAAGAAAGTAAGAGATTAAGTTAGTTAGGGGCCAACAACGAGATTCAGGCGAAGAAAGCTTACCAGTTACCAGTCTACCGTGAGACGACGAAGGATGGTGGTGGGCGTTCGCCGGTCGGCGATCGGCGGTCGGCCTGGACGTGAGTGACGAAGGAGAAACGGACGCAGACAGGAGCCTGGAGGTGAGTGAGACGTGGAAGGAGAGAGTTTGCCAGAGGCTCAGAGGAAATCGAGTTAGGGTTTTTAATGTTTATTTGGATCGGATTGGGTCATCTGATCCGAATCCAATTCAGCCACATATCGGGTACCGGTATGTGGCATACCCAAAGTCGAGTATGCATACCGGTACATGTGCTCACGTACCAGTACGTTGCAGGCCGTATGGGTACGTACCCGACGTACCCATACGCATACCCGAACCCGGTATGTACCGGATACGGGTATGGGGCTCAAATACACGTACCCGTGCAACATAGGAAAAAGTTAAATGGAACCCGAATTTGTTTGGTCTAGTTCTTATTTTAGACAAACACTTAAGGTAATATCTGGGAAAAATGGGGTTCTAGTTCAAAAAAGCGCCATTTTATGCAAATCTCTATTTTCTATTTCCCTGGTTGCTGGTTTTCTTTGAGTCTTCTCTGTTTTTCCCTTGTTGGTAGCCCTTTGATTTGGTTTTATTATTTGATGCTTGTTGTTTGGCTTCTGATTTGATCTTTCCCCTTTGATCTGTGCTGATTTTTTTTTGTGTCAACAATTTCCTCCTGTAATTTGCTGATTTTATCTTTCTTCTTCTTTGAGAGAAAACAAGCTACATGAAAGTTCTATTTCTTCACTTTTTCCCGTTCCTGAATGGGTTTATTGATGATCATTTATCTGTTGCATGAGTTGCTAGGAGCTGTGATTGTCCCGTTTAAATGGAGGGCTTTGATTGTTTTATTTTATTGTTGATGATTGTCTGTGTGTTCCAGACCATGCCTGTTGCTAAAATGGGTATTTTAATAAGAAGAACATTGTATTTTCATTCTCATGTTTCATGAACTACTCCATCATATACTGCAAATCACTCACCTTTTGACCCTGATGTGAACTTTTTATGGTCGTTGATTTATAGCTCACATGAATTTTTTTTTTTGGAATTCAAACACAGTACTAAAAATTCATGAAGTAATAGTTCTAGTTCCACGCTTATCTTAAATGCCGACTTTTTTTTCAGCGACTATCTTTGTTGGATATGATAACTCTGGAAATAATTTTTTAAGTTCCTAAGTTTTCCTGGATGAAAAGAGGCCTTGATACGGTAGTTGGCTGATCCAATTTCTCTTTTCTTAGTGTGGCAGATTTTCTGGAACATTTTCTATTGTATTTGAGGTTGTTGGACCCGTTATTCTTGATTGTATGTGTTCATTTGACGTAATTTCTTGATAGTGTAATAAAATGATGGGCCATACATTTATGCTTCTGACGTTTTTGGAGTGCTTTACATTCCAAGAATCCTATCTCAATTCCTGACATCCAATTGTGATGATTTAGCATGACCCGTATGTGCATCACACTTTTATTTGATGACAATCATGGCAATCATCTCTTTTTTTTCAACGAGGTTCTATTTCAAGTTTGCTAACCCAATTCCTGCTTCTGTTTTATTCTTAGGCAAATAGCAACTTCCACGGCAACTTGCATTTTCCAGGGTCACAGCCAGTTTCACTTGACAGGTATACTTGACTCCACGTTCTCTAGTTGCTATAGAATGTGCTATTGCTACATAATAGATATAGGGGGTATTGGAGCTTTTGGATTCAAATCATGATGTTATTGCTTTCTCTCAAAACAAGCTGCTTGGTGATACTTAGTGATAGCATATTTTTCTTTTCCCTTTTTTCTTGTGGAAATTTCTCTAAGCACTTGGTAATGGAGATTTATTAGAGAGGATCCCTGTGGAGCTTTTAACATTACTTTTGATGTTCTCAGTTCCTACTAGATTCCTCCTAAAGATTTGTGATGATGTCAATCTACAATGTTGGAGATCAATTTCATGGTGTACTTTCATGTCATTTGACTGGTGATGGTTCTGGTCACTGCTTTCTTAAAAGCTTCATTCTTTCATGTCATTTCACTAGTGGTGGTCCTCATTACACCTTCCATAAAAGCTTCATTTTCTTGAGAAAAGGAGCCTAAATGTTAATTTTTTTGTCTCCAAACCCTTATTGTGAACCGGTAAAAGCTTTCATTTCTTGCCAACATGAGTCTAAAGGTTCATTTAGTTTGTCTTCGAACCTTTATAGTGTATGCATAACATTGGCAGACTATGGTACACAATCTTTATCATGAATCTTGCTGGGAAGGGTAAATATATTGATAGTTTTTTGTTGTTGGATATAGTGAACATTGTATATCTCACAAGCTCTCTCTCTCTCTCTCACGCATGCACACACACACTCTCTCTTGCTTCCTAAAATTATCATGCCTTTTTTTGTAGGGCAAATTTACAACTTCTAAGGCAACGCTATTATTATGCAACATGGAAAGCTGATGGTACACGATATATGATGCTTATTGCATACCATGGGTGTTATTTGATTGATAGAAAGTTCTCTTTTCGAAGAGTTCAAATGCGGTTTCCTTTAAGATCTCCTTCTCCGGTTTGTAGATGCCCTATCTTATTTCTTATTCATTGTTGTATGTGCCATGTTTTTGTACATCCCTTTTCATTGGTTGAAATATTTTCTTTCAAGGATGAGAGGAATCATCATCACCTTACCTTACTTGATGGTGAGATGGTAATTGACACAGATCCAGAAACTGGGAAGCAGAGTAGGCGATACCTAGTTTATGATCTAATGCTGCTCAACCAGAAGCCAATGATACAGGTTGGATCTATTTGGTTGGCTAATAAACTTTACAAAACCTGCTTTTCTGAAAACAAAGAGTTCAGTGATTTTACTTGTTATGTTACTGGCCAGTGTCCACTTAACCACTTTTGAAGTTTTCAGGTGCGCATGAGTGAGTTGTTTTAGGAAGGAAGCTGAGATGGAAACAAACCTTTAAGTTCTTAAGCTTGTGGATGATTGTTTTATATTAACATCTCATGGTTCTTGAAATGGTTGACTATATAAAAGACGGTGAATTTTATGTGCAACAACGGTTTTAAAATTGGATAAGTATTCAATTAACTTGACTCAAACCATTCAAAGTTAGTGTGGGTTGAGGTCTGGGTCTTGATCTGTGGGCTTCATCATGGTAGGATATTGGTTACAAGGAGGAGGTGTCCTTAGGAGACCCATTTTTATACCGTTTTACCTCTAGCTTGACCCTTTGCCTCTCTGGACAAATTGCTTCCTATATAATGTAAGGTAATTTATAAATGGGTTTCCAGAAAATTTACTCTTTAAGACCGCGGCTATTCTAGTTAATTGTGCAATAATTGAATTTACAGTAAGAACTAAGAAATCAGAAAAAAGAGAACAAATGTTAAAACTCATTTTTAAACACTATCAAAACCTAAAACAGGGGAAGCTAAACCACAGGATCCAAAAAATTCCTCTGTGGATAAGAAAGTCCTGATCACTTCATATGTCTCATTTTAATAATAGTTTCATTGAATTGGGTGCAGACATGTTTTGGTTCATCTTTGATGGGGTTCATGCTGGTTCATATGCAGAAAGCTGTTTTAGTCAAAGAAGACGTTTTTATGAAAAATTCCCGATAAACATTTTTGACGAAACCTAGTGCAGAATCAAGCAAAATGGCAGAACCCATTAAAAATTCAATAGGCAATTCATTTGCATCAGCATTTCAAGGAGCTCATAGGAAAGTCATGATCATTTCGTTCAATCTTTTGGTTTTAAAAGTCAGTTTGCCATCTCTAGGTTAGTCATAATACAAAATTGAGCATCTTATGGTGGGTTGAAGCTGGTGTGCTTACATTTGACATGCACACACAGTTGTTTTTGGGTTTGTTAACAGGCTAATAGGCTAGTTGAATTCCAGGTTGGTTGAGAAGCATGTGTGGATTTACCTCACCTTAGGTTTGGTTCAAATTAGTTTGCTATACACAATGTCAAGCATGAGACCGTCCTATGTGAAAAAGTTTCAGGTCATTGTCTTTATTAAATCTAGAATAGGATCAAGCAAAATGAGGGAACCCATTTTGGGTTTTAAAGAGGTTTGTCCAAGTCCAGATTGGATATAAAACATGTTTTGAGTCGTAGGGTGGGATGAAGTTGGTTAGCTTACAAAATGCCAGGTTTCTTTTCTCAAGCTTCTTACTGGCTTTCATACAAAAAAGTTCCAGGCTTAAATTTTTTATTGCTCTTTGAAGTTTGGATTATCAAAATAGATGCATGTAATTCACCTCTGTTTTGGTCTAATCATTATTGGTATAATTGCAATTACTCAGTAGCTAGTAGGTTCCTTGCTACATTTGCAATTTTATGTTTCAAGAATGGAAGTTTTCTTTAGAAAGAAAAACAAAGAGGGGTTTCAACCAACTGGAGATGTCCATACTTGGGTACTATATCACATGGGTGTTGTTGTGAGTGTGCGACATGACAATGTCCTTTTGGATGGTCACAACAAGGTATATATAAGTTTTTCAAAATTGTACATGTATTATAATATTTTTGATGTATAAATAATATATACTTGTTCTTTATGTTATTATAAATATGTTTTGTATGCTGACATTTTATACAAATATGTTTTGTCATATCATGCAAGATATATTACTTATATGAGGGGAAGAACATAAATCACCCCTCTCTAGGTGTGAGTCATGCACTAAGCCCACCCCCTCACTCTGGTCTTTGCCGTTGCCCAATTTTCTCTTTCTCTTTCTCTCTCTCTCTACATGTCCTTGTGTGTGTGTGTGCATGTTCATTCTTTGCTCCAGTAGTGGACATGATGCAATAAACAATAGGGAAATACAACCAAAGGAAGCTCTGGTTAGAAGGTGTGAGGGACGGTGAAAATGTTAAAAGAGGAAGAGGAAGATATTGAAAGAAAACAATAAATTGAGTTAACCATTAGCATGGCACCATGAGTGGGTTCTATGGAAACAAAGAATCCATGTAGGCGACCCCATCTAGTATGGGGAAAGGCTTAGTTATTGTTATTGTTCACCTCTCAAATACTGAAGTTGGTCTATAATATCTACACAAATTGATAGTAGGTTGTATTGTTATTCAAAAAATATCGAGAATGTTTATTGCTGAGAGAGACACAGGAAGTATGGGTTTGGGGTGTCCATATGGATATGAACACCTATTAGCGGTGTTTAGATGACATAGCTCTAAACGATTTGTCATTTATATGGCCGTCTTATATTCCTCAAGCACCACTAACCGAGCGCTGTCCAAATACTTTCCCCTTGGCAATTGTGAGCTGTTATCCCAATTTTAGGGCCACCATGTCAAACTGTGCTTCTTGAGTAGCTTGGTCCAAGGTGAGTTGGTAGTGCCCATCACCCACCCCCCTGTTTCTTAACAGTGCCCTGTTGTTAGCATGGCGGTATGCATCTCTGTCCCTCATGTGACATGTAACCTCTGTTGTTAAGCTTCTCAGAACCTGCATAAAATCATGTATAAGCTTACATATTCTCCTCCCGTTTGTTTCTGAAATCAAGATCAAAAGCCATGAATGCAATACCGTGTTTTAAGAGTGTGACTGGAAAACACGGGAATTTTTGCAGCCCAAGTCTCTAATCTCTTCAAATGAGTGTCCTGATAATATGCTGTATATTGCATACGGCAAACTGTGACCTAAAAACACAATGTAGCGCAACTATAGCACTTGTCTGCAGCAGTATGCGCCAGTGTTGTCTGACGCGTATCGTATCGCGTATCACTGGGCTCCACGATACGGGCGTATCGTATCGTATCGTACTTTAATATTAAAAAATTATAAAAATTATTTAAAAAATCAATAAAATTAGTAAAAATCCGAAAACAAATCAAGAAAATTCTGAAAAAATTTGGAAAAATCTGGTAATTGCTTTAAATTCATATAATGTAAAGTTTAGCACAAATTGAACATTTAATATTGAACAATTGCATCCAAAATTATATATTTTGAATCAAAAAATGAAATACATTTATATTTTACATATTGTAAATTTGTATCAAGATCATTAACTAAATAATCTTCATCTTCTCCTTGATGATGTTGTTGCACTTCAAATTAATTCATGCAATGTCTTCTTCAGTTAGGACTTAGGAGTGTATTTTCTTCATTATCTTCCATAATCCACTCATGTAATATATCAAAATTAACAAACTGCTATCTTTGTACATGTAGTTGTCATATTTGCTAATTTTCATATGTGAGCAAAACAAAGAGCTCTATTTCTTTGATTATTGAGTCTATGACACCTCAATGATGTGATATTATTACTTGATGATGTCCCTTTTTTCTCTTATTGGAGACTAGCTTTTTAACTAATGCTTGAGCTTCATTTCTCACTTCACAGACTGAGTTAAGCCTCACACACATTGATCATGTTCAACTCAATGGAAGTCATGTAACGTGAACCCTAAAATAGTGAAGTTGTGAAATCCCTACTCAATGAACCGAGAGAACTAAATGTTTTTAATTGTTTACAATCTTATGAAATTAGAAACTGTTAGCAAAAATATACCTAAAAGTTGTAACAGAAAGGGAAATGATTTTGTCATAATTTTTTTTTATACATTATTCTTATTAAATAAATAAAATTATAAACCCAAATTATAAGCATATTGGAGGATGCCTTTAAGGGAAGTGAAGAGAGGGGAAGAGAGGGCAGAAACATGCAAAAAAAATTTGAAAAAAAAATTTTGAAAAAAAAAAATTGAAAAAAAATTTTGGGTGTATCGCCCGTATCGTACGATACGGGCCGTATCATATGATACAGTACCATATCGTATCGTGGCTTCTCATGATACAATACGTATCGGTGCGATACGGATAACACTGGTATGCGCTATGTAGCAAGGTGCATGACATAGTGTAATGCATGTGACGGTGCAAAGCTTCCATCTATTCCTTTTCAGCGTCTCTTCTTTCTTGTTCTTTTTCATGGTGTTCATTTCAACTTTTTCTCATGCAGAGCCTAGTGTATTTGGTGAACTTGCAAGTCGCTCAGAAAATTGCAATTTCTGCAAACAATTTTTGTATGAACCTGTTTTAGTGATGATGTGCATACATTTTGTCAATGCATGCAGTAAGATCATTGATACTCGCTCATTTAAATTTGCAATTTCTGTAGACAATTTTTGTGTGAACCTGTTTTAGTGATGATGTGTTAAATATGATGTAATAGGACCACGGGCCACTAGGGTCTTGGATACTCTATAACAGGACCATGGGCCACAGTCCTGGTGAGAGTTCGTTAGGGGGCCCAACAGCTGCTAGCTGTTGGGTATCCCCAACGGCACTAGCCTAGCCAGCCGTTAGAGGCCCTCTTCACCCCTATCTTCTCTTCCTCTCTTATAACATTTGCTTTATAAATAGAGCCTCATACAATCAATAAAGCAGTTTTAATTGCAGCCCTTTGATATTTGGTTTGACTTTTGATATTGTAGTTTTAAAGCGCGGTGGCCTTTCCTCTCGAGTATGTTTGTATTTGACTTATTGGTTTGACACTTTATCATATATGATTGGGTTTCTTCCAAATACAAATATCAATAATTGTTTACATGGTATCAACGGCTCATTTTGAAGAAATCAAGTACATAGGAAAGCGTATCAAGGTTGAAAAATTCATGATATTGCATATTTGACGTTCTAGAACTTGAGGTAATGTCAAACACTTATTTATTTATTGAAATGGAAGGTAAAAATGAGCCTTTTAAGTGCATTCTTGCCCCAAAATGCTATTAAAGTTGGGAAAGAACCATGAAAAAGTATTTTTTATAAAAAGATTTTTTGGATTATATAGATGGAACGATTGAATAACTAAAATTAGATTTTGAAAACCTAGATGATGATGATATCCTTAAAGCCCAAGAAAAATACAAATAAGATTTTAAAACTTGAAGAAAATGAACTTAAAAATAACATGGATCATTTGTTAAAATATTGATGAAAAACTTAGAAACCGAATTAGTGTGTTTGAAAATGCCTTTAAAACTCAGAAATATTTAAAAAAGATTCATTCTCATGATGACTTTGTGCTTCAAATAGATTTGATAGAAAAAATGATAATTCTTAAGCAAGGAAACTTAAGCATTAGAGAGTATTACAATGATTTTTTCGAATTATGGATTCAACTTCGAAGTTTTTATAAATTTGAAAAACTTCAAAAAATGGTTGAATTTTAAGATTTCTTGGACAATCAATACTTTCGAATTTATGCTTGGTATAAGGGATGAATTTGAAAATATTATATCAAATTTGATTTGTAGAAAACCTAGACCAAAAGGTAATACCTTTTTAGTCGATTTAGTATTGGAAGAAACTAGATTGAAAAATATTTGTATTGCAAAGGAAGTCGTTCTTGCCACTTCCAAGTCGGGAGCATATGTCAAGACATACAAGCCTCCTTACAAAAGCTTCGAAGGACAAAAAAGTGATAATGGATCAAGCAAGAAGCCATTGGTGCCAAATAATGACACTATTTACCACTACTATAAGGAAAATGGTCACATTAAGACCCCACTTGCCTTCTTCGACAAAAATATGGAAATGTGGGTGCCGTGAAGACAAAGATGTATTAGTCTTGCCTTCAAACATTAAAGCTTACATAGAAGAAATGCTTAAGAAAAAGGCAAACATTATCGAAAATGTTTTCTCCACTTCTCATGGTATGCTATGGTTTTTAGATTCCAGTGCCTCTTTTCGTATGACTTATAATGAAAAATCTTTAAAAAATTCTCAAAATATTTTTGGTAAACATGTTTTTACGACCGATGGTACGAAACTTCAAATTGAAAAAATTGGGAACGTTGAAAAAGAAGATTTCAAAATTAAAAATGTAAGCTTCATACCTAAATTAAATCTAAATCTTCTTTCGGTTGCGCAGATTTGTGATAATGGTTGTATAATCACTTTCTCATTTAAGAATTGTGGGGTGTAGGATAAGCTATCGAAGGTGATTGGTCAAGGCCATAGAGAAAGTGATCTATACAAAATGGATAGTTTAGTCGTATCAAATTTTGAATCTTGTAATGTAGTTTATGATGCTACTCTTTGACATAAATGACTTGGACATCTGGATATGCATAAACTATGTAATTTTTTATGTTAAAGACAAATGATAATCATAATTTTGATTATAAAGAATGTATACCTGAAAAAATGCATCATCTCCCTTTTGGTGAAAGAAATTTTGTAATAAGTAAATCTTTTGAATTAATACACTCTGATGTTTGGGGACCTACCTACATTGTTTCCAATGGAGGAGTAGAGTATTCTGTGACATTTATAGATGATTTTACTCGATTTACTTGGATATATCTTCTAAAACATAAATCCAAAGTATTTGAAAAATATTTGATCTTTCACAATACGATAAAGAACTAATTCGGTTCTACCATTAAGATTTTTAGATCCGATTTAGGAGGTTATTTATCAAATGATTTTCAATTTTTTTGAAAACCATGAGATTTTACATAAAAAATCTTACGCAAAAACCCCATAAGAAAACAGGCTCGCAAAAAGAAAATATAGACACATGATAGAAACTTGTAAAACACTTATTTTTAGTAATGTTCTTAAGTTTTTATGGGTGAAAACTATGCTTAGTGCCATATATCTCATTAATAGAATGCCCTCAACCTGTCTTAAAAATGTTTCTCTTTTTGAAAAATTATGTAATCTTTTTTCATATTATAAAAGATTAAGGGTTTTTGGTTGCATATGTTTTGTTTATAGCGATACAACAACAACAACTAAGCCTTTTCCCATACTAGACGGGGTCGACTACATAGATTCTTTGTTTCCACAGATCCCTATCATGTGCCATGTTAGCAATTAACTCACAATAAGCTAGATCATTCTTTATTGTTTCTTTCCAACACTTTTGTGGTCGTCCTCTAGCTCTTTTAATACTTTCCAAATTTAGATTTTTATACCTTCTTACACGTTCTTCTTTTGATCTTCTTTTTATATGTCCAAACCATCTTAAACGATGTTCTCTCATTTTATCCTCTATTGGTGCCACTCTTAATTTGTTTCTAATAACCTCATTATGTATATGGTCTTTCCTTTTATGGCCACTCATCCATCTCAACATCTTCATTTCTGTCACAGACATCTTTTGTACATGTTGATGATTAATTGCCCAACACTCAGAACCATAAAACATGGCAGGCCTAATTGCTGCTCTATAATATTTACCTTTTAACTTTAATGGTATCTTCTTATCACAAAGAATACCTAATGCTCCTCTCCATTTTAACCAACCAGCATTAATTCTATGTGTAACATCTCCATCAATTCTTCCATCACTCTGAAAAATTGACCCTAGGTATTTAAAACTTACCTTTTGGGGACGCAATGTGTGCCAATTTTAATTTCTATGTCTTCTGAGGTAACCAAATGATCAAACTTACATTCCATATAGTCTGTCTTTGTTCTACAAAGTCGGAGGCCTTTGTTTTCTAATGTTTCTCTCCATAGTTCTAATTTTCTATTAACTTTTTCCTTAGACTCCTCCACTAATACAATGTCATCTGCAAATAACATACACCAAGGTACTTCATCTTGAATATGTTTTGTTAACTCATCAATCACCATTATAAATAAGTATGGACTTAAAGTTGATCCTTGATGTAACCCAATATTAACTTCAAAGAAGTTTGTCATTCCTTCCTGAGTTCTCACACATGTTGTTGCACCATCATACATGTCTCTTATAAGGTTAATGTATGTCAATGGGATACCTCTTTTTTCCAAAGTTCTCCAAAGAACCTCCCTGGGACCCTCGGTACCCTATCATAAGCTTTTTCTAGATCAATAAATATCATGTGAAGGTCTTTCTTTTTTGCTCTAAAATGTTCCATAAGACGTCTCAAAAGGTGAATCGCTTCAATAGTAGATCTGTCTGGCATGAATCCAAATTGGTTCTATGTTGTACGTGATATTTGTCTTAGCCTACGTTCGATAATTCTTTCCCACAATTTCATAGTATGGCTCATTAACTTGACACCTCGATAGTTTGCACAATTTTGAATGTCTCCCTTGTTCTTATATGTGGGTATAAGTGTGCTTGCTCTCCATTCCTCGAGCATCTTTTGGTTTTTCCATATAGCGATATGGAAAAACCCTATTAATGATGATAAGTTGGTTCTCACGCATGTTTTGTTTATAGCGATATGAATGATAAATTGTCTCTTAAAGCTGTTGAATGTGTTTTCCTTGGATATGAAATTGACAAAAAGGGATAAAGATGTTTTAACCCTATGAATGATGAACTTTATATTTCTAAAGATGTAATTTTTTTTTTAAAATGTCTACTATTATAAATATAGTCCTTTTGAATATAATAAAGAATCATCTTCTCAAATGTTTATCAGTCTAGAAAATAGTGAAATTGATGATAGTGATCTTGAGGACAATCTTGATACTACCTCCCATGATAGACATAATGTTTTTGATGAAAGGTTTAACACCCAACCTTTTGCATTACACTAGAAGTTATAGGGAAAAAACACCTCACGATTAACACTTAGAGTTTCAAAACCTCCTCAACACTTTGTGTCTATGACTCTTTTGAACCCCAACTAAAAAACTTGATTGCAACCATTTTACAAGTAAAAGAGCTTATATTATATCATCAAGCCAAGGGTATTCCAGAATGGGATGATACTATATTAGACGAGCTAAATGCCTTTGATAAAGGTCAAACGTGATCCGTTGTTCCCAAGCCAAAGGATAAAAAAGTTAGAAGAGTTTGCAAATTTAAAACACATAGTAATGGTAACATAGAAAGATATAAATCTAGATTAATAGTTAAGGGTTAAACTCAGGAACATGAAGTTGATTATGATGGAACGTTTGCGCCTATTGCTCGGATGACCACTATTAGGATTCTCATAACTCTTAGTACTATCTGCAAATGAATTTTTTTTCAACTTGATGTTAAAAATGACTTTTTGAATGAGAACATACATGAAGATAGTTTATATGACTCTTCCTTGAGGACTTGACATTCCCTAAGATCATGTTCTTAAATTTCAAAAAGCTTTGTATGGTTTGAAATAAGCTCCCAAGGCTTTGTTTAATCGCTTTGAAAAATTCATGCATTTACATCACTTTGTTTCTTGCTATAATGATATTTAATTGTTTATAAGAAAATATTACACATGCATTCTTATCTTGTTCTTGTATGTGGATGATATGATCATCACTGGAAGTGTTGAAAGAGAAATTGCATAGGTTAAACATGATATTCATCATGAATTTTATATGAAAGACCTTGGTTTTCTTAGTTATTTTTTAGATATCAAGATTGTTAGAAACAATCGTAGATATTTTATGTCACAAACCAAGTTTGCAAATGAAATAATTGATAGGTTTGGAATCACGGACAACAAGCAAGTTGATACTCCTGAGATTCTTGGCACCAAGTTGGGCTATAGACGGAGAAAAATTAACAGACCCAACTCCCTACAGACAACTGATAGGTTCTCTCACCTATCTCACTATCATTGGATCTGATATCTCTCATGTAGTGCATAAAACTAGTTAATTTCAAGAAGCTCCTACTATTGTTCATATGAGTGATGTTACGAGAATTATTCATATGTAAGAAGTTTTAAAAATAATGGGATACACTTAACTTCTTTTTCGTCCTTTGATTTATCGATGTATAATGATGTTAAATGGGGTGAAGATGTGAACAACATGCATTGTACTACTGGTTTATGTGTTTTTAAGGTAAATCACTAATTTAATGGAAGCGCAAGAAGCAATACAAGGTTTCACTTTCCTTCATCGAAGCTGAATATCGTGCTATGGATATTGCTGCTATAAAAATCTCCTGGATTATGGAGGTACTGAAGGACATAAAGGACATAGACATCATTTTACAATAATTGGCTATCATGTTTTGCAACAATAAAAGTGCCATGTACATCACCTCCAACGATACTTTCTATGAACGAACGAAGCATATTGAGATGAATTATCATTTTGTTCATGATGAATTCTTATTGAAAAATATTAGTCAGTGTTTTGTTATAGCAGAAATGCATTTAGCTGACTTTTTCACCAAATCCCTCTCCACTACTCTCTTTTATTTCTTGTTAGACAAACTTTCGGTATATACATCGTAAGGTTGAGGGGGTATTAAATATGATGTAATAGGACCACGAGCCATTAGGGCCCGTGAATACTCTAGAATAAGACCACGGGCCACTAGGCCCCGTGTATAATGAGTCCTGGCCATAAGATAGTCGTTGGGTATCCCCAACGACACTAGCCTCCAATGGCTCGCTTGTTGGCCAAGTGTTGGAGGCCCTCTTCACCCCTCTCTTCTCTTCTTCTCTTGTAACATCTGCTCTATAAATAGAGCCTCGTACAATCAATAAAGCACATGTAATTACAACCCTTTGATATTTGGTTTGACTTGTGATATTGACTTGTTCTTGACTCGAAATACCCTTTCTTAAGTATGTTGTATTTGACTTGTTGGTTTGACACTTGATGATATATGATGGGGCTGCTTCCAAATACAAATATCGATAATTGTTTACATGATGTGTATACGTTTTGTCAGAGCAGTAAGATTATTGATATTTTAAAAAAAAATCATGCTTCATTCTTGCTGTTAGCATAATCATTGTTTCTTTTTTCCCCCGGAAAGTTTGTTTATGTAATATATATTGAAGAGCTTATGTACACCATGTATATTGCTCTTTCTATGCTGTGTATCGCTCTTATACCATGCCACGCTAAAGCACTATTAGCAACACTGTACCAAACCAAATTATTGGGACACCCCTTGGCGGAGGGCATGCCTATGTACTTTGCTTGCAAGTAATTGAAGATATACTTGCCTATAAATATGGTTGCATTATCACATTCAAAAGTTATTTTGCTGCATTTTTGCTACATTGTTATGGAGCCTGAGAAAGAAGTTGAAAACTTTCAAAATAGTTTGTGGTACTTACGACATGCTTTCTGTACAGGCAATGCACTTAGTGTCGCAGAGAGCACCCAATGCACCTCTTTATTTAATCCAATGTGTAACAAATTTTGTGTAACATCTTGATGAGGCTCACCTTTTTGCTGAGCTATTGACTTTAAGGATTTAAAAATATCAACCACCCGGCATTTTGTTGCAAATTATGCATACCTCAGGTATCAAACTTATGTGATCTTCAGAATGGATGAATAAGGTAGACCTACCTACCTGGCCTAGAAAGCCCTTGTTTACTATCTTTCTATCCCTTAATTAAAATTTCCTTTGCATTCAGTAATGGACATGCACTATGAAGGAGTAAACATTTCTCAACAATAGTTCGATGAAAGCTTTGAGTTAATCAGCTTTGGTTAACTTTCGATATGGATAGTCTTTAACAGAACGTTTTCCCAAACATAGTTCATTATTGTGTGCTTTCTCTTGTTTGCAAATTTTTATTCTGTTATTTTGTGGTGAATGCAGCTGCCCTTTTGTGAAAGGTGGAAGATAGTCGAGAAGGATGTGATTGAACCACGAAATATTGAGCGCTGTGCATCTTCTTATTATGACTATAACATGGAATCATTTCGTGTATGCTCATAAAGCCGTTTATTTCTATGTTGGAATGCCAAAGATTTATCCCTGCTTATGGTATTTGCTTGCATATGATTTGATGCCACAGGTCAGAAGAAAATTGTTCTGGATGCTATCAACTGTTGGCAAGGTTCTTGTGGAGCTTATTCCTAAACTTTCCCATGAAGCGGATGGCCTTATTTTTCAGGTACTTGAATAGATGAAAGATGAGCGATTTGTACGTCGTTCCTATGCTCATTGTGTTAGTTCCCTTTAGTGGATTTACCTTATTGTTAGTTATCTTACTTTGCTGCAAATAGTGTGGGGATGGTAAATTTGGATTTCAGTTTCTTTCTTTTATTACTTTAGTCAGACAACAACAACAAAGCCTTTTTCCCATATCAGATGGCTTCAGCTACATGGATTCTTTGTTTCCATAGAGTCTGATCCAGTGTGATGCTGGTTAACTCAACGTAAGCTACATTATTCTTTATTGTTTCCTTCCAACACTTTTTGGGTCTTCTTCCTCTTTTAGCATTTTCACCTTCTAGTTTCTTAAACCTTCGTACCAAAGCTTTCTTTAATCGTATTTTCATGTGTCTAAACCATCTTAAATGATTTTCCATCCTTTTTATATTTATTAGTGCCATGCCAATTTGTTTGTGACAATCTCATTATATATGGTTCTTTCTTTGTGTGACCACATATCCGTCTTAGCATATTTGTTTCTATCATAGTCATCTTTTGTAAATGTTGATGATTAACTGTTTAACACTGAAAACCTCTAATTGCTACTCTCTAATGTTTACTTTGGTTATACATGGAAGACATTTTTTAAATTGATAGCTCTCTCTCTCACTTACACAGCTTTCCTGAAACTCGGCATGTGTCTTAGCAATCTGTTGACTTATCTTCCACCTGTATCTATTCACGTGCATGTGCAACTTGTTTGTCCACATGCTTTTTTATGTATGTGTCATGTAATTCTAATGAAATAACTTTCTTTTTCCTTTCAGGGATGGGATGATCCTTATATACCCCGCACTCATGAAGGACTTCTAAAGTGGAAATATGCTCATATGAACTCCGTCGATTTTCTCTTTGAGGTTCTGCATTTTTTAGTCAATAATCCTTGTCCGATGCTTCCTTAAACTGTCTTGGACATGTAATTTACTCATTTCTTGTATAGATTGTTCATGGGTCTAATTTGTTTTAAGTGCTTTAGGCTAGAGATGAAGATCAGGCACTTTATCTTTTTGACAAGGGAAAAAAGAAACAATTGGAAGGAGCTCATGTGGAATTTAAAGGTGATTCTCCAACTCATGGTGATGTCTGTAAACTAGATTCTTGTTTAGGTTTTGCTGCTAGACGTTGTTGTTGTTGTAGGCGCTTTGTGTGTCGTGCTTTATGGACCTTCATTGGTTTGTGCTCCCTAGAAAACTTACTTGGAGGCTTGCTTTTTCATGGGAAATTTGATGTTCAAACGCATGGTTCCACAATACAAACCTATACTATGAGTTTTCACCTCAGAAACTGAATAGGTTCATCCTTCAGAACAAACTATGCATGCTTGGGTTCCTCCTGCTAAATGGAGGTTGTTTCTTCCTTTGGGGCAATACAGCAACACGATGCACCATGCTTGAAATCACCTTTTCACCGTATTCTCATTAGCGATAAAATTATTAATGTCCATCCTTGATTGAAGATTGTGAAGACGAATCCCAATACTCGGGAAAGATCATTGAATGTTCGTGGAATCCACAACATATGTGCTGGGAGTTCATGCGGATCAGAGTCGACAAGACGACTCCAAATGCTTGGCATGTGTACAAAAAGGTCATCTTGCGTTGTTCCTAGTGCTTTATGAATCTTTTGCTTCGACTGTAGATGTCTAAGTAGCATTTCAAAGTGCAGGTGATGAAAAGCATTGAGGACAACATCACCCAGGATGTTTTACTTGACGAGATAGATGAGATAATAAAGCTGCCAATGTATGCTGATAGAATTGCCAAGGAAAGCCAGGTCCACCATCACCATTCGCATTCTGGAAGGCGTAGGTGATCTTTTAGTTTGGTTACTGATAATCCTGACAAGACACCATGTACAGAAGTAGCGAAAGTTTCGCTGCTCGCATGGTTCGAGTTGGCGTTTGATTTGTGTACACTCCTTTTACGTCCACATGTTCATGTATAGATCGTTCTGTAGCAAGCACAAATTTAAGGTGACTTTGTAAAATCATTCCTTTGTTACATGAATCATGATATAGTTAGTCCTAGAAACTCAGCATTACCTTGTAAATCACTTTGTTTCGCCCTTGTAATTTCCTCAAAGATCACGGCTGTAGCCTAGCTTCAGAAGCACTGTTGATTGTCAGGATGGTGCCCTCTCTCTCTCTCTCTCTCTCTCTCTCTCTCTCTCTCTCTCTCTCCACGAGTAGATCACCTCCTCGACCTGCACCGCATTGCTGCTTCACATGCATGTCGGAGGTGGAAGACGGCCTTTCAAGACTATTTATTTAACTCTTGTTCTCTAGATACCCTCTATAGTTCGCTAATAGATCGCCTACTCAAGGATTCCAATTGAATCTGAACTCAGATCAGATTCAAACCAGACTCGATATACAAAACACTCCACGGACACCACTAAGCCAAAGGTCTCTGAAACGTGTCGCATGCCTAATCCCGGTTGCTTAGTTTTGGGTCTTTAGACACGGAGTTGGGGTGTCGGTGCCTGTTCTGTGACAGGTAGATATATTTTGAATGATGTCATGATAAAATTGCTTTAGAACCTCCACAAAGCCCTTCGGGTGTGTTTTTGTCACAGGCGTAGGCTGGCCCAATGGGGCTGGGCAAGCTTGGGCTGGAAGTGCCTGGGCCCGGGCCCAGTTAGAGGTCCAGGTTTGAAATGCACGTGGAAGTGGCCATGCCTGTGGAACCGCGTGTTTCATGTCTGTATCGTCTGGAACCCAAAACCCTTTTGTTTCTTATTCTAATTTCTTTCTGATGTTTGACTGGAAAAATGATATTTATTCAACACTGTCGTACTCTCTAGATAAACTTGCACAAACGTTTATATATGGAAACAAAGGATACTCTTATATATATAATGTAATAACGAATGTAATAAGGCAAGGAGAGCAAGTGGTGATCTGCAGTACAGTCACATGAAGTTCATGTTGATTCTTGAAGAACAAAAGCGACCCGCTAAATCAGGTTGAAACTGAATCCTGCAGTCCTTTGCAAGGTCTGGGGTCATTGGCAAGTTTGGACTGTGTTGCTTCATTGGATTCATAGAAGTACTTGCCAGTCACTCCTCCCTCTTGGGGACTTAATGCAACGTAGCATGTTGTGGCCGCACTCTATGAGAAACGCAATAGTACAATGTTCGTCACAAACCGTTTTGATGCAGAATATTGCAACCTGATCCAAATAATGAGTGAAAAGGGTTGAAACCTTGGGCACACTTCATTGTAAATTTGCTGATTACTTGAGCAACACCTGCATTTGATTTATTTATCTCAGCTTCTCTCTCTCATTATATATATATATATATATATATATATGAAAACCGAATCTTGTCCACTATTGATCCTGTCCAGTTATATCCAATTATTGTTTTGGGGTATGAGTGTAATTTTTTAAGGTTATAAGTTATTTGAAAAGTAATGAAAGACATGTTATAATACTATTAAAAAGCTGGTCAGATATGAGTGAGCAGCACAAGTGGTGTGGGAAGATCAAATCACTATATGTCTCAATCTTCCTCAAACATACGCAATCAATTATAGAGATTTGAATCTTAAAAATCAAAGTATATTATTGTATTTTTCGTACTCACATTTAATGCACAATGATACAATTTACTTTTTCATTTCAAATCTTTATTGTTGATCATTGATCATCGCGATCGAATGGTAGAAATATTTGAGGAGATTTAATGCATATATATATATATATATATATATATATATATATATATATATATATAAAGTGGGCAGCTATGCTGTTCGTGAGAAATGAGTTGAAGAAAGGTTGGGCTCCTCGCGGTCTGCTTTCTCCAATTGGGTATGCATTGTTACATATCTAACAACCAGAAGGACATGCTAACCCAGTTAATTATATGGATACGGATGTCCTTGAGTAGATCAGGGTCATGTATTCTATTTTTCATTTGAACATTATTCAATAATTAAATTTATATTAGGTTAATGAGTAACCATTGCCAGGATCTTTTCTTATCTTTCGGTTTTCTGGATTTTGTACAACTGGTTGAACTCTCAAGAGGGTCTGGTTGTGGACCCTCCTGACTGATAAGGACATCAACTCTAATTTGTTGACTTTGAACCCAGGCACTAAACGATGTTCAAATGACTTAAGCCCGGATGCAACCGTTGGCTCGTGTTGTTTTGTGTGTTGCTTTGTGATGAGTTGTTTGAATGATCCTTATTGTGGATTCGTGGCTAATTGCTTCAACAAACCCATCACACATCATTTTTAGTGCTTTCATCGAGATTCAAACTCGTCCAATAATAATTTTCTGCATCTTATCGAATTGCAGAACCTATTTCTTCTTATGGACTCATCCATTTGGGCCAAAATATTTTTGTCATTTGAAGACATATTAGGTAACCTTCTGACCAATTTTAAACTCAATCGGACTACTAGATCAAAATCTGCAAGCGATTCCATAAAAGTTGTTATTGTAGTCATTTACCTTATTTGATAAGTTTCTACCAGCACATCTAAAACTCTCATTTAGCACCCCTATGGCTAGTTCTAGCCAATCACACTCACCCCATAACTATGATGAACTTTCAATTGAAGTTCCACGTGGTCTCACCTTTAATGAAGCATGAATTCTAACTTTGAATATCGAGTTGAAGCACTTTAACCCGATGTGGACTTAACATTTTGCACACATCTTTACCCACTCCTTCTATATGTCAAGAGCCTTTTCTTCCTTACGAGGCCTTCCTGTAACCTAAAGGAGAAGCTCCCTCATTCCTTCCACAAGATCATCCACCTCCTAGACATGATCAAAATGAATTTTGATCGAAGATACCAATTCCATCTTTTAAAGGTGAAAGCTCTCGCGAAGATTTCCTTTATTGGATTCATAAGATCGAGAAGGTTTTCGAATATTATGATTATTTAGAACCAATAAAGGTGGAAGTAGCAGTATTGAAGTGCACTGATAATGCCAGTCTATGGTGGATAAATCTTCAAGAACAGATAAAGCATGATGGTGAAACCGAGATCCGTACTTGTCAGGTCTTGAAGAGGAAGATGATGTGAAGATTTGTGCCGAAATACTATCAACAAGAACTCTATTTGTGTCTAAGGTCTTCGACAAGAATCCATGAGTATTGAGGATTACATCAAGGACTTCAAGACCTTGATGATGTGGTGCAATGTGCATGAGTCAAAGGAGCAAACCATCGCTCGGTTCTCAAATGGGTTGCAGTATTATATAGCAAATGTTGTGGAACTCCAACCTTATGTATTCATTTATGATATATTCAAGCTGGCTATTAAGGTGGAATGACATCAAACGTTGCGTAATGCACATGCTTCTCACACTCAGCCGACCCTTAAGCCGGTCTCATCAGTCTCCACCAAACCAACCCCTTCCAAAGAACCCTCCTCCTCAGTGCATGGTAAAGAAAAAAGAAAGTACTTGAGGCAACTGCACCAAATAAAACACGCAATATCAAGTACTTCAAATACCTTGGACGTGGTCACATAGTCTCCCAATGCCCAAACAAGAAGGCGATGGTTCTGAGGGGATCTCATGAAGATGTGAAAAGTAAGGATGAACAAGAACCCTTTTGCCCCAATAATGTTGAAGAGGTAGACAAAAAATATGCAGATGAAAGAGAACTCTTGATAGTATGACAGATATTTAGCACCCACACTATCTCAGATGAAGAACAGAGGGAGTGCATCTTCCACTCCCAATGTATAGTCTTTGGTAAGTATGTTCTCTCATCATAGACGACAGAAGTTGTATAAATGGTGCATCTACAAAAATGGTAAGAAAACTCAACCTTACACTTATTTATCATTCCCATCTATATAAGCTTCAATGATTGATTAACAAGAGTAAAATCCAAGCAAACAACAAAGTAAGAATTTCTTTCTCTCTTGGTAAAAACTCTAAGAACGAAATCATTTGTGATGTAAGTTTAAGGAAAGCTTCTCATTTACTCTAGGTCGTTCGTGGCAATTTGATCGAAAAGCTAGACACGATGATTTTTGAAATACTTATTCTTTATGCCACCAGAAAAAAAATATTGTCTTTGTGCCTCTCATCCCTAAAGACATCCATCTTCTACCTAGTCCCCCCAACTCCAAAATTCCCTACTCTTAAGACCACAACAACGTCAAAGAAGGCCTTCTTGTTTCTCACTCCCAAGCCTTGAAAACTGTGTTGCACCACTATCTGTTTTTTCTCTTAGTAGCCCAAGCAACCCTAGTCGGCTCGAATACCCCCTTACCTAAATCAGTGTAAGCATTGTTTAATGAATTTGTAGATGTTTTTCCTAAAGAACTTTCTATTGTCCTTCTCATGTTTCGAGGAATTGAACATGAAATTGATCTTATTCCAGGAGCTCCCTTACCTAATCGATGAGCCTATTGTTGCATCCCCAAAGAAGCCAAGGAACTACGACGGCAAGTTGATTAGCTCCTTACCAAAGGAGTAGTGTAGAGGTCCATGAGCCCTTGTGTGGTACCATTACTTTTGGTACCAAAGAATGATGGGACAATGCGAATGTTCGTAGACAACAAAGCCATCAATAAGATAACCATCAAATACTGGTATCTTGGTATCATATTCCTCATCTTGATGAGATGTTGGATGAATTACATAGTGTTTCTATCTTTTCCAAGGTTGAGTTAAAAGGTGGATATCATGAAATCTGCATGAGAGGAGACAAATGGAAGACCGCCTGGAAAACCAAGTTTGGTATGTATGAGTGGCTTGTTATGTCGTTTGGTCTCACGAATGCTCCTAGCACCTTTATGTGTCTCATAGATCATATTTTTAGGGTGATTATTGCAAAATTCATTGTAGTTTACTTTGTTGATATTCTTATGTATAGTGAGCATATTGAAGAGCACCTAGGATACCTTCATTGTGGTTTTGAAATCTTATCGAAATACGAGCTCTATACCAACTTAAAGAAGTGTCATTTTTGTACCAATCATGTTATATTTTTGGGTTTTATTGTGTCCTCTTGTGGAGTGGAGGTGGACCCCGAGAAGATTTAAGTCATTCAAGAGTAGCCGACTCCCACCAAGTTGAGTGATGTATGTAGTTTTCATGGCCTGACTTCTTCTATTGACACTTTATCAAGGACTTTAGTACTATCATGATCTCACTCACTAATCTCATAAAGAAGGATTGAGGGTTTCATTGGGGGTTTGCTGCCCAAAAGAGTTTCGAGACCATCAAGGTGTGCATATATTCAACACTTATCCTTGCTCTTCTCGACTTCAATAAGACATTTGAAGTGGAGTGTGATGCATCTGAAGTTGCAATTGGAGTTGTCCTCGTGTAAGAAGGAAAGCCTATTGCCAATTTTAGCGAGAAGTTGAAAGGTTAATGTTTGAATTATTCTACATATGACAAGGAATTTCATGCCTTGATTAGAGCACTCCAAACATAACAACATTACCTATTACCAAAAGAGTTTGTCATCAATATGGATCATGAAACACTTCAGTATATTCAAAGTCAAGAAAAGTTTGACAAGAGGCATGCTAAATGGGTTGAATACCTAGAATTTTTTCTTATGTTAGAAAGTACAAGAGAAGAAGCACCAATACCATAGTTGATGCTCTTTCTTAGTGGTATACTTTGCTTTTGGTATTTAGTGCTAAACTTTTGTATTTTGAGTTTTACAAGGAGCTCTATGCAAAAGACTCGGATTTCACTCTCTACCTAGCTTAGGAGAAGATATATGCGGGTTACTTCAAGCAAAACAACTTCCTTTTTCACTATGGGAGACTTTGTGTACCTCATAGATCTATTTGAGAATTGCTTATTCGTGAGACACATAGTGAAGGTATTGTGGTCATTTTGGAGAAAAGAAGGCTCTAGAGAATCTTAAGGAGCGCTTCTTTTGGCCAAGTCTTAGGAAAGATGTGCATAAAATCGTGGAGCGATGCATAGCATAAAAGATGATCAAATGTCATGAGGTGACCACACACGATTTATACAAACCACTTCTCATTCCTAACAAGCCATGGGAAGACATTAGTATGGATTTCATCCTCGGATTGCCCCAAATTGCTCATGACAAAGATTTTATCTTCATTGTCATTGATTGGTTCTCTAAGATGTTACACTTTATAGCTTGTCGAAAGATAATTGATGTAATACATGTGGTTGATCTCTTCTTTAAAGAGGTCGTCCGACTTTATGGAGTACCAAGGAGCATTGTATCAGATCGAGATTCCAAGTTCTCGAGCTACTTTTGGAAATGCCTTAGGATCAAATTGTTATTTAGCACTACTTTCCTCCCACAAATTGATGGATAAACTGAGGTTGTGAATCGTATACTTGTTATTCTTCGTGTTGTGCTTCTAAAGAACTTTAAGATATAGGAGGAGTTTCTTTCATGAGTAGAATTTGCATACAACCGTTCGGTTCATAATACTATTGGTCATACTCCCTTTGAAGTTACCTATGGGGTAAATTCACACACTCCTCTTGATTCGATTTCTTTGTCTACTAATAAGCATGTGAATGATGATGTAGGTAAGTTAGTAGAGATAATACAACATTTGCATGCTAAGATTAGGCGAAACATCGAGTTGCGATATACACAAATTAAAAAGAAGTCCAATCGGAATCGCAAATGTATTGACTTCAACCCTGACAACTTCATTTGGGTCTACTTGCAGAAGGAGCAGATTCCCCACAAACGTACTTCAAAGCTCGTGCATAGAGCCAATGGACCATTCAACGTGCTTGCCAAGATCAATGATAATGCATACACGTATGGCAAGCAAGTTAAAGATACCATCTCACTATGAAAATATCTCATCAACCTTTAATGTACATGACTTATCTCTGTACTTCGAGGACACTCTGAACCAGGTTGTTCTACCTAGAGGTCCTTTCAAACCTGGAGAGAATGGTGAGGACATCGACTCTAATTCGTTGACTTTGAACTCGAGTACCAAACCAGATTTAATTGACTAGCCCAAACGCAACCGTTGGCTCGTGTTCTAATAATACAATGGGACAAGTTGAAGAGCCCATGATTAAATCTAAGATCAGCCTCAAACCAGGATGGAACTCCACCTTACATAATTTAACGTGCCTTCATCCAATTGAAGTTGATGCCATCTACTGTTATTTTGGTGAAGAACTTGATGCAATTGAAGATGCTCCTACACATTTCAAATTTGTCAAGAGTAAATTGTATTACTTGGCTTAAATCCAAGTAGTCTCAATATATCAAGTCAAACCCATGTTTTTTCTTTATTTCTTGCTTATAATAAGGCTCATATTGCTGGTTAGATATTTCCTTTATTATTTCTAATATCAGGAATGTGGTTAGTAAGATTTGTAGAAAGTAAATACACCTAGTAGGCATTGAAAACTTTTCAAATCTTTAAGACCATGTTTTCTTGTACAAGGAATGTTCGATAAGGCCTTTCCAACTCTATAAATACCCCTTTGAATCGGTGTTAGAGGGGATTTTGTTTGATCAATAAAAATCGTGCAAGTTTGAAGTAGGGTTTCTTTCCAAGATCCTCTAAGATGTCTTCTCCCAGGCTTAATGGCGAGTTGTTGGCGTGATCTTATCGTGGATTCGTGGCGGACCCGCCGCAACCTAGGACCCATTAGGTATGAATCTGGGTCGATGAGATTCCAACCCAACTAATCCGACCCCTCGCACCGAGAGAGTGGGGGCTCAGCCGAGAACGGCCGTGCGGCGTCGAGAGAGAGGCTGAGAGGTGGTGAAGATGGGATGGAAGGCGGCTCAGAAGCTCATACAGAATTGGAGAATTCTCAGAGGAGACAACGTAAGCGTACCTCTGTGTTTGTCCATCTCTCTGTTGCGACTGCTTCACTCGGAACTCATTATCGATCACTGGGGTAGGTGATGGTAATCAGGGGAAAGGACAAAGGCCGGACGGGAACCATCAAGCGTGTTGTTCGTTCACAGAATCGGGTGATTGTGGAGGGCTTGAATCTGGTATGTTTCTTCTCCCACCCATTTCCTGAAATCCATGACGGATGTAGAATCGAGTTTTTTCTTACTTGTTTCGAGTTTCGAGATGATGGAAACTTCCCATTTTGTCATTTTTTTGTACCCCGTTAAGATTGCTCGCTTCACTGCTATGGTACTTCTTGGCTATTGCACTGTTTGCTCTTTCCCGTGTCTTCGCTGGAGCAGTTCTTCTAGGTTCATCTATTTCCTACACTTTTCGAGAATGTTCCTCTGATTTTTGGTTATTCTCTCAAAGTCACGACACTTGCAGAGTTAATTCAACGTAGTCTTATGATCAATCGGTCGAAGTTCCCCCACTTGTTAAACTAGCCCTATTCTGGCAGTATCAGCCAGAAATGTTTAGATTGTTTTGCGACGGAAAAGCTGGTAAAAAACCTTAAAGTTGAGGCTTGGTTGCCCATTGAAAAAATTGAAGGGGGTCGTTTTCTTCATAATTTTGAGGTTTCAGGTTTTTACCCAAAAGTAAGATGAGCTTAGCCTTGTTGTCATCCAGGTGATGCCTCAATCTCGTTTTAATCCCTACACCTGGCTAACCCCATGGGTTTTCAGCATTATCCAATGTGATCTTATTCGATTCGTGGAAGTGAGAAAAATAAGTATTCTCGAGGTTTTACATTGCAGTTGTGGTTGTTTAACAACCACATGAAGAAGTGAATGTCTGAATGGTATGATAACTTAGATTGTTCTACAGGTCCCACTCATCTAAAATGATTAAGTTTGCTATTCTTACTATGGATGAGTCTCATAGTGAATATAATAAAATTCATAAATAAACAATATTTACTAGCTTCTTATCCGGAAAAGGAAAAACTAAATTTGAAAAGGGGAGATAAGAGATTAGGACCTTGCGAACAATCAATATTATCACAGGAGAATCTTGAGGACTGGTCAGGTAAGTGATGTTCTCAACATTCAAATGTTAGCTTTTGAGATGGTTGATACTACGAATATGAATCCCCAATTCTTGTCAATAATTCATCTTGCTTAAGTTATAAAGCTTGCAACTTATATAAACAACAACAACAACAACAAAGCCTTTTTCCATACTAGAAGGGGTCAGCTACATGGATTCTTTGTTTTCATAGAGCTTGATTATGTTGCATGCTAACAATTAACTCAACATAAGTTAAATCATTATTTATTATTTCTTTCCAATACTTTTGTGGTCTTTCTCTTCCTCTTTTAATATTTTCACAATCTAGTTTCCCATACCTTCTTACGGGAGCTTTTGTCGGTCATCTTTCTACGTATTTAAACCATCTCAAATGATTTTTCTTCATCTTATCATATAAAATACATGATACTAACATGCATTAATTCTGTGTATAACATCTCCAGGAAAACTGACCTTGGGTATTTAAAACTTTCTTTAGAAGGGATACAACCTAATTTCTATGTCATTTGAGGTAACCAAATGATAAAACTTGTATTTGATATATTATGTATTTATTTTACTAAGCTGAAAGTCTTTACTTTCTAATGTTTCTCTTCGTAGTTTCAATTTTCTATTAACTTTTTTCTTAGATTCATCCATTCACATAATATCATCCACAAATAACATACACTAAGAAACTTCATCTTGAATATGTTTTGTTAACTCGTCAATGACTAAGGCAAATAAATATGGATTTAAAGTTTATCTTTGATCTAATGCAATATTAACCAACAACAACTAAGCCTTTTCCCATACTAGATGGGGTCGGCTACATGGATTCTTTGTTGCCACAGATCCCTATCGTGTGCCATGTTAGCAGTTAACTCACAATAAGCTAGATCATTCTTTATTGTTTCTTTCCAACACTTTTGTGGTCGTCCTCTAGCTCTTTTAATACTTTCCAAATTTAGTTTTTTTGGTACCTTCTTACAGGTTCTTCTTTTGATCTTCTTTCTATATGTCCAAACCATCTTAAACGATATTCTCTCATTTTATCCTCTATTGGTGCCACTCCTAATTTGTTTCTAATAACCTCATTATGTATACGGTCTTTCCTTTTATGGCCACTCATCCATCTCAACATCTTCATTTCTGTCACAGACATCTTTTGTACATGTTGATGATTAACTGCCCAACACCTAGAACCATAAAACATGGCAGGCCTAATTGCTGCTCTATAATATTTACCTTTTAACTTTAATGGTATCTTCCTATCACAAAGAATACGTGATGCTCCTCTCCATTTTAACAGCATTAATTCTATGCATAACATCTCCATCAATTCTTCCATCACTCTCAAAAATTGACCTTAGGTATTTAAAACTTTCCTTTTGGGGGATGCAATGTGTGCCGATTTTAATTTCTATGTCCTCTGAGGTAACCAAATGATCAAACTTACATTCCATATATTATGTCTTTGTTCTACTAAGTCAGAGGCCTTTGCTTTCTAATGTTTCTCTCCATAGTTTCAATTTTCTATTAACTTTTTCCTTAGACTCCTCCACTAATACAATGTCATGTGCAAATAACATACATGAAGGTACTTCATCTTCAATATATTTTGTTAACTCATCAATCACCATTATAAATAAATATGGACCTAAAGTTGATCCTTGATGTAACCCAAAATTAACTTCAAAGAAGTTTGTCATTCCTTCATGAGTCCTCACACATGTTTTTGCACCATCATACATGTCTCTAATAAGGTTAATATATGTCAATGAGATACCTTTTTTTATCAAAGTTCTCCAAAGAACCTTCCTTCATACCCTATCATAAGCTTTTTCTAGATCAATAAATATCATGTGAAGGTCTTTCGCTTTTGCTCTAAAATGTTCTATAAGACGTCTCAAAAGGTGAATCACTTTAACAGTAGATCTGCCTGGCATGAATCCAAATTGGTTCTCTATTGTACCTGATACTTGTCTTAACCTACGTTCGATAATTCTTTCCCAGAATTTCATAGTATGGCTCATTAACTTGATACCTTGATAATTCACACAATTTTGAATGTCTCCATTGTTCTTATATATGGGTATAAGTGTACTTGCTCTCCATTCCTTGGGCATCTTCTGGTTTTTCCATATTTTATTAAATAGTCTTGTGAGCCAAGTGATTCCTTTTTCTCCTAGTATTTTCCAAACTTCTATAGGAATATTATCTGGTCCTACCGATTTACCACCCTTCGTATGTTTAAGAGCCTCTTTGACTTCATTCTTTTGAATACATCGGTAGAAATTGTGGTTTATATACTTTTCTGATTTGGCTAACTCTCCTAAGCTAATACTAACATGTTTATTTTCATTAAAAAGCTTATAAAAATAGTTTTTCATCTATTTCTTATAACATGATTTGCCACTAGAATTTTTGTATCCTCGTCCTTATGCATCTAACATAATTAAGATCTTTAGTTTTCTTATCTCTAGCCCTAGCTATCCTAAAAATATCTCTTTCACCCTCTTTTGAGTTGAGTTTTTTATATAAATCCTCTCAAATTTTAGCTTTTGCTTCACTCACGGCCTTTTTCGCTTCATTGTTTGCTTTCTTATAAGCTTCTAAAGTTTCACTAGTTTTCTTAGCATAATGCAATTTGGAACATGCTCTCTTTGCCTTGATTTTATTTTGCACTACTTCACTCCACCACCAAGCTTCTTTTTGTACCGGTACACCTCCCTTAGATACACCTAACACATCTTTCGCCACTTTCCTAATATGTATAGCAGCCATAATGCAATATTAACCAATGTTATAAAAATCTATCGTACGATACGATATAATTTTATTGCGTATCATATGAAGATACGGTACGATACAGGGGGCACGTATCGCTTATCGCGATTTATCATGCCGTATAATATGATATAGAGGTGTATTACACCGTATCGTACGAGTCTATATCGATTTTTATGTTATAAATTCCAAAAATCTGAAACCCTTTTTCACGTCATTCCCTTGCTTCTAGATCCTCTTCTTACCTTGTTCTTGTTGATTTTGTGGTTTATTCACAAGATTTTAAGTATTTCACCCAATCCAACTCCCCATCTCTAGCGTTTTTGTCAAATCCGAAACTTGCAGATTTCATGATTTGTAACCTCTAAAAAGCCTTTTACTTCTTGTTGATTGTCCACTCTTGTGTTAATGGCAGTGTTATCCGTATCGCACCGTATCGTAAATGAAAGTGTATCACACCGTATCGTGTTATACGGGTTGTATCGCACGATACGGTGCCCTGGGACCCTTATAAAGGGTCTCCGACCGACCGAAACCCACTATTTTTCGCGGGTTTCCTCTTTCCTCTTGGGTTCCTCAAGCTCCCTAAGAGCCGGTTTTCGCTTTCTTAGTATTCAAAGCTCAAAAATCGTGCTCTACGGTGTCCGTGCAAGCCTCTAAACTCGGATTTAGGTATATTTTTAATGTTTTTTTTTATTTTTTTCTTTTATATTTGTTGTTTTTTGTATTATTTCATTTTTTTTAATGACAAAATATGAAGTTATTAAGTGTGTGTATACGATTTTTATTGCATTCATGAAGTGGGAGACACTTGATTTGAGTGTTATTTGAAGATTAGGGGATTTATGAAGTGCTTTTATTTTTATGTTTTTGTTTGAATTAAAGTACTCGATTGAGATGGCACGAAGGGGTGGTAGAGACTTCCATTATCGGTCTGATGATCCGGCATGACAGTGGGGTATACCAGTTGAGGGTTAAAGGTTAAAGATGAGATGCTTATTTTGTGAAAAGGTGGTTAGTGGTGGAATTTTAAGGTTGAAACACCACCTAGCAGGACCCAGGAAAGAAGTTACTCCATGCACAGACAAAGTTAGAAGTTTACCAGAAGGTATTAAATGGCAATGCCTACATATGATTGAGAGCATACAAGAATGGAGACAACAAAAGGATGATTTTGAGATGTATGAAGAAGCTGATGATGCTACTGCCACTGGATTTGGATTCACTGATAGTCTGCCATCAGATGGTATAACAGAGATTGGTAGTAGCAGTTCACGAGCACCTAGCAGAGGAAAGAGGGTTGCAGCTGAAGACTTTCGAGGTGGCAGAAGAGGAAGTTCAGGAAGGAGTAGAGCAAGAGCTTTTTCTTCTAGCATACATTCGTTCTTTCCTCCTTCCGCTACACCTGGTGCTTAGCTAGACCTTGCAGTGGGAAGATGGTTTTATGATGCATGCATTCCATTTAATGCAGCAAATAGTTTTCCTTTTCAAGCAATGGCAAATGCAGTTGCAAACATTGGTCCAAGATACAAGATGCCCTCTTATCAAAAGTTGAGAGGGAAGATATTAGATCAGACCGTCATTGAAGTGCAGCAATACTGTTCGACTTTAAGACAGTCGTAGAAAGAAACAAGATGCACTATTATGGCAGATGGATGGACCGATAGGCGAGGAAGGACATTGCTAAACTTTCTTGTATATTGTCCTAAAGGACTCATGTCTTTGAGATCTCTAGACATGTTAGAGGAGAGACACACTACAGAGATCCTACGAGAAGAATTTAATAAGATTATATAGGAGGTTAGGCTAGAGAATGTGGTCTAATTGATTACAGATAATGTAGTTAACTACAAAGCAGCTGGGAAGGAGTTGGCTGATATTTATGGGACTTTCTACTGGACACCATGTGCAGCCCATTGTTTAGATCTCATCCTTGAGGACATTGGTGATATGGATGAAATAAAGGCGGCAACTGAGTGTTGCCAAGATATTACAAAATTCATTTACAACCATGCATTTGTTTTGTGTATGATGAGGACTTCGCAGAGCTGCAACTCGATTCGCAACAAACTTCTTATCAATACAGAGTATTGTGAGACAAAAGCAAGCTTTGAAGAGAATGTTCTCCTCAGATGAGTGGCAACAATTTGTAGAGTTGCCTCAAAATAGAAGAAATAGAAAGTTCAATGAGATTACAGAAACAATTTTTAGAAGTTCATTTTGGAATGCATGTGTGAGATTATTGAAAATTACTTGTCCTTTAGTGAAAGTTTTGAGATTGGCTGATAGCGAGAAGAAACCATCTATGGGCTACCTTTATGAAGCCATGGACAGGGCAAAAGAAGCCATCAGAAATAATTTTAATGGAAAAAAAAGAGATTATGTGCCTGTGTGGAAAATAATTGATAGTAGATGGAATAAACAATTACATCAGCCTATTCATGTAGCAGCATATTATCTAAACCCATCATTCAGGTACTCAGCAACCTTCAAAAGGGACGGTGAGGTTAATCGAGGAATCATTGATTGTATCGACAGATTAGTCCCCGATGAGAGCATAGTAGATGCGATACATCGAGAGATGGAGATATATGATAATGCTCTTCATTTGATGGGTTTGTCTGTTGCAATTTGCAACCGCACTACGACTCGTCCTGGTAAATTGTTTATTTTCATATTTAAGTTGCATCTTATATTACTGTGGATTATTATATCTCTCATGTTTATCCTTTTTTACAGATGTTTGGTGGAACAGGTTTGGAAGTGATTGTCCGAACCTTAGAGACTTTGCAGTCAGAGTCTTAAGCCAAACCCGTAGTGCAACAGGTTATCAAAGAAATTGGAGTGTTTTTTAACACATCCATACAAAAAAGCGCAACATGTTCGAAAACAAAAGGCTTAATGATTTGGTTTATATTCGTTGTAACATGCGCCTTTGTGAAAGGTAATGTTGTATTACTTTCAAATTTTCAATTCAATATTGTTTAACTTCAGTTTTCAATTGTTAATATTACTTACTAATTGTTTAGCTTTGTTTGTGTCGTAGGGAATTAAAAAAAGTAAATAGAGAAATAAGTTTGGATAATTTTGATATATTAGAAGATTGGGTTATGGAAGACACTGAAGAAAATGCCCTCCTAACAGAAGAAGACGTTGCCTGGATTAATTTGGAAGGAGCGCAACAACATTTTGGAGATGAAGAATTTGATTTTGTAGAAAAAGGTGTGGGTGTGGCTGATGATGATGATGAGGATCGGCAACAAGGAGAAGATGAAGATTATTTAGTTGATGGTCTTGATTACAATTTGTAAAATGTAACATTGTAAGCTTGTAACTGTAAATTATGTCTGTATTTCATATTTTGGATTCAAAATATGTAAATTTGGATGCAATTGTTCAATGTTGAATGCTCAATCTGTACTAAACTTACATTATATGAATTTAAAGCAATTACCAGACTTTTCTTGATTTTTTTTTTTTGAATTTTTACTAATTTTTATTGATTTTTAATTAATTTTTATATTATTTTAATATTAAAGTACGATACGATACACTCATATCGTGGAGCCCTGCGATACACGATACAATACGCGTCAGATAACACTGGTTAATGGCTTCCGATCAAGTCGATCTGGCTTGGAAATATTGCACTTCAGTGTATGAAGGCATTAGGCTTGTGAACAATTGCATGTTTTGCAATGCTGTAAAATATGATGGTATTTCTCGTATGAAACACCACCTTGCGGGAATCAAGAAGGATGCTAGTGCATGTCCTCGGGTTCCTGAAGTAGTGAAGTACGAGATTGAGTAGGTATTGGAGGCTTCTGATTTTTACTATTTTTTCTTGATTTTTTAAATATTTTTTATTTTTTTAATATTAAAGTACAATACGATACACGTTAGACAACACTGAGGTAGATTACAAGGTTGAAGCTTCGAAAAATATTTCTGCAATTGAATATTCTCCTTTTGAAACAATGAAAGTGAGTTTACACATAAAAGATTGAAACAAACTTTCGGTATACACACTTTGATGAGGGGTGTTAAAATGTAATAGGATTGGGCCAATATGGCTAATAAGTTTATATTTTTAATTAGGTCCCAGTGGACTCAAGCCATTAGGGTCAGGCGATCATCACGAAAGGAGCCCAACGACTACTTTACTAGTCATTGGGTTATCTTCACCAACCAATAACATTAAGCTTATACACACCGTAAGTTTGAGGAGTGGTGTTAAAATGTAATAGGATTGGTCCAATAAAGCTCATAAGTTTCTGTTTGTAATCAAGTCACGGTGGACCTAGGCCATCAGGGTCACTTGACACTAGAGCCACGAGGGAGGCCCCAACAACTACTTTACTAGCCGTTGGGCTATCTTCAACAACCAACACTCCTTTGTCTTTCTTTCTATAAATACTTATCTTGTATTCAATAAATATTAAGCCTTGTGTGGTTGATTGTATATGGATTATCTCATTACTTAATAAAATAAATTCAACTTGCTTACCTGATTTCTAACCATCTTAATGTCTCTTTATTGACATGTTCATTTAGATCTCCTAAATAAATCATCTCTCTTTATAGAATCTTTTGAATTATCTTATCTAACTCATCCAAAAATGCCTTCTTTATGTTATCTTCTAGTCCTACTTGGGGTGCATAAGCACGTATTATAGTTAAAGCCTTTACTCCTAATACTAATTTCACCATCATAATTCGGTTGTCTTACTATTGTATGTCTACTACACTATCCTTTAAATCTTTGTTTACAATAATACCAACTTCATTTAGAGCCTTTTCCTTTCCTTAGTACCATAATTTAAAATTTGTGTTCTCAATCTTTTTTGCTTTTTCTCTAACTCACTTTTAGCCTTTAAACATAGGTACGTAACCCTCTTGGAATTTTGTAATTTCAATATTTTCAATGTAAAAGATACATTTTTACAGTTGAATACAACTTTGAGATATATGCTTCACCCCCCAACACATTCAAATACATACTTCTCTCTTCCCCCTAACACTAATTTCTAGATCCACCACTAGTAGTATCTACCACCTCCATTAGTTTACCAGTTAATATTTTGATATTCGAAGTATCAATACAAATCTTATTATTTAGGAGTAGCTTTCTTACTCTCGCATCCGTGAATGCTGAAAATACGGAGACCTTTTTTTTTAATTTGTTCACTATGTTTGGGCGGGATTATATTGAGACTAACTTCTTTACCCACACCCGTCTATGCTTTGCTTACTTTTCACTGTATTCGGACACTGCAATGTCACGGTAAGAGGAGACGCCTCAATGCAATGCCCATAGTTTAAAATCCATGATAGATAAATTTAAGTTTTAAGCTGGCTGTTAGAAGCCTAACACAACTCTCCTCCTTTATCCGGACTTGGGACCACCCATGCAAGGGTGATCCCTTACATTACATCGGTCGAGTTAAAGGTTGGAACTTATATAGTTAAGCATAATGTCATGTGCATACTTGTTGGCTTTATGAGCTTGCTTTGTCTCCTTTTTGTCAATCAAGTTCATCACCGTAGTCTGAAATTGTTATTCTGTTACTTTGCTTGTGGACTATCATACAGTCACTGCATTATGCTAATGTGCTATTGGGTGCAAATGCATGTAGACATTTGACAGCCCCTAAAAGAAAAGGGACTACTTACAGAATCTAACATCGTGTCTATTTGTACGATAACGATACGCACAGTCATCTGGTGATTTGGCTTTTTGTTTGGAATGGAGATGGATTGGCAGTTCAAGTCTGGAACCCCTCATGCCACAGACTGGTTTTGCAACTTTAATTAGATTGAACACCAGTCTAGATACTGGCCTTCACCGCTTGGTGATGATTCCTTTCTGGGATTTTCATTTTTAGTAAGGGGAGACAACTCGATAAATTTGAACTTCCCCTGTGTCATAGGTTTGAATTAAGTGGATGCCATTTTGGAGTCCTTCATTGCTATTACAAGCTCTGAATAAAATATCATGGTCTAAGGCAATAAATTTGTTACAGGTCAAGAAACACATTAAGCAAGGACAAGGACATGAAGGTGGAATTTTTACAGTAGAGGCTCCACTTCATGTGTCAAATGTTCAAGTGTTGGATCCAGTTACAAGGTACTGAGCTTCACGTCTTTACTTTCTAAAGTTGCCTTAGAAAAATGATATAGAGTTTTCTGCATTCCTGTTCGTGATAGACTCCTTGGCATGTTTTTCAGTAAACCATGTAAAGTTGGAATGAAATATTTAGACGGGACAAAAGTAAGATTTTCTAGAGGTATTGGAGCATCAGGTTCCGTAATCCCTCGTCCTGAGATCTTGAAGATACGGACAACAATGAGGCCCAACATAGGTAAGTAATAGATGCATCTGTGAGTTTTTTAAATTGTATTTCCTTGATTTCTTGATCATGTATGTCACTCACACAAGGTGGCAGTTGGTTACTGTTATCTTTGGTTCATTGCTTATCTTCTATGTAAATCTCACTCATTCAACGCTGCCTTGGAAATCAGTTGTCCGAGAATAAAGAAACACTCAAGTGCCTATGCTTTTCTAGGTGGTTGTAGAATTAACTGCAACAACAAGGCATCTGTTAACCATTTCCTTCTTACGTGCATGCACAAATGAAGCCAAGCGTTTTCAACCAATATCCACCGACTCTGTTAGCCTCTGCTGCAATGGTTGCTTAGATTTTAGAAATACTAATTTGGCAAGAAAACTTCTAGTATTCAAAATCTGAACTTCTTGTTTCCTTAAAATTTAACTTAAGAGTGAAATAATAATGGAAGATCCTTAGTTACAGCTGTCCTTTTTCTGAAGGTAGTTGGGATGACCTAGTCGAATATTCTTCTTGTTTGGCTCCACAGTACGATGTTTCTGTTAGGAGGAAAAAGAGATTGTATTATATATATTTCACATGCTGAGGTAGCATCATTGGAAAAGTCTGTGCAGTTGTTTACCCTTCATTCTCGTCGGTCTTTCTCTGACCAACATTATTTGTCTCGTCGCCCTATGAAGATTATCCTCTAATTTCACTTATTTTGAATTCAAAATTTTGTTGATCTTGCAGTTGGCCTTAAAGACACTCCTCTAGAACTTGTCATGGAAAAGACGTATGATGCTGAAACGGGAAAAGGAATGCCTGATCTTTGAGAGCGTCTGAGAACTTCGATACTTGATGATTCACATAAAAATTGGAAATATATGATGCTTACGTTTTTCTGCCATTTTTGTTGTTTTGTTTTTCATTTCGAGGATATGAAGAACATTTTTCATATTTAAAGACGAGTTCTAATGCATGATTGACCAGTCTTAGTTTTGGTTTCCTTCTCATGCATGGCTTCTGTTTCTTTGTCTTTTCTAACCTGAAACTTATGTTGAGCAAATAGAAATGGAGAGCATGTTGGATTGAGCAGGAGGAGCGCAGCAGAATTCTCCCTTCTGATGTAAACTAGAAATGCATGACTAGCCTATGGAAGCTTAAAAGTCCATGACAATCTGAAGAGGTGCTTCTTTCATTTGTAGTTGATCAGTATGCGGTACCGCAAGTTGCACCTTTTCCGCTTGATAGGAAAATCCCATGCCTTGTATTTATAGGCTTTCTTTAGTTTTCCTTTCTTTCTTTCTTTCTTTTTTTGTTATAATGGGGAAGCCGAAGCCAGTGCCCGAGAATCAAACTGACTACCTGCCTCTTGTGAGTCGAGAGCCCTGCCAGGTGAGCTAACGCTCTGAGTGCTGCTGCTGTTTTTTAGTCAATCCGCTCCCTTGCAGGGTGGGGTCAAGTGAGTTTCTTGGGAAAACCTGAACTTGTGATTTTGCCTCCCATATTATTGCCCTTTGAAGTTTAAACTATTGTCCAACTGTCCCGTTTACATAAGACACCAACATGTATCAAGGGTCTTCTTAGTTTGAGAGATAATATAAGGTTCATAAATATTATTTTATGTTAACCATAGTAACCTGAAATGAGAATTAGTAAGCATACTGGCCCCGGCCTCCCCATAGTAGCCTAAAAAAGAAAGGAAAGGAGTCCATATACCAGACATTAATTAGAAAGATCCAAGTGATTATGTTTTGGGTTTGTTAGTTTTTGTTCTAGTAAATGTTCCAATTAGGATTGTCCTGCATAGGAATATCGGTTGGCTAAAATGAGAAATCGGTTCAATCAAAGCATGTACCCCAAATCATTTAATGCAGATGTTACATTAAGTGTAAAATATAAGTATTTTTAATTTAATTCTTTAGTGTTGATCATGTTAACGGTAGAAATGTTTGAAAAGATTGGAGTATGGATGATGAGGTTTCAGTTTTCACAAGTATGTTTATGTATGTGTGAATTTATAGTTTTTAGGTGGTTTTAGAGGTCGTGATAAGGGTTTTGATTAGTATAAAGCAACATTAGACACATTGCATGAGTAGTAGAAGATGATAGAGGATGGTGGTCAATGGTTGAATTGGTGGAATTATGTGGAACGAGGGGTTGAGCATTGACCATTACCTCAAATATAGTTTTACCAACACAACACCATTACCACTTTCCATCACCTTTTACTGTTTTTGTATTGTTCAAAATAGTTCTCCATCAATCCAATCAAATCCATATGAAAAACTTAAATATTTGCATATATAAATAGTTTTGATCAGTGTTGTTTCACGCGTATAGTACTTTAATATTAAAAAAATAGAAAAAATGTTAAAAATTTTAGAAAAATTCTGGTAATTGCAAAGAATTCATATAATGCAAAATTTAGTACATATTTGATGATTTAATCATTCACCATTGAACAAGTAAATTTTGTTTACCTATTTTGAAGCAAAAATTGAAATACATTTACATATTGTAATCTGGATCATCAACTAAATAATCTTCATCTTCTTCTTGTTGAAGATCCTTATAACCACCTTTTGCTTGAAAATCAAAATCTTCATTTCCTTGATAATATTGTTGGGCTCCTTCAAAATTAATCCATGCAATGTCTTCTTCAATTAGGAGGGCATTTTCTTCACTATCTTCTATAATCAAGTATTCTAATGTATCAAAATTATCCAAACTTATTACATCAAATTGGCTATCTTCTCTATTTCCCTTTTTCAATTGCCTAAAAGAAAGAAAGAAAAGTAATTAATAAATAACATTAACAATTAAAGTCAAATAATATATTGAATTGAATCTTTAAGTACTAACTAATAGAAGATTACCTTTCGTGAGGCCGCATATTACAACGAATGAAAACTAAGTCATTCAGCCGCTTATGTTCAACCTGTTATACTTTTTTGTATGGATGTGTTTAAAGACACTCCAATTCCTTTAACAACTCGTTGCACTAAAAGTTTGGCTTAGAACTCTTACTCCAAAATCTTTAAGGTTTGGACAATCACTTCCAAACCTATTCCACCAAACATCTGTAGAAAAAGATAAACATTAGAGACTTAATGCACAATAATATAAGATTTAAGAAACTTAAATATAAAGATAGACAATTTACTTGGGCGCATATTATTGCGATTGCGAATTGCTACAGGAAAACCCATTAAGTGAAGAGCATTATCATAGATCTCCATCTTTCGATGTATAGCATCTTCTCTGCTCTCATCAGAGACTAATCTATCTATACAATAAATAATGCCTCGATTAACCTCACTGTCCCTTTTGAAGTTTGTTGAGTACCTGAATGTTGGGTTTAGATAATATGTTGTTGCATGAATAAACTGATGCAATTGTTTGTTCCATCTATTATTTATAATTTTTTGCATGGACACATAATCTCTTTTTTTATTAAAATTATTTTTAATAGCTTCTTTTGCCCTATCCATGGCTTCATAAAGGTAACCCATAAATGGTTTTTCATTGCTATCAGCTAATTTCAAAACTTTTACTAATGGACATTTAATCCTCAATAGTCTAACACATACATTCAAAAATGTACTCCTTAAGACTGTATCTGAAATCTCATTCAACTTTTTCTTTCTTCTATTTTGAGACAACTCTGTAAATTGTTGTCACTAATATGAGGAGAACATTTCCTTCAAGGCTTGCTTCTGTCACAACACTCTATACAAATAAGAAATTAGTTGCAAACCGAGTTACAACTTTACAAAGAAGCTCTGCACTATCTATATATCTCCTCATCATACACAATACAAAGGCATGGTTGTAGATAAATTTGGTGATACCTTGGCAACACTAAGTTGTTGCCTTTATCTCATCCATCTCACCAATATCTTAAGGATTAGATATAAACAATGGGTTGTGCATGGTGTCTAATAGAAAGTCCCATAAGTATTTGATAACTCCTTCCCAACTGTTTTATAGTTAGTTGCATTATCTGTAATCAATTGAACTACATTCTCTAGCCCAACCTTGCATATCACCTAATCAAACTCTTGCCTTAGGATCTCTGCAGTGTGTCTCTCCTCTAACATGTCTAGAAATCTCAAAAACATAAGTCCTTTAGGACAATAGATAAGAAAGTTTAGCAAGGTCCTTCCTCGCTTATTTGTCTATCTGTTTGCCATGATAGTGGATCCTATCTCCTTCCATGACTCTCTGAAAGTCGAACAATATTCTTCCACTTCAATGACGGTATTATCTAAGATCTTTCCTCTTAACTTCTGATAAGAGGACATCTTTTATCCTGGACCAATATTAGCAATTGCATCTGTCATTGCTTGAAAATGAAAATTATTTGCTCCATTAAATGGAATGCATTCATCATAAAACCATCTGGCCACTACAAGGTCTGCTTGATCATGCAGTTGTTCTGAAGCCATAACAGCACGAATTTCAGGTTGAGCACCAAGTGTAGTGCTAGGAGTAAAAAATGAATGTATGCTACAAGCACCTCTTTTTCTACTTCTTCCTGAGTTCTTTCTTCTACCACTTTCACTTGCAAAATCTTCAGCAATCCTTTTTCTCTTGCTTGATGATCGAGAACTAGTACTATCAATCTCTATTCTGGCATCTGAAGGAATACTATCAGTGAATCCAATAGCATCATCATCTTCCTCAAACATTCTTGAATTATCCTTTTGTTGTTTTCTCTCTTATACACTCTCAATCACCTGAAGACATTATCATTTAATGCATTTTGACAAACTTCTAACTTTGCCTGTGGAATGAGCAACTTCTTTTTTAGTCTCTGCTAGGTAGTGTTTCAATCGTGAAATTCCACCACTAACCACCTTCTCACAAAACAAAGATCTTATCTTTAATCTGGAATCCTCAACTGGTATACCCCACTACCATGCCGGATCATTAGACCGAGAATGGGAGTCTCTAACACCCATTCTTGCCATTTCAATTGAGCACTTTAATTCAATCAAAAACCTAAAAATAAAAGCACTTCATAAATCCTCAATCTTCACATAACACTCAAATAGAGTGTCTCCCACTTCATGAATGCAATAAAAATCATATCCACATACTTAATAATTTCATATTTTGTCATTCAAAAAAAGAAAAATACAAATAACACAAAAAACAATAAATATAAAGAAAAAAATTCAAAAAAACACTCAAAATATACCATAATCCGAGTTATGAAACTTGCACGAACACATATAGTACTTTTTTGGGACCCTTGAACACCAAAGAGGAGGAGAACCACTAGAAGAGAGCATGAAAAGCTATGAAAAAAAGCACAAAAACCCACAAAAATGTGGGTTTATGTTCGACAAGAAATCTTTTATAAGGGTCTCTTGGAGTAATACCCGTATCGTACAATGCAGGTCGTATCATACGATACAATACGATAACCTATATCTTACGATATGATACAGGTTATACGTATCGCACCGTAGACAATACGGTGCGATACGGACAACAATGGTTTTGATAGTCACAAAAGGGGTTTTGGTTGGTAGAAGATAATTTTAAGCCATGGAGTAGGAGGTGATAGAGGATGACAAGCGGTGGTTGAATTGGTGGAACTATACAAAAAGAGAAATTGAGCATCCATCACTCCCCCGCCTCTCTCTCTCTATTACTGGTGATAGAGGGTAATATATATATATATATATATATATATATATATATATATATATATATATATATATATATATATATATATATGTATGTATGTATGTATGTATGTACATGTACAACTACAAAAAGTAGCATTAAGGCCGAAAATGCATTTTAACATCAAGTGCTGAGCAGTCAATTACCATCTCATGTATGTTGAAAAATGTCGAGTTGACTGTGGCCATACAAGAAACATACTAGGTCTCACAAGCGATGGCGTGACACTGATAGAAAAAGATAAAATAAGGGAGAAACACCTAAAGTGATTCGGCATTTAAAGGGCTGACAGTATAATGCTCCAGTGCAAGAAATTTGATAACTTCAAATATGACATGGAGAGGCCCAAGTTGAATTCATGACTTCAACTCGTGAGTCGACCCCTTCGCCATGTGAGCTGTTGCTCTTTGTACAAATATTACAACTTCAATAAAAAAAAGCATACGAAGGAAACCATAAAATAAAATCTTTACTCAATTTGGTATTAGATGCAAATATGACATAAAATCAAGTATCACTTGTGGGAGAAACCCTCTTTTAGTTAGTAAAGCCACCCAATTAAATTAATTACATAATTATTCATAACCAATTGATAAAACTATAGTATCTCAAAAGATTGCCCACTTAAAACATAACTGCTAGGCGTACATCTTTTTTATTTACACACTCTAAATTCCTTTTATACTCAAATTGTCAGTGCTCTCGTCGTATTGGTACGTCTATTTATCCAAGCAGATCCATCTGCCTACTGCAACAAAGTCACTCAAATACTTGGAGTTCAAAGTCCACTGGTGGTGTGTCGTTGGAAGAAAGAAAAGAAAGGAATATGTGAAAGAAAAAGGCATTATAGGCCCAAGGGTGTGTGAACGGTAGAAAGAGGAATGCAAATATTAACGCTCTAACATCATCAAGCATAGCAGGAGGCGAGGAAAGGGACCTTTAATCTCGATCACTTGCAGGGAGGATGGAGAAGGCGGCGAACAGGCGGAAAGTTTTGTTGGGTCATCTCAGTCCCATCGCGCACCGACCCGACGATTTAATTCTACAAGTAATTCGATTCATTTTCTTCTATTTACGTTTGAGTTTCAATCATGGAGAAGTCTCGGGGATTTTTTTTAATGTGTGAAACATGATTTAGTGTCTCGCAGTTGCCGTTAGTATGAACCTCCTTTTGTGGTTTTCTGTTTTCTTGTTTGTGGGCGGTGATGACGAGAGTTTCCTATTTTTGTGGTAAGTTATTGAAAACTGGTTAGGGTCTTGAAAATTCTGTATTGGAAGTTGATTTGTTAGTTCGTTAATATATATCGACCGGTTTCATTCAGGGTTTTTTTTCCTGCGCAGTGTAAACTGTGTGTTGGATAGCTGGGATCGGCTACGATGTTCTAGATCGCTACTGAGCTCGATCTTGAGTGCTCTTTGCATTTAACGCCATGTTTTATTGTCTCATGCCGAACACTTTAGAGGCCTTTCTTGGATCTTATGTTGAATTATTTGGTGTAGGCATTTCTAGGCACTTAGTATTGATTCTTTGGTTTCACAACATGTGATCGCGTAAGCTGTCTATTGGCGTTGGGTTGCATGTGTTTTTTCATTCGGTGGTTTGTGGATTATATGTACGATGATCCTCGTCATTTTTGTTCTTCGCTTTGGTTTAGATTTTCCAAATCTACAGAATTCCCGGCTTTTGGAGAGGAAATGATTCATGCAGCAATTTCAACTGACATATGTTGATTCCAGTACTCTTGATGATTGAGGTGCATGATGGTGAACCGGCTTAGTTCAAATATCAACATATGCAGTCACATGCTTGCACACGCACAGACGTGAAAAAGTTCTTTATTGATATGATTGTCAGCACATTATGTATCAGAGTTTGAAATGTATTTGTAGCAGTCATGACAAATGCTTTCTTTTTCTTAGAACATAGGAGATAGCAAATATTCGTACTCAAAATGGAAAAGACCAAGGTAAATGTCACTTGATTGTTGGCTGTTATCTTGTTTGATCTTGCATCAACAATCAAAGCGTGAGAGATCTTTTAGAATCAAAACATTGTGCACTCCATGACACTGTTTGTTTTGTTCAGCACAAACTTGAGTAATGTTATAGTGGCATGGTTGATCGATTTTGCAGGCTTCAATTTGTTTGGCTGGGGATAGTGCACCATATCATCGGACCACCACTTTTGGTGATGATGTTGTAATTGTGGCGTAAGTTAACATATGTCAGAATTTTCAAATAGTATTTTGTTCCTGAAATTTTACAGGAGTTGGGTTGCATGAAAATTTTGAATACTGACCGAAGCTACGTTCTCATGCTTAATGTTCAATATGCATACTACATAGTGCATGCCGAACAGCTATTTGCAAGGCCAAACGTGGGGGCTTCAAGGATACCTATCCCGATGACTTACTTGCACCTGTACTTAAGGTTAGGTGAATGCCTTCAACTATGCCATTGCTAGATGGTGTAATCTGTGCGTCTGATTGCATTCTCTCTATTTGCTTCAAAGTCTTCTTTTCTTTGTGGATTTAGTTCTAGCTAAATAACACCTACCAACTGCAGGCTGTACTGGACAAGACTGGTGTGAACCCTGTTGAAGTTGGTGATATTGTTGTTGGGACGGTTTTGGCGCCAGGATCTCAGAGAGCAAGTGAATGCAGGATGGCAGCTTTTTATGCTGGCTTTCCTGGTACAGAAATTTTCATAGCTAATTTATGTTATTGATTTCCATTTATGCCTTTTTATCTAATGCTTTTTATAATCTATACAGAAATTGTACCTATAAGAACTGTCAATAGACAGTGTTCTTCTGGTTTACAGGCTGTTGCTGATGTTGCTGCTGCCATAAGAGCTGGGTTCTATGACATTGGTAAGCATGTCTATTCCTTGATTATGTCGTCATTTATGTTGTTACTTCTTACAATACTTACATCTTCTGATAGGAATTGGATGTGGGATTGAGTCTATGACTGCAAACCCAAAGGCTTGGGAAGGATCAATAAATCCTAGAGTATGTATCATGAGTGTCCCATTATTCTTTACAATTTTTCAGCATATAGTAGATTTTTGCTGCTTATGTATTTCATTCATGTTTGAGCTAATGGTTTCTCTCAACGTATAGTATTTTGCTTATTTATTTTTCTAATTCACCAGGCTAATGTGCATGCACTAGCTCAGGATTGTCTTCTTCCTATGGGAATTACATCAGAAAATGTTGCTGGTAGATATGTGTCACACGCCAGGAACGAGATCAGGCTTCTGTGAGATCACCTATGTACATTGTGTCATAAACTTAATTGCTCAGTTAAGCCAATTACTTGACCAAGTGCGTTTTTTAGGTTGAATCTCATAGGCGAGCTGCAGCATCAACTGCTTCAGGCAAATTCAAAGATGAAATCATTCCTGTGGACACAAAGGTTGGTGTCTCCTATTCTTTGAAGCGTTGTCACTAAACCAATTGGATTTGCACAGGTAGGTAATTTATTTATAATTTAATCATAAAGATTGTAGATCCCAAAACAGGAGCAGAAAAGGCTCTTACGGTGTCTGTAGATGATGGAATTTGACCAAATGCATCATTGTCTGACCTAGCAAAGCTGAAACCTGTCTTTAAGAAGGATGGAAGCACTACTGCTGGTATTCATTTCTATAATCTATCTTGATGATGATGATGATGTCTCATCTTACTGCTATGAGCTCATTTATTGTTCTTTATGATGCAAGGGAATTCAAGCCAAGTGAGTGATGGTGCTGGGGCTGTCTTGCTCATGAGAAGATCAGTGGCATTAGAGAAAGGACTCCCCGTGCTTGGAGTGTTCAGGTTTTCTTTTCACGCTTACATCTTGTATGTTTTGCTTGCATTGCATTAAAATCTTTATCTGAATAATTGAGCTGTGTTGCTTAATGCAAATGAGAACTTCTTGACATGCAACAAGCAAGTTATTATTTTTCATACTGTTTTAGTTAGATACCTTCGGATGTAGGAAAAATATTACATGTGGGTGCAGTCACCTACCATCTTGTGAGATGGGGAAACGACTGAACTTCACAAATATCTTATTTCAGATGTTTTAGTTGATCCTTTTTTTTATGCATCTAGGAGTTTTGCAGCAGTTGGAGTTGACCCTGCTGTGATGGAATTGGCCCTGCCGTCGCAATTCCAGCAGCAGCTAAGGCTGCTGGTCTTGAAGTCAATGATATTGATCTTTTTGAGATAAACGAGGTATAGTATCGTCTCTACCTGATTATTGCATTTTTTGAAATTTAGGAGGATAATTGTCTCCATTTTCATATATAGGCATTTGCATCTCAATTTGTATACTGCTCCAAGAAGTTGAACTTGGACCTAGAGAAAGTTAATGTCAATGGAGGTGCTATTGCCCTTGGCCACCCTTTGGGCGCCACAGGTACTTTTGATATCGGTATCTAGTTCATGACTTCATTGGCTTTGGCTGAAACACTCTTGTTCTTGTCCTTTAATGTGCACCGATAATTTTGCCTACTTTTGAAGCATTGATATATGTTGGAGTTAAAATTCATATAGAACTAGCATGTCATCCCAATTAGAATCTTAAGTGTTTACAAAATAGGTGCAATTCACGTAAACCACCTTGTTTATAACAATATCAAAATGTGGCACTTGTACGTTGCTCAGTTTATCAGCAATTCTTTGGTTATTAAATGGAGTTACTTCATCGGTTGCGTTTGTTTTTGCTTCTTGACATTTGTAATAGTCTTTTTTTAGATAACTTGGTTTTTCAGTTTCTCCCATGAGATCAGACGTTGATACTTTAAGTTACTTTTAACTTTTCTCTTAATTTCATGGGCAACATGTCGTTAAGGACATGCATTTGTTCGCTTCAATAGCATAGCTATTATGAGGCTGTCTTCACCCTATGGAGGATTTAAATTGGGGCTTACGTGGCAAGGAATTCACATCTCTGTGTCTCTGTTGCTTGCTTGCATTCACAGATCTGTATCTGGCTATTAGATTGTGCACAACAAACAGTGAAATATTTGTCAGCCCGGCTCTGTGAAGGGGGAAAAAGCACCTTGTTACAAGGGGGCACGAACTTCAAAATTCTTTGTTGAGTATCACTTCAGCTGCTCATGGTAGCTTTACCATGATCATTTGTTAGTCCTTTCTAGGTTGTTTGACAAACTGGTCAGCCCAAGCTCGGGTTGGTGCTCTCCCAGGAAAGCAGGGCACGGTGGCACTCGTTTGTTTTATAAGGGAAGCCAAATTGAAGTGAGCTCAGAAAGTTTCCTAGGTTGGGCAATGTTTGAAATGTGTAGCGTATACAATTTCTGCATTATGGTATAGAAAAGTGTCGTTCATGTGATTGAAATGCTAGAGTTGGAAAAAAGGTATACGGAATTAATCCTACTTTTCTTGATCCTTGGATTTCTTGAGCAACGAGGTAGCATGCCACTTTTTACTGCTCATAGAGCAACGTTGGGACATGCCTTAGCTGTTGGAAGAACAAGTACATGGACTGAGATTACTATGGATTCCATCGAGGGGCTATCTTACTTGCACGGGAAGGAGGTTATTATTTGTGGTTGACCAATTGACTACCTATGACCCCTTAATGAAACAATGTCACAAACGTACTTCGATTCAATGGGAGACCTATCTTGGATCTGTTGACTGGATTTAATCTACTTTGTTTTCCTCTTGCATGAGCTGATGCAGTTCATAGGCCCTGGGGTTTGGGTTAAGCCTTGGTGTTTTATTCCACCAACGGTGCGGTTAACTCTAATTCCTTGGGGCTGTTTTCCCGATTAAATTTCTTAAGGAAACAGAAGGTGCAAAAATTGTTGAGGTGCTACTCTGTGGTTTATGTTTCAGTGTGCACCATTTGCAATTCTCAACATCCTTTATCCTCTCTTCCCGTAAAATTTTGATGATTTGTTAGGTGCGCGCTGTGTGGCTACTTTGTTGCATGAGATGAAGCGTCGTGGAAGAGACTGCAGATTTGGAGTTGTATCCATGTGCATAGGTGAGTTCCTATTTATTCGTTATGTGCTTTTCCAAGAGACTAAAGATGAGAATGAATGATGTGGGGGGTACAAACGAATGTGAAACAGGCACAGGGATGGGAGCTGCAGCTGTTTTCGAAAGGGGAGATTGTGCGGATCAGCTCTGCAATGCCAAGAAAACCCAATCTCATAATTTGCTGTAGTTGACATGGGCCTTCATTAGTACTAATAGTATTCTACGATGTATACACGCGCACACAGGGCTCATTTCATGAACAACAGTGACGTATCTATTGCTTATTTCAGCGATGGTCGTAGAGATCCTGCCACGTTTTGATCTTTTATTGGTGGCTAATCTTGAATAGGGATGTAAAACAAGCCAATCCATTTTTTGGGTACATTTGGCCCTCTGCTGCCTGGGATTTTACATGATTTTGGTTTCTTTTTCTAGTCGATTGCATAGCTTCATGGTTTAATGATCTAGATCCACAACATCGCGAGTCATTTGCGTATGTTCAAGTTTTGAGGATCAAAACTAAATTTCATTTTGAACCCAAGAGTCCTGTGTCGCCACAATTTCGCAAGTCCTATCTGACACAGTGCATGCCTGGTCGATTTGGTTCGTGGAAATTTATGTACTGGTGGTCCGTAGGAACAGGGCAATATTAGTTGTGCATTATTTAACAAATTTTAAAATCTTCATACCATTGATCCCTTAGCTAAGCTTGCTGACGTCCCGGTGTTCTTGATATAACATTAGGTAACTAATATCACACTAAGTAGATATCTGAACTTATTACCATTCAAAGTTTTGGCTTTGTAGAACTTGTATTGTATAATGTAAACAAAAGTTGGTGGCCATCTCCAACATCGAACAGGAGTTTTTATGTTTAAGAAAGTATGCCGGCCCTCTTTTTTTTCCTCTGGATTTGTAATTTGCACCTAGCTCTTTCTCTGGTACGACTATAAAAACGAAGACTAGATGCACGCTGGGTATCGAACACATGACCTTCAGCTTGAGAGAGGGCCGGCATACCTTCTTAAACATAAAAATTCCTGTTCGATGTTGGAGAGACATACTAGCCACAAGTTGAGACTAACTTTTATAGTCAAGTTTTTCTAACATTTCTTTTTCAAAATTGATAATATGACTAATCAATTGGATCTTTCTTGAGATATTGTTGATCTCAAAACAAAATTTTATTAATTTTAATTTTGAAAAACTTCTTTCAACTTAAACAGCATTTAATGAAATAATTAGCATAATTGTAAAAGCAATATATGCATTTGGAAAGAAGAATAAAGTCTTTTTGTATGATTAAGTATGTTAATTGGACCATTATCTTCTATAAATATAATTTCTCTTAAAATAATTGGAGGCCTAAAGCTAGTGGCTTTACCCACGAGCCGTCCCTTATTTCAACTTAAGGACACGGACCTCAATCTGGGGTTGAGTTTGAATAGCTTGAGTGGGAGACGAGTAGACGGAGAAATGCACAGGAGGAACGGAAGCGGCGACAGGAGGGTGGGGAGGATTTTGACGGAGAAGGATTTTTACCAACTTGGTGTCGTCGATGGTTGTGAATATCTTGAATTCAACTTAGAATATTATCCACCAAGAAGAGACTGCATGTCCCTTCTGTCAGCATATGGTAGATCCTCGTTTGGTTGATACTTGGTTGAGTGGCTCAATACAGTGTGTTTGGCTTTTCTTATTCTAGAGAGACAATAAAGTAGTAAAAGATCTTCTTAATCTGGTTTTGTTTCTTTTCCTCTTCATTCTAAAAGATTGTCCCCCAAATTTCTGTGCAGTTGGTTCCAACTCAAGCCCACTGAGTCAAATGCCACATACCCGTAGGAGGACCGTCTAGTGCCCATGTGGGTCATACCATGATCAAAATGGCAGGATATTTGCCTGCCATGTTTCATGCAGCTACTGTAGAAATATTTAGAGAATATCATTAGGATGTATTTATCTAGTTTGATGGGTTTCCTTAATCTAAGCTCTCTCTCTCTCTTTATATATATATACTCTCTCTCTCTCTCTCTATCTATATATATATATATATATAGAGAGAGAGAGAGAGAGAGAGAGAGAGAGCTTAGATTAAGGAAACCCATCAAACTAGAGAAATACAAGGAACTTATTACAGC
>JAYKKT010000068.1:15765000-15992500 GCA_036023115.1 Brasenia schreberi
AATAAGTCGTTATGAGCGAGAATCTCAATAACCAAGAATCCATCCAAACATGAGAGTTTGGATGGAATCAAGATCCGGGTACGAGCTGGTACGGGTTAGGCCCATGATGGGTCACGGGCATGCCTGCATGACCCGCTCAGACGCGTACCTGCTGCTTCGTCCCCAGCTGGTGGCAAAGGTTTCCGATTACACAAAAAACGAAAATAAATGAAATCTCGTAAACATATTGAACAGTCCAAAGATGCTTCCTTCGTTAAAAAGCTAACTTTTCATTTAAATATCGGAATATATCATTTCTTTCCAATGCTTAGCGTTTGATGATAGATTTGAATATCTTATAGTGATCATATCTTATAGTTGAACCTCCTCCACCTATATTACGTATTACTTATTTTATTTTAGCATACATCAAACTTTGCCCATATAATAAATATTATCTTATATTGTTAATATTTTCTATCAAAAAATAATAAAAGAATCTAAAAAATCCCATCGTTCATGTCACCATGTTGAGAGACCAAAGGACAAGTGTGTTCCTTCTTTGCCTTGTTTCCGACTACTGCCAACAGAATCACAAAAGTGGAAAAGATGAAAAGAAATTGACAAATTTTCCTTATATTTACGGGGCTTATGATTCGGACAAGAAAAATGGGGGAAACAGAAAATCATGACTCTCTGACAGCTGATAGGAAAATTAGTGAGATCGCCATCAAACAAAATCGCAGTAATTATATCCCTCTGCTTATAAACGAAATTACATGGAGCCCCTGAGGGACTTTCTTCGCTCGAGGTGCTTGGCGAGGAGAAAGAGGGCGATTTAGTAATCTGGTGTGGTGGGGCCAGGCGTGGAGAAGGTATAATTACTGGGTCAGAAGAGTAATTATGATTAATTATTACGGGGTCGGAGTAAGGAGGGATTCCGGGTGGGCGGTGGGCCCATCAACATGGCGATCTGTCTCCGTAGCACCAGACAGTATCGTACGGCTGACCCGCATTAAGTCAGTTCCGGATCTCTCCGCTGGCACGAAATGGGATTCAGGTCCGGGTTCGGCGACGACGGGTTACAGCTCTTCAGGTTCGAAAATGGACACGGTTCGAACAGATCCAACCCAAGGAGGTATCGCCTTTGGTGTTTATGATTTTCACAATCCGTATGAAAACCGTGCAATCTATAAAAGTACATTATGCTCACTCTTATATATATATAGAGAGAGAGAGAGAGGAATGAACATGGATATAGGTATAGATATAAAAAGAGAAGAGAAATTGGAAGATACTTGACACTTTCTTGGATGATGGTATGAACGATGAAGATTGACTTATCTATCACCATCAATATGAGGTTCAAGACCATTTAAAGTACATAAGTATAAGTGCATTAAATGTCACTACAATTGATATTACTGATGATGATCAAGTAATACAATAATATAGTGATCAAGGAAACACTCATCCTCAATCGCATTTAATACATCAACGTGTATTAAATAGTCTCTAATCTCATATAGATGTTTGCACTGTCCATACAATCGCATGGACAATACAAATCATCCAGTAAAGTTTGACATAAGAAAGTATATAGCATCTCTCAATTTCTCTTTCTCTCTCTCTCTCTCTCTCTCTCTATATATATATATATGTGTGTGTGTGTGTCTGTGCCAGTGAGAGAGAGAATTAAGATAAAGGAAACTCAATATCAACTTGATGTCTCCTGATATCAAAGATTTAATATGTACTTTTTTAGGGTAAAGTGATTGTTGTGTACCCCTTAAACTTCTCTCTCTCTCTCTCTCTCTATATATATATATATATATATATATATATATCAAAAACATTGTTTTTTTTACATATGAAAACAAACTAGGCAAATTTAATATTGTCAAAATATAAAACAATCAAGAGAAAAAATCAATGTGTTGTCTCATAATAATGATATGATAGTCACAAAAAACATATTAATAGTATTGTGCTAGTGGATGAGTCTAGAAAAAAGTTATAAGAAAATTTGAATTATAATGAGAAACATTAGAAAGTAGAGGCTCTCGAATTAAAATTAATATATAATATAAGTAATGTAAGTTTAACAATTCAAATACTCTAAATGATATATAAATTAAGATTGATACATATTATATCTCTTATGAAGAAAGTTTTAAATATCTAGAGTCAATTTTTTAGAAAGATGAAAAAAATGATACGTATATTATGTATAAAATGAATGTAAATTGGTTAAAATGAAGAGATACATAATCTATCATATGTAGCTAGTAGATATCATTGAAGTTGGAAGGTAAGTTTTATAAAGCAACAATTAGATCCACTATGTTGGATGGTTTTGAGGGTAGTAGTTAATCATCAACATGGATAAAAGATGTCACCAATAGATGAGAAATAAAAATGCTCGAATGAATATGTAGCAACATAAGAAAATTTTCTAAATATAATAAGGTTATTGAAAACAAACTAGGAGTGACACTAATAGATGAGAAACAAGATGAAAATATTTAAAGCAGGTTGAATACATGGAAAGGTGATCAAATAAAACTTTTGTAAGGAGGTATGAGAAACTAGAAAATATTAAAACAACAATAAAAAACCGGAAAAGTAGTGGAAAAAATAACAGCGAATGATTTACATATTGTTACAAGATCCAACACTATAGAAACAAATAATTCATGTAGACAACCTCATTTAGTATACTAAATGAGAAAAGGCTTAGTCGTCGTTCCAATTATTAGATGTGCATTACCAGAGAAATTGAACTCGTCACCTTCAACTCGACAGCTCTTTTAGTTGAGCCCCTAGGAAAGCAAGTTGTGGTTTATTTCACAATAATATTTTCCTTTTATAAAAAATTCCAAAAAAACTATTAACAATGTGCTTCTTAAATATCTCTCTATATGTAATCATAGAATTTACGACTAAAAATTTAGCTAAATTTTGTTTAATCGGCATGCTATTTGCCTTACGTGAAGGGTTTATTTAGCTCAAAAAACTGGGTTGCTTTTCATCGTGTACATTTCAACAGAAACAAAAGATAAAAATAAAATTAGAGGCCAATTATCTCGAAAAGGATAAATCGGTACGAGTTTGTGACGGAACGGAACCGAGTCGATTCATAGTTGACAGCAACCAAGTCATCTTCGCACCCCGTTTTTCTCGTCGCCAGATTGATTCGGACACCGAGGCGATTCAATCGGACGGCTATTAGCTCGACGCGTCGGACGAGATCCCGGATTCGGTCGGCCTCGATGGCACCGGCAATTTGGACTCTCTAGCTGGCATCTCGTACGTGGCGGTATGTGGGACCCACTGTGGTACTTCTTTATTATAACCCAGAACAAAATACAGAATCCCGGATGAGCAAAGAATTTCTCATTAATGTCATTTAGCCACCTAAGACTTGCAATTATAGCGTTCGCTGCCTTTGGGTCCAGACCCTCCGGCTGCAGGAAATCTGATGAAATCATACTAACAGTAACAACTCCATTGTTTATGAGGATCAGGGACGTCAATTGCCAATTGATCGGGTCGAAGACCTTTATACCCACACCCAGTTTTGTACCTGAAACTACCCGTTCCGTTACCAGCAGACACAAAATCCCATACTCCTCAATGTGGGTCCTTCTCTCTCTTCACACACACATATGTGTGTTATATTTGTATGAGCAATATCATAAATACACTGCGATGGTTTGGTTTCATATGTACACGTGGTTAATTTGGTTTCAACCTTTAAATCGTGAACCAAACCATAGAAAAACCATTTGAATCTTTCTAGTCGGTTCAATCAGCTTCATTCATGTTTTTAATGTCCGTAACACTCGTGTTGAAAATTAAGATTAAGCACTGGATGCAATGGGATATTGGAAATGTTGGACAGTGATTAGTCAGGTTGGAGAACCGAAACGGAGATATGTCTTTCTCGTACGTGTTCACATCTCTCTCTCTCTCTTTATATATATATATATATATATATATATATATATAGAGAGAGAGAGAGAGAGAGAGAGAGAGATCCAACTTTTCTTCTTAATCTTCTGTTTGTTTTCTTTATTTATAATTTGTGGGCATTTAGTCAGGGTGAGTAAGCTGTAAAAAGCAAAGAAGAGCAGAACATGAAGCAGAAATAGCAGCAGCAGTTGCAGCAGTAGGAGGAGCCGGCTATAATAACAACCAGTGTTGGTTGTGGCTTTCATTGATCTAAGAAGCTTCATAATGGCTCGATTTCAACGGTGACCAAGATAGACGATATTTGGTAGCGGTTGATCTCACACAGCCTATATTGTTTTCTCCGGCGTCTCGTAGAAGCACCCTTGTGATCGTTTCTTGAATCGTAAAGCAGAGACGGAGATGGGTATGAAGGACACGGACCTCAACCTGGGGTTGAGTTTGAATAGCTTGAGCGGGAGACGAGTTGATGTGGAAGATGGTGAAATGCATAGGAGGAATGGAAGCGCCAATAGGAGGGTGGGGAGGATTTTGACGGCGAAGGATTTTACCAACTTGGTGTCGTCGATGGTTATGGGAGGCAATGAAAGGGAGGTGCACCGTGATGAACCGCGGTCTGCAGATGGTGATTCAGTTCAGGAAGTCACGTCTCCCGCGAGGTATACATCCGTAAGAAAAAGATGAAAATGAGTTTTCCCTCTAATGCTTGAGTAGGTATTGGTAAAGCCCTCTTTTCTTTGGTTGCATTTGCTTTTGTCCACGGGGAATGAGCTCTCTCTCTCTCTCTCCATGTGTGTGTGTGCCTGAACAAGCTTTTCGCATTGCTGTTTTTGGTAGTCGTAGTCCCTTCTTGTCTATTTGGAAAGAACTCTCTCTCTCTCTAGCAGTTTATTGCCTTCATGTTTTTTGTTTGATTTCATCCCTTTTCCTTCTTGACAAGAACTCTCTCTCTCCCTCTCTGCGTCTGCGCTTAAACAACTTTTGCATTACTTGTTTTTGTTTGTTTTCGTCCCCTCCTATTCCGGTTGACGAGAACTATGTGCGTGTGACTTCCTTTTCTCTCTTTATGGTTTTCTGATTCTCTCTCAAATTTTCGGTTCTAAGGTGAGAGAAGAATAAAGTTCAGCTGGTTTTCTCGGGTCGTACAAATTCTCTTCCTTGTTTGCGGGTTGCTTTGGTGTAAAAGTAACTGTTGTAAGAGTTTCTGCTTCATGCGCTCTCTTTGTTTTGTTTGGTTCATTGTTAGCTTGTTTCGTTAATCATATTCGTTGCTTTTCTAACGTATCGAGTTATTGGTGATGGCTTCTCGTTTCTTCGATCTTGGTTTTATTTTTATTCTGAAGTTGGTACAACGATTTACGATGGCTTCTTCATCTTCCTATCGTCTTTAAATGATCTATCATGGTTTATGTTATTGAGGCTCTGCGTCTTTTATACGTTCTCATAGTAGTAATCTTTAGAAGGTGTTCACATGATTGTGGGAGCAATTATCTGGTCTTTCGATGTGTTGACTTGATAAACAAATCCAGTTTCATCGATCCATCTCTGGTTGTACTGCATATAAATCTGAAAAGACAAGATGGGGGCTTGTATCTAAACTTATATTGCTTGGTTTAGTTCTTGCTGATTTTATGTTTTTCTTTATAAAGGATTGTGTTAAAATGTACCTTAATGGTGTCTATGTTCTTGCGGGTTACCAAGGTTTAGCATTGGATTTTCTTCTCCTGAAATCTAATGCTCTCCCTATTGCTTCATTGTTTTGTACCGGATTTTTTTCTGTTTTTCCTCTCCTGATTCTGCTTTTATCCTTTTTCGTCGTGTTTTGGTAACTTTGGTTTGAGGTTTTTACCCTCTCTCCTTTGAGTTATCTCAACCTGACGTGTTGTCTGGCTCTATGATTGTGAGCTACCCATTCTGTACAGGCCTTTGGACGTTTGTGCTTCAGAACAGTTTGTAACAAAGCTTTCATTTTTTTGTGCCAGCGACTTGGATTCCCTTGTGGTTTTCCTTCATACAATACTTCGCAATAATTTATTCTGTTTCTTATGATCTACCAATCTTTTTACTCGTTCTTTTTTTTCGTTGGAGTAAGTTGCTAACATAACACCAAGATCGAGATTGATGAATCCATGTAAGCTGCCCCGCACCACTTAGTGCGGGAAAATCCTTGGTTTGCTATTGCTTTTGGTTTCGAATTGCTATTAAACTTGCCCTTTTGATTCTGTAAATCTGCAGTAACCAAGTAGTGGGGTGGCCCCCCATCAGAACTTACAGAATGAACAGTCTGGCAAATCAGTCCCGAGTTGTAACAGAGGACGATGGTGAGAATAACATTAACTGTGATGGTTATGGGGGGATGAGTAAAACAAAGTGGAGAGAGGAAAAAGGTGGTCAAAAGCAACGCAAGTCCATGTTTGTTAAGGTTAACATGGATGGAATCCCCATCGGGAGGAAGGTTGATCTGAACAATCATGCCTGCTATGAAACTCTTGCTCATGCCCTGGAAGAGATGTTCAAAAAGCCTACCACTAATGGTATAAGCCCTGGATCTTGTCTCAAATATTTGTGTTATCTTCCATATGGACTGATGGAGCTGTTTATTCCTTTCTCTAGTCTATCACTGATTTTTTTTCTTTTAAATAAAATTCAGGACCGATGTCTGGCCTCAATAGGGAAGATGGACTGAGTGGCAAAGGAAAACAAACTTCAAAACTCCTGGATGGTAATTCAGAATTTGTGCTTACTTATGAAGACAAAGAGGGAGACTGGATGCTGATTGGAGATGTTCCGTGGGAGTAAGTAAAATTAGTAAATTACTGTTCCATGGGACAAAGAAGAAATCTTCCTGTAGTGATTTATTACATTTATCTTAACATCATAATAAATTTATTTATTGAACCATCTCTCTTCTCTGCAGTATGTTCTTGAGCACGGTTAGAAGGCTGAGAATCATGAGAACATCTGAAGTCAATGGGCTTGGTATGTTAACACTAGTTGTTACTGTTACTGTGTTTTGCAGTAAAGTGTTGGTATTGATAGTTTTAACCCACTGTACACACACACCAAGTAACTCTTTATATAAATATGCTAATATTATTCTTGTTCTGTGTTGAAACTTGAAAGTACAGGATCACAAGAGAGGGTTAAGGGACAAAGAAGTAGGCAGGTATACCAGTAAATTTTAGAAGAGGATGCAGCATTAGAAAGAAATGAAGAGTAGTGGAAGGGACAAAATTAGATGGATGATGATGATCAAGCATGGAAGAACATATCTTAGTGTTCATAAGTTTAATCAATTTGTTTATCTTCTCTCTCCTCTGTGAGCTCTTGTTTATCGACTGGGAGATTCCAGCTTCTCAGTCTTTTTGGTTCATACTCAACATGCGTTGCGCATACACATAAACACACTCATAAACGCACATATAATTTTTCCCTGAGCAGCTGTATGGTCCTTCCCTGCTTCTTCTCTAGTTTTTTTTTTTTCATGTAGTACTTACATATTTGGGATTGAAAGAATACGATATTTTGTGGTGTCACTGCACGAGTTGGAAGTCAAAGCTTCTCCTGTTTCCCTGTGTTTCTTTCTAATTTAAATTTGCAAGTTGACAAGTGATGATGGACATCATATACATACACACACATACATAAACGTACACACACATATGGCCTTTCTCACTGCTGATTTGAGTGGGAAGATGCATGGGGGACATAGTTGTTTGCTGCAAGAAATAAGCAAATTAATTCCGTAGGAGACCAAAGGATGTCCTTATGTGCGTCTTTCGTGGTGCCTGGTTCCCCATGTCATCAGAAATTGTTGCAACTTTGTACCGAGAGCGAGAGAGAGCAACGGCTCACCTGGCTAGGGGGGTCGATTCACAAGGTGGAGGCCATGAGTTCAATACCTGCTTCTACGTTTGTTTTAATCCGAGCCATACCTGCGACAACTTGAACGATCAGAGCATGAGGCAAATTAAACAAGCTGATTTTGAGGCGGTGAGCCATTCTAGAAATTCAAAAGCTTAAGTTCAATATCCAATTTCATCAAAAAATTAATCATCAGTTGTGCAGATCACAATCCTAACTTGAATCTTTTCATCCCGAGCCGAAGCGAGCCTAAATATATGAGGCTCCGTTCAATTACCAGCATCTGGGCTGAGCCCAGACCTATACCAAAGACCTGCGCACCATGGGAATTGATGTCATGACTTTGGATTTGAAAGTTAATTCACCACCCACGAGTGATGTTTAATGTGTAGTATAACAGTGGATGTAAGTTTCCCTGTGAAAAGAGAACTTTGCCTGTTTGCTTTGGTTGCATGGTTTGCTTGTTTCATTTTACATTCAAGTATCAAATATTATGTAACCTATTCAGTTAATGAAGTCTTCGTGTTGCTATCGCCAGCTATATAGTTAATGAAGTCTTCTGTTGCTATCGCCAGCGGACCCCTGAGCAATGTAAGTCTTCGTGTTGCTATCGCCAGCTATATAGTTAATGAAGTCTTCTGTTGCTATCGCCAGCGGACCCCTGAGCAATGTAAGAAGATTTGGTTTAAATGAAGAAGAAGATGAAGAATAAAGTACTCAACTATGATTTCATTGCACAACTGTTATCTTCCATATGGACAGCGTCCTCATTCCTCTTGTTTATATTCTTAAATGCATCTACTTTTCTGATTTTAGTAGAATTTACATGCACGAGATCGCTCAAAAGAACAACAGTTGATCTTAAACTCAGTGTGTCACATCCGCTCGGGTCGCGGTCACGACCCGGCCCGAGTAGATGCTACATGGTCGCTTCTCACGCGGGCGTGATGGTGAGCAATAACTAAATACAATACTAATTTATTTTAAACTCAAGAAATATCTAACTGAAATAAATATTCATATCGAAGTTTTAAACAATACGTCTAAAATGGTGCGGGCTCACCTAACAATAACCCCGAATAAAAGATTTTCTAAATCATTCAACACTTATCATACCATCTAAAATAAAAATGCAGTTCTATCAAACTCCTACTTTGCTCCGTATGCCTTCGAAGTACTAGCTTCAGGATGAGCTGTAAAACAATAGGGTGAGCTCCTATACATAGCTCAGTAGAGAGGTTAAATATCTTTAAACAGAAATCATACTAAAAGCATGCATAGTTTCACAATCATTTCATAGCAAAACACAATTACCTTCAAATCATGATCTCAAATTCATACGCGCACACACACGCACACTTCATTAGTTTTGATAATTACAGCCCATACTGTGTCTGCCCCAAAGGCCACGGGAGTCGTCCGACCCTCCCTAACGTGACCTCGGTAACCCCGTCCATGAGGGTAACCACGCCGACTATCACGGTAGAGTTTCCGGGAACACACCCTGTATTCTCCCCAAGCCGGATCGTCCGAGGAACCTGCAAGTCTCTAGAGACCCCACACGAACCACACAAGCACGGCTCGTATATCCACACATCATTACATTTCTAAAACCAATTACAGTTCATCACATTCACAAATCATATCCAGATCCACAATTATCCAAAATCAAACTCATATCCACATAACATTTAAATACCATGTTCATACAACACATGGATATCAAAACATACTCTTATCAAACAGTGTCATAAACATGTTCTATTTGAAAATCATATAAAATAACCCATAATTATGAATAATATTTCACAAACATTAATAAAATATTTATCAATCATGCATATTTAAATCTAAAACAGTAAAATCACTTCTAGCATGGTTTTGTAAAAGAATGTATAACCTCCTATCTCAATGAGCGCTAAGATCTAGTCCTAAAGTTATTGGGTCACTCTTATCACTATCAAATCCTCCAAATTTAATCTCTAAACAATTATAAATAATTAAAATATTAAAATTTATTTAACTATGAATCTAACGAAACAAACTGTATCCGAATCTAATCCCAAACCCCAATTTGGATTCGTTTAAGCTATCTGAGATCCAAATTGATACCCAGATCTATATTTGATCCAAATGAGTGACACAATAGGTACCTTGTGTCACTGTATCAACATAGAACCTATAACTACTGACACGTGTCTTATTCCTAACTCAGAAACCCATTTCAAGACACGACCCAAACTTGACCCGTTTCCGACACAGAACCTGACATGTAACTTATTTTAACACAGAACTGTTTCTTAACATACGACATGAGGACACGAAAAGAATCAGTGTCGGTTCATGATATTCTAGACACGATACATCGTGTCCGTCACGACACGAAAACGAGAGACATGCCCAAAATGGTCAATTCCTTTTTTTTTCGGCATCGGTTTCTTCGGTTTCCGACAAATTGTAGCCGTTTCCCAGCCAAATCGATACCATCAACCTACCCACTCCACCAAAACACTTAGTTCTACCTCAAGCCTTCAATCCAAGCTCAAAACGATGATTTTCAATAAAATTTTCATCAAAAAAAAAAAAACATAAAAATCTGAAAAATAAGTGAACTCATCAAATTCCGACCGACTCCTCACGTTTTCCGGCTGGTTTGAGGCTGCTCCAACTCGGTGGAGAATGCGCTATTAAGGCCCCCCCTTTTAAAGGCCTTGTCAATGCACACTCGATTGTTACTGCACAGTGCACAGTCTGTGCAGCAGTGCAAGATTAGCTGCACCAACGAAGTGTGTGGCTTCCTAAACCACAATTTTTACCTAAGAGTACACTTGAGACCCTTGCGTGTATCTGATGCATAGTGCTGAGCCTGTGCAATTAATTTATGCAATGAATAGTCGTTAGTACTTGCTACCAACACTTTGCTGTTTGGTAGCTTCAAGGCAAAACCAGGGAGCTGTTTGGAGTTGGTGATGACTTAAATTTTTCTCTCGGAATAGTTGTGATGGATGATATGTTGGTCTTCACCATTGTCTACTTGTTGTAGAACAAAATTAGGTCAGCTTTACGATAGCAGCAGTACCCAGACCTAACTTAGTTGCAACACACATATAAAGTCTAGATTTAGGGAACCCGCCAAAACATAGAACCACAATCAACCCATTTGTACCATACACACACATCTCTCTCTCTCTCGTCTAGATTTAGGAAACCCACCAAAATAGATGACCACAAGGAACTTGGAACCTATTTGTGTCCAAACATCCTTAAAAGTCTCAACCCTTCGATGATTAAATCAATGGTTGAGTTTTTGAATTATAAAGGCAAAAATATTATTATACTTTTTATAAGGTACATTAAATGTACCTAATACTATTTTGTTTTTTTTGCTTAATAGATTTTAACAGTTAAACTCAATGATTGAATGATTGAGATCATTAAGTAGATTTGAGTTCCTGCCCACTGTTGATCAACATTAGAGATCTTTAAGTTGATTTGGGCATGAATGTGTTTTCACATATACTCATTTCTCACATTATATATATATATATATATATATATATATATATATATATATATATATATATATATATATATATATATATATATATATATATTGAGAGAGAGAGAGAGAGACCAACTAGGAATTTGGAACTCTTTCTTTTTTTGGGTTTGCGTGACACAAACATTTAACTTTGGCACAAGGAAGTCAATTAATTCATGAGGTAGGACATGACTAACCATTTTCATGTCTAAGGAATCCAGGTACCTTTTTTTTGAATTTCCATTGTTTCTTCATCCAAACTTTCACATGAGCTTGAGCCTAATATTGATGATATCAGGTTAAGTATTCACGAGAGCGTAAATATTTCTATATTCACTTATTACGGATTGGAAAATTCGGACCTGGACTGGGATCGATCCATTTCCTACAACACCCTTAATCAACTAACAAATGGATCCACTCAAGTTCAAATCGTTTTCAAATAACAGATGGGTTTGGACCTGGACTTTGACATGAATATGATTTGAATCGCTGCCAAAGATGATGTGCACTTTCGTCTTTGGAATCAAGCCAGCATGTTGTGGATTCTCTCACAAGACAAGGGGCCAACCCTTATATATATATATATATATATATATATATATATATATATATATATATATATATATATATATATATATATATATATATATATATATATATATATATATAATTGAGAGTATGATGTCTTACGTATTTTTTCAATTTTTAAAAAATTTTAAATTATAATCATACCATTGAAAAATAATGAATAGACAATGGTGAGCATACATATATCAACCACCTCTATCACAAACCCAACTGTTGAGCTTACACCCTCTCCACTGGGTATAGCCCTCGATTGAAACGGTGGGTTATAGTGTAGCCCTCCGGGTATAACCATGGGTATTCTAGACCCATTATTGAGCTTACACCCTCTCCACCAAGCTAACCCAACTTGGGCATTTCACTTGGTGATGATAGGTTTGGCAATCTTCACCCAACCCGTAGAGGTACCCAGCCTGCCTTCCTTTGGTTGGGTCGGGTTGAGAACCCGCCAACCCGACCCACATAGGAGAGCTGCGGGTTTTATTTTTGTCTGCCGTGGGCAGCTGCCGGGTCAGGTTGAGGTAAACCCGGCCCAGGATGCCTCCTTCCCTTTAGTAACTTTTTCAAATAACTGTTACCTTTTCATAGTTTAATTCCTCAACCGAACTATTTAACATTATTGTGTCGATTTTTTAAATATTTTTTTCACGTTGACCATGAACCAAAACTGAATGCAGTATAACTATCAATTTTTTTTTAAAAGCTGAATGCATATATTCCAATTCAATTACATAACCGAGTAGTTGCATTAATTGTTGTCAACTTTTATTTTAATCAGGCATTAATTTCTTTCAGAAATTTGAATAGCAGCAACTTCAGACTCATGAGTTGCAGATATGGCCCAGTTCATTCAAGCCTATTCTTTATGCTTTACAACTCCGGCGGGGAACAGAGAGGCACGACGAAAGCGATACAATCCCTGCCAATATTTAGCCGCTACACAACAAGCCAAACTGTCTTGTCAGCCATGTTTCAGAGAAAATTCTGAACAAAGATCAATATTGGTTTCCGTTATTTACTGCTGCAAACTTTATCTAATTCTAAAATGGTTTTTTCTTTTTTAAATGAAGAAATACAAGCACCATATATCGTATTGCATCGCAGTATTATACCGTATTGCATCTAATGGTATCACCAGGGGCTCTCTCCCAGAAGTCGAAGTACAGAATGTTTAGAGACGTCTCTGCATCTGCATGAATAAATGCAGCTAAATTCACTCTGCCTACTACCATTTGCTGTACTCATCAATTCATGTGGACAATGGTTGAAGTTTCGACACTGTACAATCTACCAAAGAGAGTCTTCCATTAAATTATGAACCTACTGTTGGAGGAGATGCAATATCATATTCCAGAGTAAATGTCTTAAATATTCTTTTCGTAGAGTTCTTCGTGTATTCATTCCAAGTTAGGTTTATCATCTTTACACTGTGAGGGGTGAGGTAAAGCAGGGTCTTTTACCTTTTCTTTTTATTTGTATCTAGCATGGTGGACTAGGTGGAGCTTACGTACTAGATACGCACCTATACCCCCCACACCGAAGGGATGGAAGTTGAAGGTTCTCTTGAGTCAACCTACCTAAATAAAGGAGTAAGTTTCCATCAACTATGTGCATGACTAAACTTACCCATGAAGAGCGAGAGACATTGCTTCTTTGGGCCGAACCAATGAATCAGCATGCAAAATGGATGTTGTTCTATGGTTGATCAAAAATTTCTATATGAAAAAATACGAATCAAGCTTTGAAGAGGGAAAATAAGGAACCCTCGACCTGCAACACAGTGGAGAATGAGGATTTATTCAATTACATAGTTTGGGCTGATAGACTATGATGCCCTTATTGCAATCTATTCGATTGTATCTAAAGACTGAAGAAATTGGGATTTCCTATTGGGATGTTTCCACCACTAATGCACCACTTCTCATCAAAATTTTGAAGTATAACCTCTAAAGGATGAATTGCATTGCACCCTTTAGACAAACCCACATGCTGCAGAATAAAAAGGGCCAATTGGCTAAGTTAGGAAATTGAACTGAGTATTGGCACTAGGGGTGTTCAAGGATCTGTTGAAAACGAACCAAACTGTTAGAACCAAACCAAACTGGAGGTTTGATTCTGTTTTAAAAGCTAAATGGTTTTGTAGGTACGCTTTCCCATGGTCGGCTTGAATAGGCAAAGGTTTCTTCAGTCCTGCCCCATAATTCCGTTGGTGTTCTAGGGTTGGAACAAAACCAAAACCCCTGTTGTATAAAAAACAACAAAAAAACGTACAATTGCATCCACGTTAAAAAATAGAATCCATACCAAAAAAACGTAACCTTTTCATGATCGGAACAGTAACCTTTTCTTAGAAGTTCATTGTCAAGGAACCGTGATTAAGAACCAAACTGAAGCCCGTAGGTTTGGTTTGGTTCTCTAAAAACTGAAAACCGATCTAGCAGTTCGGGTGGAGGTTGAGGCTCGAACTTAATCAAACCGGACCATGAACAGGCATTTCAAGTCTTAAATTTGGTTGACATTCAGCCCGCCAAGGCATGATTCAGGACAAAGGCTGATGCTCATAAAGTTTTAGAACATATATCACATCAAATTTTCTTACTATAGGTACTTAATTACCAACTAGTCATAAGTATTTAGATTTTTTGATTCATTCTCTTTCTGGGGTTGGGTGGATTCCCATCGGACGTTCATCTCAGGTATCGAACTTCTGACCTGCAAATTAGGAGCCTAACCCTGAAGCCAGATAAGATGTGGGTGCATGCTCATATTCATTTTTTGTGGGAATGATGTTTCTGTAGTCAATGGCTGTGATGGGTCATGCAATAACGAAGGAGGGCTCTAACTGTTTAGTATTCTAAATAAAACAGTTTTTGAAAAAGATGTATATCGATTTTTATTTTCAAATGAAACGAAAGAGGCACTAAAGGAGCCGCTTCTCGTAACGGACATCTAAATAAGGTAAAGAATATACGGAGATAAAACTGAGAAAGATTTTACAAATTAATCTTACAGGATTCTCTGTAAACTCTCGTTTTTACAGCATGCTTAAAAACCTCCTTTAACAAAACTGTGTCAGGCGATTCAAAGTCCAACGACTCTCGCTCCCACTGCACAAAAACACTACAAAGCCATTTTTTGTGAGAATCCCAATCAGTTAGCGTCGAAAAGGCAAAAGGTAGAATCCCTTCTCACAAGTTTTTGCATTTTATAGTATCACAGTTTGATATGCAAGTCAATATTTCCAGAAATCACTGTGAAGACTATATGTGTGGATCCAAGTTCCATTGCATGGATGGGCGCCTTAAGTTTGTCTGTCAACTAACAGAGAATCTCTCCTGAAAGGCTTCCTTGCTAATAATGATGATCTATATAAATAAGTCTTCTGTCGCAAATTGATAAACTCTAATGAAGATGGAGCTGGAAAAGATAAGCTAAGCTGCCTGATTTCGATGCCTTTCAGAGAAGTTACTTGAATAAGGTCATCTTGCGCCGGTGGAGATTTTGCTGAATCCCAGTTTGACAATCACAGAAGAAGTACTAAGTTCATCTATCATGATAACACATTGTATCTTCTAGAAGCAAATATAACCTGGGAATCACCAAGAAACTAAGTAGCTTATGAAAATCCAACCAGTAGATCAAGGGAAATAATGAAATAAAAGGAATCCGAGAAGGCTTTCTTTGCCTCTCTGTTCAGAAATATAAACAATATTAATATACTTTTTCAGTACAATGGGTAGGCTGCAGCAAGATGTACGCCCCGGGTATTGAACTCATGACCTTCACAACTTGTGAATCACGGGTTCAACTTTCTGTATTCTTTAATTAGTAGGGCCTACCTAATGCCATCTAGCCTTTTGGTATTTGCACGTTAGATCCCACACATTTTTTTTTTCTCTTGGTTACAAGAGGCGGCGGAACTCTAGCAGACACACACCCACACATTGCACCAACTCCCCACCAACAAGAATGGTACTAGAGCGCCCTGACGTTTAGTTGACACTCTCGGTGTCCAAACATGCATCCTCTAGGAGAAGAACTCCCCACCAACAAAACAACTAGGACAATACAGCGCCCTACCGTTGAGTTCTGTGTCATTAGATCCCACACCACACATTGCACCAACTCCCACCAACAAGAATGGTACTAGAGCGCCCTGACGTTGAGTTGACACTCTCGGTGTCCAAACATGCATCCTCTAGGAGAAGAACTCCCCACCAGCAAAACAACTAGGACAATACAGCGCCCTACCGTTGAGCACACTCTGTGTGTCACTAGATCCCACACCACCCACACAAATGCACCTTGTGGGAGTCGAACTCCCCACCAGCAGCAACGGTGATAGAGTGCCCTGCCGTTGAGCTAACGCTCTCGGTGCCATTAGATTCCACACTTTGGGACGTTATTAATAGAGATGTCAAAATAGGCCTGACTCTGTTGGCCGGCCTGGCCCATTTAGCCACAGGGCCAAAGGTCTATTGGATATTGATCAGATCTATAAAATCCAATCCAAATCTATTTGAAATTCAAATCCGACCTTAGTATTTCAAGTAATTTCAACAAGACATATATACATACAATAAAAGAAATATATATATGTATGTCTATACATATATAGACATACATGTAATATATATATATATATATATATATATATATATATATATATGTATATATGTATATATACATTTAACGGAAAACTAAACATAGAAATATATATATGTAGTATATATAATATATATGACTCATATTCATATATATATATATATATATATATATATATATATATATATATACATCTAATGGAAAAACTATACATATATATAGTTTTATGTAGTATATATATATATATATATATATGTAATTAAAAAAACTATATATACATATATATATATGTGTATGTATATGTATGAGCCATATATACTATATACACACACACTAAGAAACTATACATGTAACAAAAAAATTTACATATATAAATGTAATCGAAGAAACTATACATACATATACATGTAATTGAAAAACTATATATAATATTATATAAAATATATTTTTATATGTGGGCCTCCCCAGTCCGGCCATATTGACATCTCTAGTTATTAACGCTCATTATGTGAATCCATATTAGATCACATAATAGGCCAATTAATTACCAAGCACAATGACTAATGCAATATTATCATGATATTTTGAACAATTTCTAGCTAGCTCTCTCTTTCCAGCAACTAAATGGCGCCAAAAGCAGTCTAGGAGAAGACCTAAGATGGAGGACATTCTAAGAGTGTTGTCTCCCAAACTAGATGTTATGAGTTCTATATCAGAGCACGCATCTGTTAATCCACTGATCTAATCAATGATATGGACTTTGAGAACTGTTTCTTTTCTAAAATCTTTAAGGTGAGTTGCAAATTACAAACCATTGGCTTTTCAAAATTCTGTCGCTAACACAAGCGATACTCAGAGAATCGGCCGATGAGTTGATGGCATTGCATGTTTCTGCGAGACGATGATGTCCAAAATCACCTGATCTAACCTACAAACTATCTTATTTCTTCAGCTGCATTTATACAGAATCCTGCCGAATACGAAGACATCGGAGTGCCCTCCCTAAGGTCAAACTCATCTAATCAGAGAGCCCAACGTTCTACCACTCCATCATGTAACTAATATACCTTACTGATCTACAAGTGACTGTATAGAGAGACAGAGTACAATACCCTCTTCCTTGTGTTCGTGAGCCAGCTTCCTGTGCTGCAAATATTCAATATTTGATTGAAATAAAACAAGCTGGCTCCTAGAAATTAAGTAACATGAATGAATGCTTCGACACCAAAAATTTCTCAAATCAGCTGGCTCTTAGAGGTGGTTCACGCTCGGAGAATGAAAGGAAATAACAGCCATGGTATAATTACACTACGAATTCAGAACTAAATCAATGAAAACATAACAAGATGTGCCTGATACCACCCTGGACGTGTTAAACGAGCAGTCTAATCAATCCACATGAAAGCTGGCAACAAGCTAGTTGCAGTGAAGCAAACGGGTTCAAGAGTCTACTATCAAGGGCTGCATGGTTCTCCAATTCACCACCGCTTATATGGAAAATATATCTTGAGTGAAGGATGGATCGAGCATTGGTTAATTTCCTATTTACTTTTGAGAAATCGTTGTTTTTTGACTACCTTAATTTGTCTAACAAACGTCGATGGTTCAGATTCGATTACAAACATGATGATATCAAAATGATGCATTTTTTGACTAAGATATATGCGATTCATCATGAACTTGTGCAAAAAGTTGCATCATTTACCAAAGAAATACTGGAAGTAGCTTACATTGATGCATTAAACAAAGATGAATGATATATACATAATACCTAGATTTGGTGCACATTACATTATCATCTGGTATCGGATGGTTGATATTTAAATTAAAAAAAATCTTTTTTTGAACTTGAAAACAAATATTTATACCTTTTGTTTTTAATTTAAATTTCAACAATATGATTCATTTCGGAGGATGGTGTAAATTTGATGATCTTGTGCATTGACGTGCATGGCACACTAAATACCAATTCCATATATATATATATATATATAAAGTAGGGCTGTAAAACAAACCAACGTTGGCGTGGTCGTCCGCTTGTTCATCAAATTGTGGTTGGTCTTGTTTGCTCATTGAACCACTGCATACGTGCACCTGCAGTTACCACAAACACACCCACTGAATACTTTCCCACGAACTTCTATGGACAGATAATTCTCTTTCAATCTTTTAGCCAACTTTTGCTTCAACAATATCGAATATATAACATTTATTTTACGCGATTTCAATGTCATGACTTTATTGAATAAGACCCTTCAAATCCAGAACTGCATTACAATCGGGTAATCCAAGAGTCAATCCCTATAAAACATATACATCTATTTTCATAGAATATTAAATAAAAAGAACTAAAATAGTCCATTCTTATAATACATACCAAAAAAACGTACATTGCTGCATACCTGAGCTAAGATGAGCCGACATGCTCGCAGATTGTCTCATAACTTGTGAGCTCAGCCTAGCTGTTATGACTTTGTTTGGTTTCCTGAGCCGACCCAAATAGTGAGCAGCTTGTCTCCTTTGACAATATCCCTACTTGCGCGCACTAGCTACCCTTTCATAAAATTGATTTCCTTTTAATAACTTAAATCGTTTTTCTAGTAGATAATTAGAACAAAAACGATTTTATCAGCATCTAGTTACTGAACTGGTTCTAACACAAGTGGTGAATTGGAATTATCGCCACTTCTATATTCGAGACACTAGAAAATGCCTACTACACCCTAGAGAGAGAGAGAGAGAGAGAGAGAGAGAGAGAGAGAGAGAGAGAGAGAGAGAGAGATCATCGAGAAACACGGTGCGCATTATTGTTAAAAATTTGATGTGGAGTGCGTTTTGTCCTTCCTCATGTTCTAATGCTGATGGATGCCTTAAATACCGTGCCCACTTTGGACCTTGAGCCCATAAAACCTAGCCTACAACACGAATGGGTCAGTGAGTGGGTGCATGCTGATCAACCTTACCACCAATGCAGTGAGACCAGCAAACAAGGGAAACCGAGTTTGGCCCCCAGATCTAATTAACCCTTTTGCAGATAGGTCGCACCTTCAGAGAAAAGTCAGTCAGATGCTGAAAAAAGTATTGGTCCTTCCCGGATCTGAAAATGCCTCAACTCACATATTAAATACTTTCATATATAGACTGATTTGATTGAGAATAAAACAATTATGTAGCTTATTGAGTGATCTTGAAATTAAGATCCCCTCTCTCTCTATACGTATATGTACGTATGCATATATATATATATACATACATACATATAATGGACAAAATTCTCTTAAAAAATGAAATAATTGAAAAGGAAAAACTAGGGAACTTAATTTCTTGGTGCCCTACTTCTTTAGTTTTTATGGGACTTTATCAAATACCATATAATAATTTTATGGAGAAGGAGATATTCTTCTTCTGCTTGTTCTCTTTTCTGGGATTAGGTGAGGTTAATCAGACACTAATAGATATGCACTCCACGAGTATTGAACTCAAGATCTTCAAAACTGGATTGTTTTTTCGAGTTGATCACTAGATAGAATAAGGGGACATTTATGAAGAAGAAATTAATAATTTTAGCATTGATAGAATATACTTGGCGATCTAACCTAAGACCAGTATAACATGGACAAAATTGAGGTGTCACTTGCCACATTGTGAGAAGCAAAACTTTTGATTGCCTCCATTGATGAGCTTACTTACGGAAGTTGCCTCCTCATGTTAAATATTGTGGCAATCTTCTACCACCACAGCCAAAACTAAGCCCTATCCCACACTAGGTGGTGTCAGCTGCACGGGTTTACGGATTCCATAAACTCAATTTTCTAACACATTAACATTTAACTCCAAGAAAGCAAGATCATTTTTCGTATTCTCCTAAGAATTTGAAAAAGAAATGTTTCAATATAATAGTCAAGCAAGATATCAAATATCAAATGTTAATAAGCATTTCTGTAAAACAGTTCAAATATACATGTTTAGATCAAACAATGGGTGAGTTGCAAAACATTTATGACCTTGTTATAGTCAAAAGTGGTGATGCAATTCTAATGACACTCGTGCCAACCCGCTGGTACTAGTAGATGTGATGATTTTCGATGCCAACAGATCTACACTGTTGTTTTTCCTAAACAAAAAATTCTCAAATCAGCCTGCCTGCCTAGGTGTAGCAGGTCAATTCACATTGATCCTGTAGAAGTGGTAGAAAATAAGAATCTTGTTAGCCATTTACAAGAAATGGCCCTGAGAATGTCACTTTTGGATTCAATCAGTTTGTTTTTCGCACCCACGAATTGAGGAAGCTTTGTTTGAAGATGAGGATGCCTGCACGAACACTACAGTGCTTAAGTTTACTGGTCTAACTATTATTTTACTTCTTTTTAATCCTCTAAGCAGCGCTAATCATCCATCTTTAAGTTAATCAAAGCAAGCTAGTAGAGGTCTATGGAACAAGTTTTGTTTAACGTTTTCGCACTAATTTCTCCGTACAATTTTCTATCACATGCTTATGACTAATTAAATATCTGAAAATCCTTACTGCCCAAGCACTAAACACTATCTTTTGATTTATCAAAAGGCCAAAGCAACTGGCTTAGACAAAAGCATTATTTTAATTGAGTAGGCATTGGGCCTCTTGAATGCTTAGTTGGTGTGAGTGGCTCAGCTTCCAAAGGCACGTTCATGTTTCATTCTTAGGTTTTCTGCCTGATACAAAGTGGGGACTCCATATTAAGAATTTAATCAAGGCTGCATAGTGATTTGTCTGGACGGGAATTCAATAAGTCTTTTTCCGGGGGTTTTAGCCTATTCCCGATGGTTGAACCACACTGGAAAAGGTAAAACCATTGGAGAATAGTGATTTTAGGAACCACCAGAGAAACCTGAATTTGTACTAGTGCTAGTCTGTTATTCAAATACCCTACAAGCCAGTGACTCGGTAAGCACTCGAGTTTTCTTCAGTCTTGTACTTGTGAACTAGATCATTTTGCAAGAGGATTCATTGTATCGACCAAATCAAGTGTGATCTCACTCTAAGTGAGGATGTTCATACAGATTCTTAGTTGTTATCCTCTATTTTGTGCCATATAACATTAATTAAAAAGAAAAGCTAGATGATTTCATATTTTTAAAAGCTTGTAGATATTTTTTCCAAGAAGTACTTTCTAAATATAGAAACTACCTTGACATCTATTAATTTTATTTATTATCATAAACTTTTCTCTAATAACCTTATTTCAGATATTATATTTCGTTAAAAACCTTCGATTTTAGCATTCTCTTCCGGCCTACGTTGAACTACCTTGCCCCAACATCCATATTGTTGGGGCAATCGTGCTTATTATTTTGCATTAAAAAAACCTCCATAATCGACTTTGGCATGATCTGAACTGCTCTCACTGTTTTTTGTTTTGCTGTTCATTTAAATCCCCATGGCTCCTTACTCAACGTGCCCTGGCATTCGCATCCTCTCTTATCAGTTCGTGAATTAGAAGGTGGTGGACATTGGGTTGTGAGCTTTGGGGAGGCCCACCACAAAACTTTGAATGGTGCTCATTTCAGCTAGCTTTCTCTCGTGCAGTGTGTCAGGGAAACCTTGAATTTTAGAACTATTAGGCCTATCCTCCAAGCTGTCATATTCCTCAGACTCTTTCTCTCTCTCTCTCTCACACACACACGCACAAACATTTCTTCCCACTTTTTGTTAGATCAGTTCAAGAAGCGAATGTGCATTGATACATTCATTGCGGTTACTGTTGCAATAGTTTTGTGATATTCTCACTTGTTATCCATTTATTGCCTTGTATACTATTAGTGATCCACTGCATCCAGAGGACGTCAGCTCATCGGTGGGGCTCTCTGATGCCCACTCACAGTGGCGAGTTCGATTCGGGAGGGTGCACGCGTGTGTTAAGCTTCTGCCTCCCATTCTGAATTATTCATAGCCTCTTTGCAACTCGAGTCATCAACAACAACATATTGTTGTGGAAGTTCATGACCTCAACATGGATCCATCACTGATGACTCCAGTATGCACTTAATGACAGTAACTTTGTCCAAGTTCTTGTGAAATCTGAAATAGATGTGCTGATGCCAAAGATACAGATTTGCTTTTCGGTACAGTGGAGAAGATGAAACCAGATACACAGCACGGGCATTGAACTCATGACCTTCAACTTGTAAGTCGACCACCTAACCAGTTGAGCTATTGCTCTTCATGCATCAAAGATACAGATCATATGATTAATCCGAAATGATATAGGTAAGACCCACATTTGATTAGTCAATTTATGGTTTGGTTTCGCTTGAAAGAAATTATGCTTTTTCAATCAAAGATCGGAACTCCATTGAAGAAGATATACAAAACGCTTCGTAGAGTATCATGCAATAAAAAAGAGGATCTACTAACAACAAAAACATACAAATTTTACATTATAAAACATCAATAAAAAAGAAACGTGTAATGTTAATTTTGCTAGAACACTGGCATTACCTCCTATTGATACATTGCACATGATTCGCTTCACTCGATGGCGCTCGACACATATGTGATATATTATAATTGTTATTGTTGATATTATTGTTTCTTTTGGAGAAAAAATACGTGATATGTTTGTAAAACCAAAACGCGTTAGTGCGTTTCAGGCATTTTGGTTTCTTTCATGGGAAGGAGAGCTGAGCATCGTTGCACCGCCAATGGAGGTAGTTCCATTCATCACCACATTCCAAAGAACAGAATGGCATACGTCAAAACCTGAACTAATTAAGAAAAGAGAAATCATGAAAAGCCAATAAAGGCAACTGCATGTCTGCGTGGTTTGAACGTGTAGCAAACAACTCCCCCCCATTTAAAGCCCATATTAAGACGCGTTTCTTCAAACAGAAAAGCCTCTTCCATTCCCACGTCATAAAAGAAACAGATGACTTTCATTAATGAACTCAAAATGCTGGTCCATTGTACAAAACAGTTTTCAACACAATCTCTCCCTCTCTCTCACTCTCTCACAGGTCATTGGAAGTTTACACGGAAGGGTGGGGGATGTAGATGGAGCGACCGGATGCGTTACTCAATAGAGTCAGTAATTGAATATATATTACCACAAACTTGTTTTAATTAAATAGATCTTGTCCTTAAGAGAAGAATAAAGTAAGATTAATAGCAGGATGTAGTAAAGATATTAATTTTTATCAGTTTAACAAACTGTTGATGACTGGCCATCAATGGCAGTACCGTATCGGTGAGGACAGAAGCTGCAGGAACAGTAGCACCAAAAGGGATGAGCCAGAAACCTGTACTACCTCCTTATCATAACCATTAAAAGGATGTTTCGTTTCGATATAACCATTTTTTTATACGCTATGGTTAAATTGAATGAACAGCTTACTGAATTGAAGTTGCAGTTCAATCAATTTCATGCGTTAAACAAAACTTTTGCATGCTTGCACAAAGCTCTCTCTCTCTCTCTCTCTCTCTCTCTATATATATATATATATATATATATATATATATATATATATATATATTTATTGTGATACTCAAGCCAAGCATTATTTTCATGCAATGGGGTCTGCTGCACCGTTCTTGCATGGCATATGTCAAGCAACATATGACCTTGCAGAAAGGGTATATCTGGCTACGGACCGACTCCATACAACTTTCAAGTTAAAGATTATGAGCTCGATACACAGGGTGTGCATCTGGTGTTGTCTACTCACTTAATGGTGTGCAATTCACTGCTCAACGCCATAAAACATTTTGCTGATCTTATACTATATTTATTTTTGACAACACATGGAAATAAAAATGCAGTCTGACTGTCTTGCAGGCCAATTAACATGCATTAGCTGTTTGGAATCCACCGCATCTCATCTATTTGATTATAGAGGTTAAACATTGTTTCCTGCACCCCAAGCATGCTCATTTTACTTTATTTGTTCAACGTTATTTTCTTTTAAGCATGCTACCGTACATTCACTAATAATTAACTATATAAAGTCATTTGTATTTTCCTCGTCACACAGCATCTCAGCATTTTTCTTAGTCCCACTGGACCACTTGGAAATTTTTGACTTCTTGCGGATGCAGTTATCTAACAAGAATTAGATGCATTTCAATTTTACGCCATTATTGTGTGTGTGAGAGAGAGAGAGAGAGACGCAACACCCAGGTATCAAACTCATGAAGGTTCTTTGTGATTAGACCCCTCAGCAAGGAGAGCCGTGGCTTTTCGTGCATGCATCTAATATCTTTCACTTGCTTCTTGACAAAATAATTTGGAGAACTAAATAATCACGGGGATGATAATATGGTCCACACCCTATCTTATAAGTATTAACGTAACGCAAAATCTGAATTCATGCCATTTTTAAACCAATAGCCTAATGACTGCCTCCTTGCTTTTGATTGCTAGTGCTAAATTAATCCTCTAGTTGTTCTTGCTTATATACAACCGAACACATCAATCATCACATTCAACGTCAAACATCTGAGAAAAGCAAGTCTATGTTGAACTAAATTTTGTGAAGAACCGAATTATTTGCTCAAAATGGTCCCACTACATAAACTATTGCTTGTTTAAAATATCATAAGTATCAGCAATTTTAAATTATTTAAATATTTTTGGGTACATATTACTGATTATGTATTTTGACATCATTTTAAGGTGATTTTTATACATTTTTCAGAAGAATGTTGAGACTTGCTGCCATGGCTTGAACAAAATATTGTGTACCTGAAGTTTCAAGTTTTTAAAACAGATAAATATATAATTAACTACAACTTATAGTTTTAAATAGTAAATTCCAAATGTAGGATTATGTTGAGAGGTCCATTTCTTCCACTTTAGCTACAGATAGCAAGAGACTCACTGCAGCTGATTTAGGCCCTATCGCCTCCTTTCCTTTGCCATCTACAGTCAAGATGCCCACATAAAGCCAAGCACACCATGCAAATGCAATTAATAAAGCTCTACTTTTTTTCTAGTGATTTTCCTTTTAATTTTTCTGATAACTTGTCATGAATTGAAGGGCTAGAAAAGATCCAAAAGAAAACTACACGACCCTTCAGTATTCGGTGCCCAAAGGTACAAACCCTATTATTTTGCCTTTAAAGGTCATAATACCCTGTCTCTTCTTTTACCTCAAGTCTTCAAAATTATTGTTTAAGAAATTTAAGGTAAATGAAGGGTAATTTATGAGCTTTCACGAGTCAAACAGAGCTTGTCGAACCTTGTTGGTGCTCAGCTCCAATGGTTTAAGCAGCACTCAGAGCGCGTTAGGTCACCTGGCAGGGCCCTCAACTTGATAAAGGTCATGAGTTCAACTCCCGGCTCATGCATTCCTGGCTTCAACCTCCCGTTGTAGCAAAAAAAAAAGAGAGGATGGTTTAAAAAAGGAACAAGCAAAGGACAAGGCGAACCAAGGCGACATCAACCAGCACTGGGAAGAGACAGGTGAAGTGCAGTAAGAGAACGTGGAAAAATAAGAAACATAAAGAAAATAAATCATCCACCGGCTTCAACAATGGGAGGAAAAGAAAGGAAGACCGGCAAAAGAGATACGAAGGCGAATCATCATACTGAAATAATCGTTCGATCTTCTTCGTATATAAAGTGTCATAAAGAAATTAATAACTCTATTATTAACATATGCACATATCCACAACATCAAAACCGACGTCCCAACAAAGATAAAATCGAAGACCAACCAAAAAAAGAAAGAAAGAGAGTCTTCCTGTAATAAAATATAAATTATGATCTCATGTAATTCGCCAAACGAAGATGATCCTTTGGTCTTTACAAATGCAACGAAAGATCAAGTTTTTCAGCGTTATCAGATGATGCAGAGGCTTCGTCGTCAACTCCCAAAAACTGTATCTTCTTCCTAGACGGCCCTTCCGAACAAAACTCCCCATGATTCGTTGCCACCCTCTCTCTGTTATAACTCCTTTGCCAATTCATAAAACTAGCATCATCATCACGAAAACACGGGGGCGCTCTGTAAGGATTGTCGAATCTAGGGGCTCCATTGGATCCAAACCTGTCAGATGGATGAGAAGTATAGTGGCCACTAGGAAGGATTGGTCCATGGTCTCCGGAGTGAGCATTGATGTAGAAAGGAGGGCTGATAACGCCCAAGTTTTGTGCAAAAATAACAGGTGGGGAACTTAATCCGGGAAGCCTATATTCTGCTGCTCTTTGTGCCTTTCTTGCTGCGGATCTCTCTTTCTTATGTGCATTTTGATGACCACCCAAAGCCTGAGAGCTGAGGAACTTCTTAGAACAGAAGAGGCAAGGAAAGAACCTCTTTTCTCCACTTGATCCATCGCCAACTTCATTGGTTGCGCCACCTGTCTCTTCATCTGCCATGATTGATAGGTGGTAAGACGATAAGGAAAGAATAGCGTTTGTTGGTCTGGACAAAATTTTCTTTTCTTTTTCTTTTCTGTTTTTGGTGCCTCAGAAGAAGAAACAAATTTGTGGAGAAGGATTAAGAATCAAACAACCATTTTTTCCTTTCTTTCTTGGTTTGAAGGAAGTGGAGTACTGAGATGATGGGCTTCAAACAACCTTTCGTTGTTCTTTTTCAACTCTTTTTCCTGTTGGCCATTGTAAAGCAAGGTGGAATGTCTATCTCTATTTATAGATACATGAGAGAGAGACGGAGGTGGGGCACTATGCGTAATCTTTGAACTAGTTGGAAAAAAGACAATCTTTCTGTGTTCAGCAGGGCTTCTGCAAACGAGCACGGAAGTGAGAGAAGTCACACAAAAACTAGGAGAGAGAGTGGGCACAAAAACTAGGAGGCACATAGAGGGAGAGAGTTTGAGAACCTTTTCGTTTCGTTTTGGGTTTTCAAACAGATGGCATGCAGGAGATGGGGAAGGCCTCGAAGCATATCTTTTACTGTCATTAAAGAAAGAGATAAAGAAGGAAGGTAGGATCTCTCCTCCTTGTTTTTTGTGATCTCTAAAAAGAGCAGAGGAATTAAGGCGTTGCATGCAAGGAAATAATAAAGGTTTGGGAAATATGGTAAGGCGTGATTGGAGCAACAGTTAATGCTCACCTTGTTAAATCTTACAGGCGTTTCTAAACAGTTTCTCTTAACATTTGGATCGTGGCAATTCTAAAATAGAAAAAATAAATCTTGGTCATAAGGAAAACAAGATTAAGCGTTACGTTTATCGCACTAAAGATGCCCAATGGCCGTGCATGCAACTTGAGTTATGTGACTCCCTGCCATTTATGGGCTTGCACCAACCAATCCAGGCGCTTTGCATGCATCAAGTTCTAAAAACACAAACTCTCAGAGATATCTAAGATAGATTCTTTTCTTTCTACACAGTACATAACTGTAATAGTTTTGATATAATATTTGCTATAATTAATTATGTTGGTCCACAGCCTGTTCATATGTACTGATAAGGCTGAGCTAGTGAAAGATATAAAGCATATTCTAGTCGTATATATATAACTTTAGGTTTTATAGTTTTTTTCCTTATTTTGAGGATGATGAATGACTTAACTTATATAAATTGTATGGGAGTTCCAAAAAAATCTTAAATTTCTTGACCTAAAAAAAGGAGGCATGGTTGGAAGTAGCAACATAGGTTCAAATTACCCCTCTTCCTAGCAAGGGAGAGAAATTTTTTATGCAGATAGGTTCAAGTCATGCTCATCTCTTCTTGAAGGGAAAGCAATTGAAAACAGCTGAGTGTGGTTTAATTAATAATTCTTTTGCTGCAGAGGAAGAATATGATATTATCATCTCAAGAAAAGAATATGGTACTAAACCCTAGAAACACATGGGTCCACCTGTTGCCACACACCAAGGGGTTCAAAATCTCCAATAAAATCTTACAAGGAAAAAGAATGCCTCTTGTCAATATTACTCATATGAAGCCCCTTTATATATGATCGATAGGAAGACTCAACCCCTGTTGCCACTAAGTTCATAGTCCTTGTTCAACTCCACCTTTTTGGTAGCCGAAACCTGTTTTCTAATGAGTTTTCTGTAAGTGGACCTTTAGCCATAAAAGATTGGCATCCTCACATATAATGAGGCACCCAAGAAAGCTTTTGTTAGAGCTACATATGTTAGGGAACTGTAATCATCATTAGGCAAAAGCAACCAAGTGGTCTGTGCATGTGTGAAAAAGTGAGAATGATTTATGGGTTGTGTGAAAAAGTGAGAATGATTTATGGGTTCTGTTTGACATAGTAAAAAAAGTATAGCCAGACCTCCAGAGCTTGTGCTTTATCTTTTCACTGATCATTAATATTTCATCTGACCCAATGCCCTAAAAGGCGCAATTTACTGCTGTCATTTTGGTTGGGATGTGACTTGCATGGTCCTTATGCAAGGAAGAAGTGGGTAGGATGATCCTAAACAATCTGCCTATCAAAGCAGAAACTTTTGAAATGGAATATAAATGAACCAACAACTAGGTACAGGCAAACGGCTGGCAGTCTGGCCATTGTGATTGGACATATTTATTTAGTCACGATGGAGCTTTTGAATCACAATGGTATAAACTTAGAAGCTATTTATACTCTTTAATTTTCCTTTTCATTTTTTTGGCAAATATACTCTCAACTTTCAACCCTCTTAAAATCCTCGAATCCTACTGAACAATCAAAAGTCGATCTCTATGAAACCAACTAATTATTACTTTTTTCCTGACAATCAGATTCTATAAGCTGAAGAAACTAAGACCAGTGATTTTTTAGTTGTTATAAAATTTAATCTATTTATCAGAAGTTGAACAGTCAATCTGAGGATTTTGATCAGCAAAAACATCATATTTGTATGGTTATTCGTGCAAAAGAAGTTCTGAGTGTACCGTAGTCAAGTACACACAGTCATTGCTCAATCCCCATATCTATCTATCTATTCCCCCCCCCCCCCCCCCCCCCCCCCCCCCCCCCACACACACACACACAGAGGGAGAGACGCACAGACACATACAGAGCTTTGAACTTTCTTTGTTTTTGAAAGTTATGTAAAATGTTATTAATCTATGAAGTCTCTGAAAATACAAAGACAGACTTCTTTGTTTTTCTCGATAACCAGAGGGTACACACGCTTCAAGGGTTTTCTTCAATTCTAGAATAAACCAGATGATATATGATTAACCAACCCTATTATGTATGAGAGGCACCCTTTTACCAACTGAAGCCCCAGAATTGGACCCTTGGTTTTCAACAAGGGTCGCACACATGATCTCACATGCCCAACTTGTGGGTCTTTACACTTGTGATGCTCACCCCATGCTTCGGCCATTGGCTCTCTTAAGAGGACAAACTGTGCATTTTGTCCATCTCCTAAGCAAAGCATCCCAAGTCAAAAGTCATGGTTGTCTCGTTGGACTTCTAAGACTTCAAATCGAACTAGAATTTCTTGGTTTTTACCCTAAATAGATTTATGCCTTTCTTGTTATTCTACATGCCCAATGACAAGAGGAAAGGAATCAAAGGTACAAATAATCAGTGTACTTGAAATACAAAGAACAGTGAAGCTAGATTTGCATTATGTGATTGAGGAAAGTTATGTGGTACCGTTCTCTTGTTTTGATCACTATTGTGGGTCCATGTCACTTGAACATGGGCCCCACATATGATGTTCTACTAGATGGACGGTTGAAATGTGGTAGTCTCATGTCTCACTCATCTAACTCATATAAGTAATCTATATATCCCTCTCTCTCTCTCACACACACAAAGCATCCTACTCATATGATTCAATGAACACAATTTTAACTTTGTGTTAGGCTAATAACCTCTAGCTTGTGGAACAGTCACATGCCCACTGCTCGTTTCATTGGCTTGAAAGAAAGCAACAAGCATAAACAAATGCTTTTGGGCACGCATCATATGAAAGTTTTGGTTTATTAAACATTTTAGCTCCATCGAGCTGAAAGAAAACAATTGAAATAAAAGATAGAAATAAAAGATCTCCTCAATTTTGAAGGATTTAGGAAAATCAGGTCATGTATTAAATTGCTTATTTACAAGTTGTGTATTAACTCCACCTATGTAAGGGATCACTCTTGCACTACCGGTCTCAAAATTGGATAAAGGAGGAGGGTTGTGTTAGGCTTCCGACAGCCAGTGTAAAACTTTGTCAGATTTTTATACCATGAATTACACAAATTATGAGCATTTCTTTGGGGCATCCATACCTAGCGACGCACTGCATAGCTCAAATGCAGTGATAAGTAAGCAAAAGCCACTATATTTTCACCCGTATGTAGTGAATCAATTGTAGAGAGGGTTTTTACATCATGGACGGGTGTGGGTAAAGAAGTTAGTCCTGCTACATTGCTGCTCGAATGTAGTGAATAATTTATAGAGAGGATCTCCGCATTTTCAATATGGACGGATGCAGGGAATAAGAAAGTTAGTCCTAAATAATAAGATTCATATTGATTCTTAGAATATCGAAACATTATACGGTAAGCTAATGGAGGTGGTAGATACTATGATTTGGAGAAAGATTCATATTCTATGTTTACAAGAGACAAAGTGGGTTAGAGAAAAAGCAAAGGAGATAGAGGATACCCATTTTAAATTATGGTACTCATGTAGAGAAAATGCTCGAAACGGAGTTGGTACTATTATAAATAAAGATTTAAAGGATAGTGTAGTAGACATACAACGATATGGTGACCGAATCATGACGTTGAAATTAGTGTTAGGAGCAAAGATTTTTAATATAATTCATACTTACGCACTCCAAGTAGGAGTAGAAGATAGTATAAAAATAACTTTTGGGGAAGAGTTAAATAAAGTGATTCAAAAGATTACAAAAAGGGAGATGATTTGTTTAGGAGGAGACTTAAATGGACATGTCTCTAAAGAGACATTAGGGTATCAAGGTATTCATGGAAACTTTAGTTTTGGGAATATAAATGAGGAAGGTAGGAAGATTTTAAATTTTGCTATGGCATTTGATTTCTTTATAGCCAATACAATCTTCAAAAATCGAGATGAACATTTAATTACTTATAAGATTGGCTTATCACAAACACAAATTGATTACTTTATTTGTAAAAAAAAAGATAGAACATGTTGTAAAGATTGCAAGGTAATTCCAGGAGAAAGTTTAACCACCCAACATTGACTTTTAGTTGAGGATTTACAAATAAAAAAATGGACAAAGAAGAAAAGAGTGCATCGAGCTATTCAGACTAAATGGATGAACCCCAAAAGCGATAAAGAAGATATATTTAAACAGAAAGTCCTTCAAGGAGATGTTTAGAATTATGTTGGTACACCTTGTGATATGTAGAACAATATGACTATACATATTAGGAAAGTGGCGAAAGATGTATTAGGTGTATCTAAGGGAGGTGTACCGGCACAAAAAGAAATTTGGTGGCGAAGTGAAGTACAAAATAAAATCAAAGCAAAGAGGGCATGTTACAAATTATATTATTCTAAGAAAACTAGTGAAACTTTAGAGGCTATAAGAAAGCGAAAAAGGCTGTGAGCGAAGCAAAAGCTAAAATTTGGAAGGATTTATATAAAAAAACTCAACTCAAAAGAGGGTAAAAAAGATATTTTTAGGATAACTAGGGCTAGATATAAAAAAACTAAATATCTTAATTATGTTAGATGAATCAAAGACAAGGATGAAAAAATTCTAGTGGCACATGATGATATAAGAAATAGATAGAAAAAAAAAATTTATAAGCTTTTTAATGAAAATAAAGATGTTAGTATTAGATTAGGAGAGTTAGCCAAATCAGAAAAATATATAAAACACAATTCCTACTGATGTATTCAAAAGAATGAAGTAAAAAAGACTCTTAAACATATGAAGGGTGGTAAATCGGTAGGACCAGACAATATTCATGTAGAAGTTTAGAAAATACTAGGAGAAATATGAATCACTTGGCTCACAAGACTATTTAATGAAATATGGAGAAACCAAAAGATCTCAAGGAATAGAGAGTGAGTACACTTATATCCATATATAAGAACAAGGGAGGCATTCACAATTGTGCGAATTATCGAGGTATCAAGTTAATGAGTCATACTATGAAATTTTGAAAAATAATTATCGAACATAGGTTAAGACAAGTATCAAGTACAATAGAGAACCAATTTGGATTCATGCCAGGCATATCTACTATTGAAGCGATTCACCTTTTGAGACGTCTTATAAAATATTTTAGAGCAAAAAAGAATGACCTTTACATGATATTTATTGATCTAGAAAAAACTTACGATAGGGTACCGAAGGATATTCTTTGGAGAACCTTGGAAAAAAGAGGTATCTCATTGACATACATTAACCTTATAAGAGACATATACGATGATGCAAAAACATGTGTGAATACTAATGAAATAATGACAGATTGTTTGAAGTTAGGTTACATCAAGGATCAACTTTAAGTCCATACTTATTTATAATGGTGATTGATGAGTTAACAAAACATATTCAAGATGAAGTATCTTGGTGTATGTTATTTGAGATGACATTGTGTTAGTGGAGGAGTCTAAGGAAAAAAATAGAAAATTGGAACTATGGAGAGAAACATTAGAAAGCAAAGGCCTCTGACTTAGTAGAACAAAGACATAATATATGAAATGTAAGTTTGATCATTTGGTTACTTTAGAGGACATAGAAATTAAAATTGGCACACATTGCATCCACCAAAAGAAAAGTTTTAAATACCTAGGGTCAATTTTTCAGAGTAATGGAAGAATTGATGGAGATGTTACGCATAGAATTAATACTGGTCAGTTAAAATGGAGAGGAACATCAGGTATTCTTTATGATAAGAAGATACCATTAAAGTTAAAAGGTAAATATTATAGAGCAGCAATTAGACCTGTCATGTTTTATGGTTCTGAGTGTTGGGCAGTTAATCATCAACATGTACAAAAGATGTCTGTGACAGAAATGAAGATGTTGAGATGGATGAGTCGTCAACAAGAAAAGACCGCATACATAATGAGGTTATTAGAAACAAATTAGGAGTGACACCAATAGAGGATAAAATGAGAGAATATCGTTTAAGATGGTTTAGACATATAGAAAGAATATCAAAAAAAGAACCTCTAAGAAGTATGAAAAATTAAATTTGAAAAGTATTAAAAGAGGTAAAGGATGACCACAAAAGTATTGGAAAGAAACAATAAAAAAGGATTTAGCTTATTGTGAGTTAACTGCTAACATGACACATGATAGGGCTCAAAGAATCATGTAGCCAACCCCGTCTAGTATGGAAAAAAGCTTAGTTGTTGTACAGGTTGAGTATTCAAATCTATCCATAACACATCACTTGACATGGTGATGTGCATCGTCCCCACTTCCAAGGCTGCTAAATGATATGCATGTTTTCCTTGTGAGATATGTTTTAGATACCGCTATACACGCATAGAGAGAGAGAGAGAGAGAGAGAGAGAGAGAGAGAGAGAGAGAGAGAGAGAGAGAGAAACACAGGTTTTAGAAAGTGGCCAGACTTGAACAAACCTTTGGCGTCAGATACCCGACGGCGTATGTTAGATGTTGGCTTTTCCTCCATCTAGCAGCTAACTGTGTAAGCTAAAACCTTGGGGCTGATGCATTATTGGTTATATGCGGTATGACACGGTATGCCAGTCGCTAGAGTATCCTAAACAAATCATTGAAAGCTTACATAGATAAGGGTAGAAACCAACAAGCTTCTTGTTGAGAAAAGCTTCGTTCAGAAAATATTTTCCAAACGCCACTTGGAAAGAGGCTTGATCATTTCATCACCAAAGGAGAGAAGAGTCTTGATAATTTAATGCATCTGCTGAATCAAGTGGGAAGTATTTAAAGTATTCTCGAGGTGTGGGAATGTAGAATCCCACCATGCGAAAAGGAGAAAAAGACATCCCCTTTGGGTTTGAAGAAGATGAAAGGAGTTTTATAAACAGAACTTGAGCGGATAACTACTGGACTGCTGAGTTAAGAATTCAAACTGATCAGCTGCATGACCCAAAAGAGTGTAAAGATGACAGCTTTTGCTGTTAGAAGATTAATACTTTGAGCCTCAAGAGCCAAGTCAAAAGTGGGTCCAAGGGATTTATGCGCTTAATCATTTAGATCAATAAGGATCTCTCATCCCAAATCACGGCCTAGATGCACTGCTTTGTTCTGAATGTGGAGTGAAATTGGAAGGCAAACTCTTTAACTCATTAAGAAAATTGAAGCAGCTTTCAACTTTAGTCTCCTTGTTCTTTTGACTGCAGCCCACCATCGATCAAGTATCGGCGGACCTCTCTGAGCGGTTCTCGTACCAAGAGTGGTAATGTTCAGTAGTATTTTCAGTTCTGTTCTTCCTCTTCCTGTCTTGACTCAAAGCATTTGGATGGCCGAGACGACTATAATCTAAGGTAAGCAAGAGTGTGAGGCTTAACAATACCAACTTGAATGTCTGCAATAGTTTAAAGCTGCAGGTAAAATTACGTACTTTTGTAAAATGAAAGGAGTCGCATGTATAATTTGTGCCGAGAAATGGAAGAGGAAATATGAACCATATTTATATCAAAATTAACTTTTTAGACAATACATATCAAAATTGATTAAAGCCTATTATCTCCCCGGTTTTCATATAATCCTGTTATGTAGCAATGTAGAATTAGGAGGAATATTTTTGAATGATTATTGCAGATAAGATATAAAAGTCATGGATAGTAAGTAAACCTCCCTCACTTTTATGATCTCTGCAGATGACACCTTCCTCCAAAAAAAAAAGGGGTCACAATTTGCATCAGATTAATGCACACAGAACTATTCGGGAGTCACTTAATATACACAAATATATACCTACACACTCATGTACACACGCACTGTATTGCCAAGGCACAGGCCACGGAGACACACGCACAGTAATGGTACAAATGCTATCTTCGAGCTAGAAAATCTAATAATACAGTTAGCCGTTTGTTTTTTACTAAACAGAGAGTGTAGATATTGTTAAAAACCAATCGTCATAGCTTAATTGTGTTGTAATTTGTGCATTTGGAAAACATGTTCAAGTTATTACAAGGTTTTCTTTAGCATTCTGAGAACAATAGCAGATGGGTTTCCAAGAGTCAAGACAAACATGGAGATATGTTTTTGCAGCCAGATGCACTTGAGAGTTTCTGACACACAGACACAAATACATTCCACTAAAGTACCACATATTTAATATTCCTTCTAATAATACAACACTGGCACTATATTTTTTACTCCGAGGCTGCCATGATCGTTCTTTCTAGTGCTCGCTGATGGCTGCATCTGATATTGACGAGTTCATTGATATGTTTGTTTATTTATTGGTATTCCATTCTCTGACAGTGACAAAAACGTTCACGGAGTTTTTTAGCGGTTATTCTGTCCTCTTGTATAAAGGAAGCACACAGGAAACGTAGCATATGCGTCGGCAGCCCCTTGATGCAACAATGAACAGCCTGAACATGGATCATCTACCTCCGTTTGATTAAGTGATGGTAGGAAAATGCCATTGTGTTTTGCCCATGGTTGCTGCCCAAAAAAAAGTCTCAAACTCAGGCTGGTTATCAATGACTGGCGTTTTGGTCCTTCGAACTTTCTGTTTGATCCTCCCCACTGATCGACCTTTTGGTTTTCTAATATACTTTTTAACTACTTAAGGTTTAAAATACGAACTCACAAATCTTCATCTTATGAGTCGTGTCCCTGCATGGTGAGTTTAGGCTTTGAGTGCGGTATCACGTAGGCGTTCTATCATAGTTACAAAGCTTGTTACTTTCAGAACTATACTTGTTAATAAACATTCTCTATTGCCAGTGGCGATCCCAATTTTGGGGTAGACAAAATCTATAAAATTCTTAGATCTGCCACTGCATATGAGAAAATACGAGTTCTTTGTGGACGTGAAATACAAACATCATTCCAAAGAATTACTGGTCCACCACTGTCTATTGCAAATAATAGACCATAAACTTTCTTTTTGGATCGGTAAGCTGGTTAGGAAGACCATGACCAGTAGAGTAGAAAAGATTAAACCAGTTCGCACCAATTGTAATCAAGAGTCGCCCATAAGGTGGTTAATCTTTGGGAATGAGGTACTTGAGCTAGATTGCAAGCAAATCATTTTTTGGGATGACTCAAAACAACAAAAAAAGACGACGCTCACAAGAAGCAACTTCAAATTAGCTCATTCCATTGCTCCAAATTTGTGCTTTTATCAACCGATGATTCATCTAATTGTAGCCATTCAGAATGATTCTTTTTTTTTTTTTGCCACAAAGATGACGTAATGTAGATCAGTTACGAAGCCCCGTCATGATCTCTCAGATTACTTGGTCTGTGCAACAATAGTATATGTAATTATCTTTCTTTTTCTTCACTTCTGTCCAACTACCCATAATTCTAAAGATAGTTTGGATTACTTATAAAGCGTCCTAAACGGACTTCATGGGAAAATTGTACTTTTCCAGTCTGTGGAACTTAACACTTGGCAAGATACATACTTTACCGCTTAATCAATCCGATCAAGAAGTCCAGTTTCCAACAAACATGTGTTCTTGAAAAGCTTCTAAATCTTCAAATCGAGGCACAAGCATGAGCAAGAACATAAAACCTTCGTATAAGCATAAATTGGAAAGAGTACAGAGAGAAGGGAAGGTGTCAACAAGCTTCATCTTTTGCTGTTGCCTGTGATGCCACATTTGTCAAACGACTAACAACAGATGCCCAAGATTTTCAAAACAAATGCAGTAATCATTATACAAGATTCAAGAACAACCAAAGTACCTCCGGACGGTGCCAAAGCAGCTCTTGACCAAGTTGGGTGGCACAGGAGAAGGCTGAGTTGGCGGCATTCGTCGTGGAAGTTGTTTATGGAATGCTTTGACCGCACCTGTCGCACCATCCTCGGTCGCCAACAATTTGGCCAACCCACGAGCATTATTTTTGACCTGAATCATAGCAGAATATGTAATCAACAATTTGTTTAGTGCATCGCTTGCCAACTTTGGTGTACATAACATGGTGGAACCCATAAATAGAGCATTGGAAGCTCTTCGGAAATCTGGGGTTCCTCCTCAAGTTTTCTTTCTTCGAGTTGGATGGGGCTTATACTTCACATCCTTTGCTTCACTAACATGGTGGAACCCATAAATAGAGCATTGGAAGCTCTTCAAAAATCTGGGATTCCTCCTCAAGTTTTCTTTCTTCGAGTTGGATGGGGCTTATACTTCACATCCTTTGCTTCACTAAATCTTGAAAGAGGGGTGATGACTTTAGGGAATCAAAGGGTTTTTAATGAGATGGAGAGATCATTAAGGGACCTGATTGGAAGGTGGTATCAATGTTATCCATATCGCACTGTATCGTAGGATATGGTGTGATACGTATCGTATCGTGAAACTCCACGATACAATACTGTATTGTGTATCGCAAAGAACAACGTATCATGTCATATTATACGATACAGTGATACAGCGAGGGACCCTTAGCTGTATTGTAAAGGGTCCCTCGCCGAACAGAAATCTGCGTTTTTGTGGGTTTATGGCTTCTTTTCAAAGCTCCCAAGGGCTCCCTCCTCCTTGGTGTTCAAGGCTCCAAAAAAAAGTGTTATATGACGTCTGTGCAAGGTTTTCAACCCGCGTTGTAGGTAAACATTTTAAGTTTTTCAAATTTTTTTGTATTTATTGTTTTTTGGTATTGATGGAGATGTTACGCATATAATTAAAGCCGGTTGGTTAAAATGAAGAGGAGCATAAGGTATTCTTTGTGATAAGAAGATATCATTAAAGTTAAAAGGTAAATATTATAGAGCAGCAATTAGGCCTGTCATGTTTTATGGTTATGAGTGTTAGGCAGTTAATCATCAATATGTACAAAAGATATCTATGACAGAAATGAAGATGTTGAGATGGATGAATGGTCATACAAGAAAAGACCGTATACAAAATGAGGTTATTAGAAACAAATTAGGAGTGGCACCAATAGAGGATAAAATGAGAGAATATCGTTTAAAATAGTTTGGATATATAGAAAGAAGATCAAAATAAGAACATGTAAGAAGGTATAAAAACTAAATTTGAAAAGTATTAAAAGAGGTAGAGGACAACCACAAAAGTGTTGGAAAGAATCAATAAATAATGATCTAGCTTATTGTGAGTTAACTGCTAACATGGAATATGATAGAGCTATTTGAAAATAAAGAATCCATGTAGTTGACCCCGTCTAGTATGGTAAAGGGCTTAGTTGTTGTTGTATTGTTTTTTGGTATTATTTGCGTTTTTCGTTTTTCGAATGACAAAATATGAAGTTATAAAGTGTGTGAATATGATTTTTATTGTATTCGTGAAGTGAGAGACACTCTATTTGAGTGTTATGTGAAGATTGAGGATTTATGAAGTGTTTTTATTTTCATGTTTTTATTGGATTGAAGTGTTCAACTCCGCCCATGTAAGGGATCACCCTTGCATTGCCGGTTCCAAGCCCGGATAAAGGAGGAGGGTTGTGTTAGGCTTCCGACAGCCAGCGTAAAACTTCGTCGGATTTTTACAACATGGATTACAAAAATTATGAGCATTGCTTTGGAGCGTCCCTGCCTAGCGACGTGCTGCAGAGCCCAAATGCAGTAAGAAGTAAACAAGGGCCACTACATTTTTGCCCGAATGTAGTGAATCAATTGCAGAGAGGATTCCCACATCATGGACGGGTGTGGGTAAAGAAGTTAGTCCCACTACATTGCCGCCCGAATGTAGTGAAAAATTTTCAGAGAGGGTCTCCGCATTTTGATTATGGACGGATGCGGGGGGTAAGGAAGCTAGTCCTAGATAATAAGATTCGTATTGGTTCTTGGAATATCAAAACATTATCGGGTAAGCTAATGGAGGTGGTAGATACTATGATTCGGAGAAAGATTCATATTCTATGTTTACAAGAGACAAAATGGGTTGGAGAAAAAGCAAAAGAGATAGAGGATACAAGTTTTAAATTATGGTACTCAGGTAAAGAAAAGGCCCGAAACGGAGTTGGTATTATCATAAATAAAGATTTAAAGGAGAGTGTAGTAGACATACAACGATATGGTGACCGAATCATGACGTTGAAATTAGTGTTAGGAGCAGAGGTTTTGAATATAGTTTGTGCTTACCCACCCCAAGTAGGACTAGAAGATAGTATAAAGACAGTTTTTTGGGAAGAGTTAGATAAGGTGTTTCAAAAGATTCCACAAAGGGAGATAGATTTGTTTAAGAGGAGATTTAAATGGACATGTCGGTAAAGAGGCATTAGGATATCAAGGGATTCATGGAAACTTTGGTTTTGGGGATATAAACGAGGAAGGTAGAGAGATTTTAAATTTTGCTATGTCATTTGATCTCTTTATAGTCAATATAATCTTCAAAAAACGAGATGAACATTTAATTACTTATAAGAGTGGCTTATCACAAACACAAATTGATTACTTTATTTGTAGAAAAAAAGATAGAGCGTGTTGTAAAGATTGTAAGGTAATTCCAGGAGAAAGCTTAACCACCCAACATCGACTTTTAGTAATCAATTTGTGTGGAGCTATTCGGACTAAATGGTGGAACCTCAAAAGCGAGAAAGAAGATATATTTAAACAGAAAGTCCTTCAATGTTGGCACACCCTCTGATATGTGGAACAAAATGGCTATACATATTAGGAAAGTGGCGAAAGATGTGTTAGGGGTATCTAAGGGAGGTGTACCGGCACAAAAAGAAGCTTGGTGGTGGAGTGAAGTAGTACAAAATAAAATCAAGGCAAAGAGGGCATGTTACAAATTACATTATGCTAAGAAAACTAGTGAAACTTTAGAAGCTTATAAGAAACCAAAGAAGGAAGCGAAAAAGGCCGTTAGTGAAGCAAAAGCTAAGATTTGGGAGGACTTATATAAAAAACACAACTCAAAAGAGGGTGAAAGAGATATTTGTAGGATAAACCAATTGATTACATTTAGTTATGGATTTATAAATAAAAAAATGGACAAAGAAGAAAAGAGTGCATCGAGCTATTCGGACTAAATGGTGGAACCTCAAAAGCGAGAAAGAAGATATATTTAAACAGAAAGTCCTTCAAGGAGATGTTTGGAATTATGTTGGCACACCCTCTGATATGTGGAACAATATGGCTATACATATTAGGAAAGTGGCGAAAGATGTGTGAGGGGTATCTAAGGGAGGTGTACCGGCACAAAAAGAAGCTTGGTGGTGGAGTGAAGTAGTACAAAATAAAATCAAGGCAAAGAGGGCATGTTACAAATTACATTATGCTAAGAAAACTAGTGAAACTTTAGAAGCTTATAAGAAAGCAAAGAAGGAAGCGAAAAAGGCCGTTAGTGAAGCAAAAGCTAAGATTTGGGAGGACTTATATAAAAAACTCAACTCAAAAGAGGGTGAAAGAGATATTTGTAGGATAGCTAGGGCTAGAGATAAGAAAACTAAAGATCTTAAGTATGTTAGATGCATAAAAGACGAGGATGAAAAAATTCTAGTGGCAAATGATGATATAAGAAATAGATGGAAAAACTATTTTTATAATCTTTTTAATGAAAATAAAGATGTTAGTATTAGTTTAGGAGATTTAGCCAAGTCAGAAAAGTATATAAACCACAATTTCTAATGACGTATTCAAAAGAATGAAGTCAAAGAGGCTCTTAAACATATGAAGGGTGGTAAATCGGTAGGACCGGATAATATTCCTATAGAAGTTTGGAAAATACTAGGAGAATTAGGAATCACTTAGCTCACAAGACTATTTAATGAAATATGGAAAAACCAAGTACACTTATACCCATATATAAGAACAAGGGAGACATTCAAAATTGTGCGAATTATCGAAGTATCAAGTTAATGAGTCATACTATGAAATTATGGGAAAGAATTATCGAACGTAGGTTAAGACAAGTATCAAGTACAACAGAAAACCAATTTGGATTTATGCCAGGCAGATCTACTATTGAAGCGATTCACCTTTTGAGACGTCTTATGGAACATTTTAGAGCGAAAAAGAAAGACCTTCACATGATATTTATTGATCTAGAAAAAGCTTATGATAGGGTACCGAGGGAGGTTCTTTGGAGAACTTTGGAAAAAAGAGGTATCCCATTGACATATATTAACCTTATAAGAGACATGTATGATGGTGCAAAAACATGTGTGAGGACTCATGAAGGAACGACAGACTTCTTTGAAGTTAATATTGGGTTACATCAAGGATCAACTTTAAGTCCATACTTATTTATAATGGTGATGGATGAGTTAACAAAACATATTCAAGATGAAGTACCTTGGTGTATGTTATTTGCAGATGACATTGTATTAGTGGAGGAGTCTAAGGAAAAAGTTAATAGAAAATTAGAACTATGGAGAGAAACATTAGAAAGCAAAGGCCTCCGACTTAGTAGAACAAAGACAGAATATATGGAATGTAAGTTTGATCATTTGGCTACTTCAGAGGACATAGAAATTAAAATTGGCACACATTGCATTCCCCAAAAGGAAAGTTTTAAATACCTAGGGTCACTTTTTCAAAGTGATGGAAGAATTGATGGAGATGTTACACAAAGAATTAATGCTGGTTGGTTAAAATGGAGAGGAGCATCAAGTATTCTTTGTGATAAGAAGATACCATTAAAATTAAAAGCTAAATATTATAGAGCAGCAATTAGGCCTGCCATGTTTTATGGTTCTGAGTGTTGGGCAGTTAATCATCAACATGTACAAAAGATGTCTGTGACAGAAATGAAGATGTTGAGATGGATGAGTGGTCATACAAGAAAAGACCGTATACATAATGAGGTTATTAGAAACAAATTAGGAGTGGCACCAATAGAGGATAAAATGAGAGAACATCGTTTAAGATGGTTTGGACATATAGAAAGAAGATCAAAAGAAGAACCTGTAAGAAGGTTAGAAAAACTAAATTTGGAAAGTATTGAAAGTGGTAGAGGACGACCACAAAAGTGTTGGAAAGAAACAATAAAGAATGATCTAGCTTATTGGGAGTTAACTGGTAACATGACACACGATAGGGATCTGTGGAAACAAAGAATCCATGTAGCCGACTCCATCTAGTATGGGAAAAGGCTTAGTTGTTGTTGTTGTTGTTGTATTGGATTGAAGTGTTCTATTGAGATTGTAGGAAGGGGTGTTAGGGAGTCCCAATCTCGGTCCGATGATCCAGCACGGCAGTGAGATACAACAATTGAGATAAACAGATTGAAGATAAAATGTTTGTTTTGTGAGAAAGTGGTTGGTGGTGAAATTTCACGATTAAAACATCACCTAACAAGGAGATTGATATGGCAGAAAGCGGTGTTAGAGACTCCAAATCCCGGTCTAATGATCTGGTATAGTAGTGAGATATAATAGTTGAGATAAACATATTGAAGATAAAATGTTTGTTTTGTGAGAAAGTGGTTAGTGGTGAAATTTCACGATTGAAACATCACCTAGTAGAGACTAAGAAAGAAGTTGCTCCTTGCACGAGCAGAGTTAGAAAATTATCAGAAGTCATTAAATGACAATGTTTATATATAATTGAGAGCATACATGAGAGGAGACAACAGAAAGATGAGTTAGAGATGAGGAAGAGGATGATGATGTTCTTGGATTGGGATGATAGTATTTCTTCTGATGGTAGGTAGTAGTAATTCTCGACCATCAACAATAGAAAAAAGGGTTATTGAAGATTTTAAAAGTAGGAGTAGAAGAGGAAGGAGTAGAGGAAGAGTTTATTCTGGCATAAAGTCATTTTTTCCTCCTAACACTATACAAGGCTATGTCACACGGGTGCGGGTGCGAACACGGGTGTGGGTGCGGAATACAACAAATTTCAAAAATTTTGGGTGCGGCGACATGGCTAGGGTATATAATATTATATATTATATATTATATATAATATTCAAACTACAACAAGTGGGACATCAATTAACATAAGTATATGACAATAGCAAGTACACAACTTTACATTAAAACAAAATACATAAACTGTAAACAACTACTAATTTCATCATAATACACAAATCAATCTTCACTATCCACACCCATTTATCCAAAAAGACCCAAACTTCAAAATCGATAACAGATTTTGAAGCATGGAATATCCACACAAAAGGAAGTAAAAAAGGTCCGCGTTGAGATATTTTTCTACGTTTATCGACAGAGTTTCATGAGAGATGACGGAAGACAAGCTGAAAGCCGAAGGAGCATTTTGGAAACTATGGTGAGGTAACTCAGGTGGTCATCATGGGAGATAAGGTCACGAGTCGACTAAGAGGCTTTCATCGTCTTCACGGATTACTTCCTCTTTGATTGGGTTCTCCAAGATAAATACACCATAGGCGCCAAAATCGTGAGTTACAAAAAAAAATTACATTTTTTTTTGCCATGCCGCACCGACACGGTGTCGGTGTCACACCCATGTCGAGGTCGACACTCCACCTCTAAGAAGTATCTGTGTGACTTAGATACAAGGTGCTCAACTTGGAATTCATGTCGCTATGACTTTAGTGCAATTGAATGAGTAGGCAGACCTTGCAGTGGGTATATGGTTTTATGATGCATGCATTCCATTTAATGTAGCAAACATTTTTCATTTTCAAGCAATGTCAGATGCAATTGCTAACATTGGTCATTGGTATAAGATGCTCTTTTATCAAAAGTTTAGAAGTAAATTATTAGATAATATTGTCCTTAAAGTGTAAGAATATTATTAGACTTTGAGAGAGTTATGAAAAGAGACAAGATGCCCTATCATGGCAGATAGATGGACAGATAAGTGAGGAAGGACTTTATTAAACTTTCTTATCTATTATTCTAAAGGATTTATGGTTTTCATATCTCTAAGACATGTCAAAGGATAGGCATACTGCAGTGGTCCTAAGGCAAGAGTTTGATAAGGTGATATCCGAAATTCATTATACATAATGCAACTAACTATAAAGCAACTGAAAAAGAGTTAGCAGATACTTATGAAAGGATACCATGTGCAACCCATTGTTTAGATCTCATCCTTCATGATATTGGTGAGATGGATGAGATAAAGACAACAACAAAGTGTTGCCAAGTTATCATCAAAATTATCTATAACTATGTATGATGAGGAGATATACAAATGGTGAAACAAATGAAAAGGAGTTATTAGATATCATGTACAACCCATTGTTTAGATCTCATCCTTCGTGATATTGGTGAGATGGATGAGATAAAGACAACAACTGAGTGTTGCCAAGTTATCATCAAATTTATCTATAACCATACTTTTGTATTATGTATGATGAGGAGATATACATATGGTGAAGAGCTCCTTCGTACAAATAGCAACTCAGTTTGCAACAAATTTCTTTTTTGCACATAGCATTATGAAACAAAAGCAAGCCTTAAGAAAATGTTTTTAGATAAGTGATAACAATTTGAAGAGTTGCCTCAATATAGAAGAAAAAAAAAGTTAAATGAGATTTCATAGACAACCTTCAGGAGTACATTTTGGAATACATGTATTAGACTATTCAGGATTACATGTCCTTTAGTGAAAGTTTTGAGATTAGCTGATAGCAAGGAGAAACTATCTATGAGTTATCATTATGAAGCGATGAATAAGGTAAAAAAAAGTCATTAGAAGTAATTTTAATGGAAGAAAGAGGGATTATGTACCGTATGAAACATTATAGATAACAGATGGAACAAATAATTGCTTCACCTTATTCTTGCAATAGCTTATTACCTAAACCCAACATTTAGATACTCAACACGCTTTAAAAGGGACGATGAAGTAAATCGAGGTATCATTGATTGTATGTACAAATTAGTCTCTGAGTAAAATATATGTTATACATCGAGAGATGAAGATATATGATAATGCTCTTCACTTGATGGGCTTACCTGTAGCAATTTGCAACCGCACTAATATGCGCCTAGGTAAACTGTTTATCTTTATATTTAAGTTTCTTAAATCTTATATTTATTGTGGAATAAGTCCCTAATGTTTCTATTTTTCTATTAGATGTTTGGTGGAATAGGTTTGGAAGTTATTGCTCAAACCTTTGATATTTTGCAGTAAGAGTTCTTAGTCAAACCTATAGTGAACGGATTGTGAAATGAATTGGAGTGTTTTTGAACACATCCATACAAAAAAGCGTAACAGGTTGGAACATAAGTGGCTCAATGACTTAGTTATCATCGGTTGTAACATGCGATTCTGACATATATAATATTATATTAGTTACTACTTAAATATTTAATTCAATATTTTGTTTGACTTCAATTGTTAATGTTATTTACTAATTACTTATCTTTTTTCTTATAAGCAATTAAAATAGTTAAATAAAGAAAAAAACTAATTTGATCCAATAAGTTTGGATAATTTTGATATATTAGAGAGTGGATTATGAAAGATAATGAAACAAATACACTCCTAATCGAAAAAGACATTGCATGGATTCATTTGGAAAGAGCGCAACAACATCATCAAGGGGATAAAGATTTTGATTTTGAAGGAAAAGGTGGCGAGGATCTTCAACAAGGAGAAGATGAAGATTATTTAGTCGATGATCCTTATTACAATGTGTAAATGTATTTTTTTAAATTATAAAAATTATACTTTTAAATACCTAGGGTCAATTTTTCAAAGTGATGAAAGAATTGATGGAGATGTTACACATAGAATTAATGCTGGTAGGTTAAAATGAAGAGGAGCATCAGGTATTCTTTGTGATAAGAATATACCATTAAAATTAAAAGGTAAATATTATAGAGCAGCAATTAGGCCTGCCATGTTTTATGGTTCTTGTTGGGAAGTTAATCATCAACATGTACAAAAGATGTTTGTGACAGAAATGAAGATGTTGAGATGGATGAGTGGTCATACAAGAAAAGACCGTATACATAATGAGGTTATTAGAAACAAATTAGGAGTGGCACCAATAGAGGATAAAATGAGCGAACATCGTTTAAGATGGTTTGGACATATAGAACGAAGATCAAAAGAAGAACCCGTAAGAAGGTTAGAAAAACTAAATTTGGAAAGTATTAAAAGAGGTAGAGGACAACCACAAAAGTATTGGAAAGAAACAATAAAGAATGATCTAGCTTATTGGGAGTTAACTGCTAACATGGCACAGGATAGGGATTTGTGGAAACAAGGAATCCATGTAGCCGACCCCGTCTAGTATGGGAAAAGGCTTAGTTGTTGTTGTATAAAAATTATACTTTTTCTAAGGATTCTGCTTCAAAATATGTAATTCTTTTTCAATTATTGAATGGTGGATGATGAATATGTACTAAACTTTTGCATTATATGAATTCTTTGCAATTATCATTTTTTTTTATTTTTTTATTTTGGATTTTAAACAATTTTTAATATTAAATTATAATACACAACGATACGATACGTATCATGGACCAAAATGATACATGATATGATACGCATCGAAACACTGGGTGGTACTCCTGTTTTTCCCATGGAATTAGTTATTGTGGAACTAGGATGAAATTTGTAAAGTTTAGAGTGATAGTACTATTCCATCTTGATGTACATGGTGCACCAAAATGTAGACGGTGCACCCCCTTAGCGCTTAACAATGAAACCTGTCTTATTTATTAAAATAAATTTAAAAAACTCAAACAAGCAATGGTGTTGATCTTTACTCAAGCCTTTGTGCACGATGCAGACAAAGAGTTTAGGTAGACATGCCTAAAAGAAAGATGCACCATTCTCGTTTGGTTTTACAATAAAGGTACTATAAAACCAAGGGGGCTCTCATGGCGTGAAACCAAGGGTTTTGCAGAGCAGCAACACGAACAAGATACTCCAAGAAACAAAAGAAGCTGAACATCACTGAACAGCCCATTGTAGAAAAATCATAAAGGAAAGTAGCAATTACTGCCAGAGACTTCTGCTAACAGTTCCTTTTCCGAACACAAACAGAACTTCAAGATATGCACCAAAATTGAGAGTACGAACCTCAGGAAGTAGCATGAATTCTATTGCATCAATCAGCCTTTGTAGTGAGAACTGATCCACGGGTATAGGATTTGGCCCTACTCGCTTTGCGTGGACTCTTTCTCCCCAGAAAAGCTGATCTCCAAAAAATGGCACCACCGTGGTTGGACACTGCAAAAACCATTTGAGATTAGAGTCTCCTTTACATTTTTGTACACCAGGCCAGTTGGTGTACTTATAGCAGGAATTTTTCAAATATGACACAAGATTGAGCTCAATGGCATGTATCCAACCCGACTTAGTGTTGGAGAAGGTTTGATTTTGGTTCGGGACAATAGATCAGATACTTTCTATTCATTAACAATGGTAAATTCAACATAAATTTCATAATATATGATAGAAAGAGAGAGCCAGACATGATTGAAATACAAGTTCTCTTATACAAGTGGAACTTACTGCAGCCTTAAGTCCAGCAGCGGTTGTGCCAGCACCACCATGATGAACCTGCAAGAGAAAACGAAACAATTTGATTCATCCAACAAGATAAAGATAACACAGAATACCAATAACCTAAAGAAACCACACTCCATTGGTTAACTTTCTGGAAGATTGCATATCTGCTAAGAAAGGCATCCAATGAGTTCATACAAAGAAGAGACAAGGAAAATGAATTCATGTCAGTTTATATAAGACAGATTATATTATTGAACTTCAAAATTTTATGAAAATGGTGTCAATGCCATTAGAAAATATTGAGAAGGAAACATTAGATGCATATGGAAAGGACAGATCATGTGTGGTGTCCCAGGCCAGGAGCCAAAAATGTCGCTTAATGAGAAAAATAAGAATGAATTTTGATGAAAATGCAGCAGTTCTTAACAGGCCTTACCACAGCGGCACAATGCGAAAAAAGCCAATCATGTGGACAGTTATCAAGCAGATATACAAATTCCTTATCCTTTGCCACTGGCAAAAAGCACAATTAGTAGGGAAATGTGAGACCCAAATACAGAATGCTTCAAGCTTAATTCACACATGCATACAGTTTCCAAGTCCGCCCCAGCCCTTGTTAATGATCCCTCTCTGGTTGGTCTTTTCAAGCGCTTCCACAATGATTTCTGTCATCTTGTCGGGTTCTTGAACAGGCTTCAACATGTGAGGCAAAAAGTCAGAGGCATGGTTTACGAACTTCATAGTAAGAAAATAAAGTAACTGTGAATCCAGCAATAAGACTGGAATATAGAACCACAAAGTTGGCGATGCAGCAGCACTGAACCATTTGTAATGTATTCAAAGCATATAAAAGAGGTGTTAGGCTAGGCGCTTTGCAAATGTTTGTCCTAACGCATCAAAGAATTTTCAAATGCATCGTCATCCCCTGATGTACGTGAAGGAACAGGTAGGTATCAGGCAGAAATAAGATCATGCATGCACATGCAAACATTGTTTCAGAGAGGCCTAGTACCATCTTTCAATCATGACCAAGTGAAGAAACTGATAAAAGAGGTTATGGTCATGATTTAGCAAATTAAAAAAGGATTTCTTATTTCTATTCCACATGTTCAGATTATATGTGTGGGTTGTTGTGGGTTCTGCTGGTATGTAAAGAGACAACTTTAAGAGGGCGGAAGTGGAAACTCCAAATCAAGAAAAGGAGATCAGGCTTCCCACAGCGCCTCACCAGAAAGTTGTTAATAAGGAAATGAGAGACAAGGAACGCACAAGGCTACCAAACCCAACATAGATTGGCTTTCTTTCGTCCTTCTCTAGAAACTCCACCAGTGACTCTGGAGGCTTATAATTTGTCGCAAGGTCCAAAAAGCAAAAACCAACCACATCAACTTTTGGGCCCCAATCTGCAAAAAAGAAGCAGCCAAAGTGTCATTTCACTGAATGACTCGGATCCCAGAATGCATTCATTAATCAAAAGACAACATGATGACCATCATTACCTGTCCTACTGAAATATGTTCAGCAAGCACAAGTACTGACTAAGAACAATTTAATTACGTGGGTTCCTATAAAGACCAAGTCATAATATTTGATGCCACCAGGATGTTGTTTCCCCCCCTTTCTTTTACTTCCATTGAATATTGTTCTACCTGTTTGGCCGTGAGCAAGAACAACTAAAGAAAGTAATTAAACTGAATTCTCTTCAGGATGGCATTCAGGCGAACACATGCAACAGAATATGTTGTGAACAGGATTGCTGTTACTAATTTTCTCTTACACATCCATCGTTCTAGTCTTTTCCCCTCACTTCTTTTCATATTTATCTATTAGCCAATTCCAGTTCAGTGCATCACCTGATCTGTTCATGTCTCAGCCAACAATACTTTTCATCCCCCCATTTTACCTTTATTTCACCGAAGCTTATTCATCCCTTCTAGTGCAGGTTAAGTCAGGACATCTGCTTGGATGTAGGTCATGCTTCGCGAAGGATATATATTTTGGTGTATTCGGTCTGCTATTTGATGGCACCAAACTAGAGCAATAAAAACCTAATTCTTGTGTCACAAAATCTGTACCATCTGTTCCATTTCCTGGATCTACCCCAAAAGAAGAATACAAACAGACATAGGACCTAAACACTGCACAAAAAGCACAGTTTCTACAAAATTATATGGGTCAGAATACAGGTAGAAAAGCAGAGGGTAAGCGGTACAATCATGATAAATGTCATCCACTAATGCAAACAAAAAATTACCTAAGAAGAATTCTTCGTGTGAATTCCTAACAAAATAAACTGCAGTACGCCAAGTAAACAATGAACCTTTTGGTTTGGGAACAAGATGAGGACTCCAGATATATCCTGTAGGCACATCGGCAGAGGATCCTTGTGCACCACTCAGATACGTGACAGGTCGTAATTTGAGCTTCTTCTTCCTAAAATCATTGATCATGTCTCTAATTCCCAGCCAAATCATCGAGTCCACAATTTGGTAAGAGAGCTGCAAAATTAACTCTAAAGTATTTGTTAGGGCGACTGCATCTGACAAGCATAAAGAATAAAATATAATCAACTTAGAGAAAAGGCAAAGAAAGGAGTGGTCAAGATACTCACTCTATACCCTGCTGGTTGTTTGACTCGAGAAAGAGGATGTGGAAACTCACTAGTTGGTCTATGATACAGAAAAACACTGATTAGTGAACTACTTAAGATTCAAAGTAATGCTTGTGTGGCACAAATTACTAAACTTAGATTTGCATTCCATGTAAAAGAAATGACACATACTTTTGATAGAGTCACGAAACCCGTCTTAGTGAACTACCTAAATTTCAAGGTAATGCTTGTGGCATAAGATGGAATGTCAGGAACTTAAACCCCATTCCTTTTTGATCCATGCTCGATGGGTGAGACCTCATAGGGATATCCAAAACTTCCAAGCAGTCTTTGCCATTTTTAATTGTGTACAAGTAAATTAGAAATAAATTATGTGTGGCACCAATAGAGGATAAAATGAGAGAATATCGTTTAAGGTGGTTTGGACATATAGAAAGAAGATCAAAAGAAGAACCTGGAAGAAGGTATGAAAAACTAGATTTTCAATGTATTAAAAGAGGTAGAGGACGACCACAAAAGTGTTGGAAAGAAACAATAAAGAATGATCTAGCTTATTGTGAGTTAACTGCTAACATGGCACATGATAGGGCTCTGTGGAAACAAAGAATCCATGTAGCCAACCCTGTCTAGTATGGGAAAAGGCTTAGTTGTAGTTGTTGTAGTAGTAGTACAAGTAAATTGAAGGTCCAATGGAAGACACAACCTTCCCAGAAAGACTTCATGTGCACTTTTACTGGTGATGCCTTGGTAATGAAATACAGCCTTGGTATTTATGACCAGAAATTAATGGGAAATATTATAAAGTAGAGACGTATCCAAAATTCTATGCAGCCACCTATTTTTCGTCTACAAGTAAATTGAGCTCTGATAGAAGATATGATCCCTTCCCCTTCCATCGGGACTTCATGTGCACTTTACTGGTCTCGCCTTGGTGATAAAATGCAAAAGTTACATGCAGCACAAAACAGAGTGAGGCATGTTCTATTGCCCCTCCAGTACCCTTCCAAGTATAGAACTAACCCAGACTTGAGGTAGATAATAGAAAACAAACCAGGGCACAGCCACAAGCATGACTGAACCATCATGCTGGTGATGTGAGTATGCGTGTCAGTGAGTGAGAGAGACAGACAGAACAACTTACGTCCAAGGCATCGTGAAAAAGATGTGAAGTGGTATCTTTAGTGCCTCTGCCACATGAACGTGCCCTGGCCATTAGGACAGGAATTAGCAGTATAACAATCTTAAGTATATAATGAAAAGTAAACCAGCAGCAATTGTAACTCAAACAAACGCCAGAAGTGGATAGTTGCAACATGATAGACTGTTGCTTTGGAAAAAGAAGGATTTATTTTCTTCATATGTTGATAATAAAGATGCCAGTGTTAGACAAGAGTTACCAAAACCGTTCTCGTTAAGGTGAAGCCAACTAGTAATCAACTTTGCAAGCGTTTCAAATACAGCTGAATAATGGTAACAAAGATCATATCCAGAGATTTGTCCAGACAAAGATTGTCAAGAGAGAGAAATGCATGACAACCTTCCAAATGATGGTCAATGTAACTTGACATATAGAAAGTGCATACTATAAAACCGTACTTTTAATAACATCATTTTATGGAAAAGCTCATACAGCTTGTTGAAGTTGACAAAACAATAAGAATACACTAGTACATCCAAGTAAATATTTGTGATCTACACAACCAAAGCCCCTCAAGTTATCAAAGTTTAACAAAATATGTACCAAAAGGCTATGAAGCTAGAGGTTCACCGTTCACATCATCAATATACAAAAAACGGGAAGTTTACCTAACTGAAAGAGATTTTGCACCTCTTGTATCTGTAAATGCCATATATGGTATATCCAACACTCAATACATATCGAACATGTCTCATGTCCACAAGTTTAAAAATGGCCATGTAGAATCACTGTCAAAAAATGCATGCCATGTGGTTCACAGATGATCAGAAATACTCTGAGAATCATAGAGTTGCCCTATTACCCATAAGGATGTAGCATAGGCTGCAAGGAAGGAGACCTAATCTAACTGCTTCGATTGTATATCAAGCCCTTCCCAGCTATCACGTAACTCTAATAATATATTCAATCTCATTAAGTACTTGCTGGGTGGCATTCCGGTGATGGACGCACACTGATCAGACTCTACACAAGGTTTCAGACACTGTACAGAGCCTTAGTTAGATACCCTTCATGCAAACGCACCATTTTTTTCTTAATATGGACCACGTAGGATCAAATACACCCACCAGTATAACATTTTGTAAGTGCCTTTGTGGAATGAATCATAACCAGTCTAGTGTTGCAATTGATGTGACCCACCGACTCAATAGCTGTGCAAACAAAACTGGATCTTTGCTGGTCCAAATATGCATGCAGGATTCACCAATCTGATTCCCAACTCATGGATTAGACCGATGGAAACTAGCAAAACAGTTGAGAAATCCAGTACTTTCTCTATTACTAGGGCAGGAGGGGTAAGGATGCGAGCTGCAATTCCAAAATATGGAACGCATTCAAATAATAAAGATGCACACTAACAGAGGCAAGCATGTGTATGGAAATTAGGAGTCTTGTTAAGGACTATCTGACCTGGGGGGGAATTTGCACTTGGGGCTTGTGCACGCCATAATGCATGAGATCCCATAAAATTAAGTTTCTCATATTGTTTGGAATATGAAAGAGACCTGCACTGGCCAGATATCCAGAGGCACATGGAATAGACTGCATTGTTCTGATTGAGGCACCAAACCAACTATCTAGTAACCTATGTTAGCAATAGTGTGCTATAGCATTATAGTGGGAAACAAAACGCTATAGTACTTGTAATATAGCGGCCGACCCACTAGGACAGTGTTAGCGGCGCTAACACCACTATAGTGGGTTGCTATAGCGGTGTTAGTGTACAGGTCATTTGGGTTGGGTCGGGTCGATCCAGTGGACCCGACGGACCCGACCCCAATGTAATAAAACATAAATCGGAGTCCCTCTCTCTCTCCCACCTCTCGCTTCTACGTCTGCTCTCTCCGCCACCTCCAACTTGCATAGCCTCCCCTCTGTCAATGACAACCACCGCTAGGTAAGCTCTCTCCCCTTCTCTCTTTCTCCGCCTCCTCCTTCTGACACCTTCTCTCTCTAGTGAATTCTCTCTCTTCTCTCTTTTTACAGATTATCCATTATACTCATACATTTATTGCTTGCCTTAAGCATTGAGAACCTTGATGGCAACCAAAAGTGTAACACATTCGACATTTGTACATAATTCCTGAGCCACCTTCTCCAATCTTCGAGCTGGAATCAAAGTTGTTTGTGGCCTTCATCAACTCCTCATGAGAGAACGTAGTGAAACTTTGCATTATCCTCCTCTGTCTAGCATATTCACCTTGTCGACGACTAATCTCTTCAACTTTCTGTAACACTTCATCCCTCTACTTCTTCATCTCCAACTTTTCCCTCCCAACATCTTCGACAAACATCTATGCTAATCTTAGCTTCTCAAGTGCTTCGTGTAACCTATCCTTGGAATCAACAATTTCTGCAGAGTGATGATTTTTCTACCTTTAGTTCTTTGACCTTTGTCTCTGCATCTTAAAGTTGTTTCCCAATCTTCTCCGATACTTATCTTTCTTTGGATAGAATTACCTCTATGTCCTTCCTTTGTCTATGTTCTTTTTGTAGTGCAATTTCAGCTAGTCTTGTGTGCAGGTAGGTAATGACCATATGTAAGATGTCGCTCACATGCAGAAATGTACAATTTGTCTATGTTTGTGTGTGAATTCATGTGTGTGAGAGAGAGCGTCTAGTTCAGCCTAAGAGAACGGAGCTTGAAGAGATTATGGTTTTCATTTTAACAAGTTGGTCTTTTACTTGCGTTCTTACCTTAAGAAGCGCTTCAACAACCTCCTGTTTTGCCTTCTATCGTCTCTATGACTCCTTGAAATATCTGCACTTACTAATCTGTAAAATGTCACAAATTAGGAGAAATGCGTTTGAGAGTAGTAGATAGTCTCCAGGTTTGTCTCATTTTTCTTGCTAGTTGAGTATTTATTCTGATTTTTTTATAGTGAATAAGGAATTATCATCAAGTGCAGCCCCTTGCATTCATTAACATTGACATGGATGAAACGTTTAGCTTGATGATTTATTAGGTTTGATGTTGGTTATGTTTTGGACTTGTTATTTGTTAAGTTGTTAGTAACTTAGTTATTATATTTGATGCATGCTAAAGTTGTTACTTCATTGGTACTTCAGAAGTATTACAAATATTTTGGTCAATTGGTATATTAGTTCACTACTTCACCCTAACATTATTCTATTCTTTTTGCAGGGAAGTATAAGTTGTTCCACTTCTCAAATTAGATAGGAGTCATGAACCATATTCACCATACTTGGGCAGATAAGTAATTATATATTATTTCTTTTAATTATTTTGCTTAATGCTTAGAATAACTTTGTTACATTTATGTTTTTGTTTTCTAATTTAAGGTTAACAATTCAATATGCATGTGCCACATGAAATTTATTGTTTGTTTCCTTAAAAGTTAGAAGTAGAATTTGTTTATTTAGTTTGATTCATATTTATGAAAGAAGTGGTTGTGTTTCTTGATATTTTTTAGAAATTAGAGAATCTATTATATATATAATTTTTTAATCGAAAATAAAAGTGTACCGCTAAACTCCGCCCATGTAAGGGATCATCCTTGCATTGCCGGTCCCAAGCCCGGATAAAGGAGGAGGGTTGTGTTAGGCTTCCGACAGCCAGCGTAAAACTTCGTCAGATTTTACAACATGGATTACAAAAATTATGAGCATTGCTTTGGGGCATCCCCGCCTAGCGACGTGCTGCAGAGCCCAAATGTTGTAAGAAGTAAGCAAGGGCCACTACATTTTCGTCCGAATGTAGTGAATCAATTGCAGAGAGGGTTCCCACATCATGGACGGGTGTGGGTAAAGAAGTTAGTCCCGCTACATTGTCGCCCGAATATAGTGAAAAATTTTCAGAGAGGGTCTCCGCATTTTGATTATGGACGGATGCGGGGGGTAAGGAAGCTAGTCCTAGATAATAAGATTCGTATTGGTTCTTGGAATATCGGAACATTATCGGGTAAGCTAATGGAGGTGGTAGATACTATGATTCGGAGAAAGATTCATATTCTATGTTTACAAGAGACAAAATGGGTTGGAGAAAAAGCAAAGGAGATAGAGGATACAGGTTTTAAATTATGGTACTCAGGTAAAGAAAAGGCTTGAAACGGAGTTGGTATTATCATAAATAAAGATTTAAAGGAGAGTGTAGTAGACATACAACGATATGGTGACCGAATCATGACGTTGAAATTAGTGTTAGGAGCAGAGGTTTTGAATATAGTTTGTGCTTACCCACCCCAAGTAGGACTAGAAGATAGTATAAAGACAGTTTTTTGGGAAGAGTTAGATAAGGTGTTTCAAAAGATTCCACAAAGGGAGATGATTTGTTTAGGAGGAGATTTAAATGGACATGTCGGTAAAGAGGCATTAGGATATCAAGGGATTCATGGAAACTTTGGTTTTGGGGATATAAACGAGGAAGGTAGGGAGATTTTAAATTTTGCTATGTCATTTGATCTCTTTGTAGTCAATACAATCTTCAAAAAACGAGATGAACATTTAATTACTTATAAGAGTGGCTTATCACAAACACAAATTGATTACTTTATTTGTCGAAAAAAAGATAGAGCGTGTTGTAAAGATTATAAGGTAATTCCAGGAGAAAGCTTAACCACCCAACATCGACTTTTAGTTATGGATTTACAAATAAAAAAGTGGACAAAGAAGAAAAGAGTACATCGAGCTATTCGGACTAAATGGTGGAACCTCAAAAGCGAGAAAGAAGATATATTTAAACAGAAAGTCCTTCAAGGAGATGTTTGGAATTATGTTGGCACACCCTGTAATATGTGGAACAATATGGCTATACATATTAGGAAAGTGGCGAAAGATGTGTTAGGGGTATCTAAGGGAGGTGTACCGGCACAAAAAGAAGCTTGGTGGTGGAGTGAAGTAGTACAAAATAAAATCAAGGCAAAGAGGGCATGTTACAAATTACATTATGCTAAGAAAACTAGTGAAACTTTAGAAGCTTATAAGAAAGCAAAGAAGGAAGTGAAAAAGGCCGTTAGTGAAGCAAAAGCTAAGATTTGGGATGACTTATATAAAAAACTCAACTCAAAAGAGGGTGAAAGAGATATTTTTAGGATAGCTAGGGCTAGAGATAAGAAAACTAAAGATATTAATTATGTAGATGCATAAAAGACGAGGAGGAAAAAATTCTAGTGGCAAATGATGATATAAGAAATAGATGGAAAAACTATTTTTATAATCTTTTTAATGAAAATAAAGATGTTAGTATTAGTTTAGGAGATTTAGCCAAGTCAGAAAAGTATATAAACCACAATTTCTACCGACGTATTCAAAAGGATGAAGTCAAAGAGGCTCTTAAACATATGAAGAGTGGTAAATCGGTAGGACCAGATAATATTCCTATAGAAGTTTGGAAAATACTAGGAGAAATAGGAATCACTTGGCTCACAAGGCTATTTAATGAAATATGGAAAAACCAAAAGATGCCCGAGGAATGGAGAACAAGTACACTTATACCCATATATAAGAACAAGGGAGACATTCAAAATTGTAAGAATTATCGAGGTATCAAGTTAATGAGTCATACTATGAAATTATGGGAAAGAATTATCAAACGTAGGTTAAGACAAGTATCAAGTACAACAGAAAACCAATTTGGATTTATGCCAGGCAGATCTACTATTGAAGCGATTCACCTTTTGAGACGTCTTATGGAACATTTTAGAGCGAAAAAGAAAGACCTTCACATGATATTTATTGATCTAGAAAAAGCTTATGATAGGGTACCGAGGGAGGTTCTTTGGAGAACTTTGGAAAAAAGAGGTATCCCATTGACATATATTAACCTTATAAGAGACATGTATGATGGTGCAAAAACATGTGTGAGGACTCATGAAGGAACGACAGACTTCTTTGAAGTTAATATTGGGTTACATCAAGGATCAACTTTAAGTCCATACTTATTTATAATGGTGATGGATGAGTTAACAAAACATATTCAAGATGAAGTACCTTGGTGTATGTTATTTGCAGATGACATTGTATTAGTGGAGGAGTCTAAGGAAAAAGTTAATAGAAAATTAGAACTATGGAGAGAAACATTAGAAAGCAAAGGCCTCCGACTTAGTAGAACAAAGACAGAATATATGGAATGTAAGTTTGATCATTTGGCTACTTCAGAGGACATAGAAATTAAAATTGGCACACATTGCATTCCCCAAAAGGAAAGTTTTAAATACCTAGGGTCACTTTTTCAAAGTGATGGAAGAATTGATGGAGATGTTACACAAAGAATTAATGCTGGTTGGTTAAAATGGAGAGGAGCATCAAGTATTCTTTGTGATAAGAAGATACCATTAAAATTAAAAGCTAAATATTATAGAGCAGCAATTAGGCCTGCCATGTTTTATGGTTCTGAGTGTTGGGCAGTTAATCATCAACATGTACAAAAGATGTCTGTGACAGAAATGAAGATGTTGAGATGGATGAGTGGTCATACAAGAAAAGACCGTATACATAATGAGGTTATTAGAAACAAATTAGGAGTGGCACCAATAGAGGATAAAATGAGAGAACATCGTTTAAGATGGTTTGGACATATAGAACGAAGATCAGAAGAACCTGTAAGAAGGGTAGAAAAACTAAATTTGGAAAGTATTAAAAGAGGTAGAGGACGACCACAAAAGTGTTGGAAAGAAACAATAAAGAATGATCTAGCTTATTGGGAGTTAACTGCTAACATGACACACGATAGGGATCTGTGGAAACAAAGAATCCATGTAGCCGACCCCGTCTAGTATGGGAAAAGGCTTAGTTGTTGTTGTTGTTGTTGTTGTTAAATAAAAGTGTACCGCTAAATCCGCTACATCCCCGCTACCGCTATATCAACATTGACCACTAACAACCCGCTAACCGCTATTGATAACATAGCTACTAACTTAATGTGCATAATACATGTCAAGGAAATAACAGTATCATTAATCCATATTAGGGTAGAGAAAAGAAGCACTTAGCTAAATAAGCATACATGCTTAGAAAACCAAGTGAAGCAAAAGAAATAACATGAATGACCAAAGATCAAACACAACAAGCAACTAAGGATTTACCATATGCAGGGGGATTTGCAATTATTGCCTGTGCTTTAAAGGGAATACCAGAATCTCCATATGGTTCTCTACATGCTGGGAGCAACGAAAAAATAATTTCCTTTATTTGTTTTCTTTGAATTGGAATCTCTGAAGGTCCTGATGGCAAAAACCCTTTGTTCTTGACCATGTCTACAGAAGAAAACCATCATTAGAAAGAATTACCAACTTTGATATTGAATATGACACGACAATTATTAGAATATGCATCCACTAGGAAATAATTATAAATCAGTACGAGTTAAAGTTTGCTCTACATAAGAATATGAATGCACATATCTCAAACAAACTAAAAGATATACCTAGGGGTGTAAATGAGCTGAGAGCCTGAGACTGCTCCCAAGCTACTCGAGCTCAGCTCAAGAAAAGCTTGAACTCGACTGGAACTCAGGTCGAGCCCATGTTGCTTGCAAGCCATGCTGGAGCTCACTCATATTCGGCTCAATAAGATTGCAATCAAGCTTTATATGTCTTACATATAATATCTATTATTTTTTATTAACTTCACTTAGATTTTAAGTTCCCTACCCTATACCACCTTTTCCATTACTCAATTCACATGCTAGGTTCACAGTTTCTCCTTTATTTACTTAAGTACACATTTCTCTTGTTTCCTCCCCATTTCACTCTTTCTTTTCTTCCAGAGAACACGTCTCTCTTTGTCTCTCTTTCCTACCCTGCTTCCTCCATGCTTCCCTTGTTTTCTCCTCCCCACCCCCCCCACCCCCTCTTCCTCCTCCTCTCTCTCTGCCCCACTATAAAAGAAAGTTGGCGGTTGCAACATTGGTACCATCACCATTGTCGTCATCAATAGATCAGGATCATCTGCAGTTCTGCACCATTGTCCTTCTGTCTACACCATCGACAAGAATGACTTCCACCTCGTTGTCCCTGTGGCCCCAATCCACCCTCTCAAATCACCTGGCTCAAGGATACAGAGAACCAAACCGCCTTCATTGGTGACCATCGCATGAACCCCACCAGCGATCACACACTAAACCCTCCACAGTTCCCCCTTCATAAGTCAAAGATACTCCAGCTGCACCTGACGTCAAGATATCAAGATACTCAAGCTCTAACAAGTCGCTCAAGCTCGTGCATTGGAAATGAGCTCGAGTCGAGCATGCTCACTTTCTAAGGATATATCATTTAGCCGAGCTTTAACAAGCCAGGCTCGAGCTCGTATTTTAAAGCTCAGTCAAGCTCGTGGGATAAGTAAATCTGAATCGAGCTCAAGTCGAGCTTGGCAATACTCAGCTCAACTCAACTTGATTACACCCCTAGATATACCACACTAAATGACTTCCGATTTCAATAAGCATGCTGAATGAAATCAAGCCAAGTCATACACATTACAGCTCACAAAAAGAGCAATCAGATAAATTATAATCGTGATGCCAGATTCGGGATTCTTCAAAGTCAAATCACATCATTTTATAGGACAAATATGACAGCATGAGCAAAAGGATTTCCCTTAGGAAGGACACTTAGCATCTAATTGGAGAAAATTGTTCCCTTCATGCAGCAATTTGATATATTCCTATGAGGGATTGATATTAAGATTTCTTTTTCAAGGGCAGGGAAAAGCATATTTTTTCTACATCCATGAGATTAAGAAAAGATAAAAATAAAATAGAACAAATTGGCATACTCAACCACAGAAGTTCAAGGGCAGTAAGAGACTTAATGCACAACATGTTTGTATAATTGCAGCAGAGCATAAACTATTACTGTAGTAAATTATGAGCAAGTAATAAAAGTCTCCAAACATAAACAGCATCGTGCTTCCACCTGGTAGAGAACCAATATAGGGTAGAGTGCCTCCATAAATATGTATGTGTAAGGAATGACAGGGGGGGAAAAGAGCAAAGAAAGCATCAAAACACAAGGCCGGACCACTTACAACCAGCAAGAACTTTAGGGTCTCCACCTAATGGATAAAACTCCAGCCCAGCTGTCAATACAAATTCCTCAAAATTTGAATGAGTTGCTAACCGAACACGATGACCATAATCCTGAGTCATATAAAGAAGAAGTCAGAGAAACGCACTCTAGAAATAGTGTTCACTTAACATCACTTTAATTATGTGGCCTCTTCCTTTTCTACGAGTAATTCTGCTTTACTTTTTTATTTCTCCTGTCACAACCATGAAATATGGAATCTGCAGAGCCATGAAGTGAGTTCTTTGTTCAGAAAATGCCATTTTACCTTTCCTATAGGATAAAGTCTGAAGCTAAAGCATGTGCACATGGATAATAAAGTTGTTATCAAAATGAAAGTCTAATATTACATGATTTTTTTTTTTTAGTCAAAAAGATACTATCAGAATCCAACAAAAAATTGAGAAGTATATGCTGATGACCTGCAGGCGTTTACCGATTGCAATAAATGGCTGCACATCTCCTCTAGTGCCAACAATAAGCATCACAATCTGCAATGGTGGGATGTCCTCAGTATCTATAGAGTCATCAGTAACTTCCTCTTCAACTTCAGTACCAACTCCAGACCCGTAATCAATATCATGCCCTTCAACCTCAACTTCGACTGTTCCATCATCTTTCACTGTAGCGATTCTGTCCAACATCTTACGCTGAAGATCATACAATCACGTATAAGAATGTCATTCTTAAAAAGGAAAGGGCATTGATGCGTGTTAAAATTATTTGCATGCAACTGAAAATGCAAAGTGAGGTACCTAATTTCACAGTTTACAAGAATAACTTAGCCAACCATAAACGTCTTCCAACTAATGGAGTGATGAGAAAACTTGATTAAAGTTCGTGCTATGTAAATTGCAGTAACAGGTAATGGAAATGGACACTATTTCAAGACACAACATAGAAAGAGAATAATGCATGTCAGAGGAAACAGAAAAGAAGTTGAAAGGAGACACAGTTGCCATAACACATAACAGGATTTCAAAGACCTGAGTGCTTGTACCAAAATATGAAGAAACAAGAGAGAGAGAGAGGGAGGGACAGGAAGAATTGATTCTGTTCTTTTATGGGAAAAAATGATGCTTCCTTGCAATAATATAAATTCCATGAACCTCTGTAGGCACCTTAACTTAAAGTTGCATGACCCTTACCTGTTTTCGAGCTGAAGTTTTGGTATCAAAAACCTGAGTGGGCTGGTCATGATAAATATTACTTTGTCTTCTCCTCTCAGTGTTAGAACGTGAGAATTTCGGTTGTGACATGGATAATCCTAATTTATCCATATCTGTTGACTCACCAGGCATAGTATTTGCTCTGTGCAAACCCATATCAGTAATACCTGCAATGATCAAATCCAGAAGAGTGAATATTCATGGTGCTAGGAGTTATTGAATGATCTATCAAAGCAAGGCTTACATTTCAGTATACAGAATGTTGGAGATAATTTGGAAGATGGGGATGGAAGACAAGGGCATGATTGAACGATAGATTTCATGTGATGAGTATCCTCAAAGAATCAAGATCCAACCACACCAATGATGAGCTTGTCAAACAAAATGAAGCAGCATTTTTTGACATTTAGACAAGACCTCCACACTGAAAACGAGCAGAAGCTATATGAAAGTTACTTGAATTGATTTGATGTTACGTCTTACCAGTTGGCCTAGCCTTCTTCCTGTGTCTGCTAGCCCTAGTTCAGGTTACTTATGCCCGATCTGAGATCCACTTGAGAAGTATATAATAAGATGGGTTAGGACAAGTTGGGTTCAAGTTTGATTTCAGCTATGTCTAAAGATTCTCTCCGCTCAAGCTCATTTCTGCCTCTAGGCTGAGCATAGGTTCCCTTTCCTGTAAGAGCCAGACTCAAGTTTCACAAACCCAGCCACTCTAAAATCTATCTAAGACGTGAATGTCTTAGCTAATAAAACGTTAAAAACAATGAAAGAAAGTGACAAGGAATCCAACAGAGACAAACACTGCAGCCAAAAAGAACTAGTACACTCAATCAAGAAAGGCTCAATCATATACAGGAGACCCATGTCCTCAATCTTGCCTTTCATTGTATATGAAACAGTAAGAACGGATGACACGCATGAGACCTTCCTCCCCACAGACTCCGCCTTGTATTCTTCCCAGCTATATAAAAACTAAAGAACCTGTGTGCATACGCTAGTTTATAAATCCTTCCACTCATTTATCCTCGAATTGGCAATGATGTCGAATTCACTAGTTTTATCCCAAATGGCAATCCACGAAGCCCCCATCCAATGGCATTTACCTGGAAACGCATATTCCTCAAAGAAAATGTCATCCACAATCATCAAATAAAGTAATCTTCGATCAATACAAGATATAGACAAAAAGACGAATTCAACTCCTGGGAAGAGCCATTGCTGGAGGGAGGAGAGAAGAGAGAACTGAAAACAGCAACAGATCATTCTTAGTACGAAGGCAGGCTAGTTTCTAGTTGGAAAAATGGCGTCTTAATTAATTCATACCCGTTTAGAGAGAGAGAGAGAGAATTTAAACCTAAATGTACTAGAAAAAGAATTCCATAGTCATGTCGTGTTCACAGGGGTAATTCCTTTACATGTGTGGCGTCGCACTTCAGAACACCAATATCTTCTCCATCTCTCGTCTGCTGGAAACAAACTAAAGAATCAAAGCTTAATGCCCAAGATGTCCACATAGATCCCACACATTCGCGATCTAATTAACAACCTAAAGCACAACAGAGATTTTATGACACTTCTAAACATCCGGCAATAACTCATGCGAATGAATCAAGCTAGAGAAAACTTTTAATGACAGACATGCCGTTACAGCATAGGAGAGACATCCCTCGACAACTTCAACTTTTTCTTCATCCAACCTCCTAAAACACGACGAAATGACACAAAAAGAGACACCACCTGAAAATTCGTCACCGCTGCAACTAGGCTGCATCTCGGAGCCGTGCGTCACAGCAATCCCGGCGTTATCGACAACCGAACCATCCAATTCCAGCTCCGTAGCCAGGTGTCGATCTCCCCCGCTCCCAAATCCGTCATCCCTATCGCCACTCGAAATCTTAACTCCATCGCTCTCCGACTCACTCAGCTCCATACTCGGCATGCACTCTCCGTTCTGCCCGCCGTTCCCGGTCTTCCTCGTATCCAGATCCACGCGATCTTTACAAACCTCCGTCCGACCCGCCATTTCGCCGTCCGAACTCTTCATCCCAGATGCCGATTAAACAACGATAAAGACAATTCCGACGCCATTAAGAGAGAGAGAGAGAGGCGGTTACTGGGATGGGGTAGGATCCGGCGCCGACTGGCTGATGAATCGACGAGGAGTTCGGGGGCACGTCCGACCCGCCATTTCGTGGAGAAAAATATATATTTTAAACAATATTAAACGTGGCATCAGTGAAAATAAAGAAGACCACCAAATATTAAAAAAATAATAATAAAATATCTAACTTTGTCACATATAATTGAACTCTCTAAAAACAAAGAATCCATTTAACTCCATCTATGCGAAAATTATTAAGGATCTAATCTTATTCATGCTTTTTCATAACAAAACAAACCCGTGCAGGCATTGAAGGTGTTAGCTCACCTGATAGGGCTCTTGACTCCACTAGATGCAGAGTGTAAGTTTGATTTGTGGGTGTGTGCATACTTAGCTTTGGCCTTTTCATTGTAAAAAAGAAATAAATAAAAGATAGATCCATGCCTATCGACAATATACAGAATAACACATCACTAGGCTTATATCAAGATAATTAAATTAATATTTGTTCATATAATTTTAATACACCATATCGGAAAGATGGATGTGCAGACACACAAGAAAACATTCAATCCTTCATAAGGTTTGATACGGCGGCACAAGGCAGAATGCGAGAGCGAAGGCATAAGAAATTGAATTGCAAGTACTTTGGAAAATGCATAGAAAGATTCCAAAGGAATCAAAAAGAAGTGATCAAATATGGTTGCAACTTTTTTAGTCAAAAGTGCTAATCAAATTTGATAAATCCCAATAAAAGAAGGAATCAAAGTAGCCAACCCTACCTAATGTGGGATAAGCCATGTTTTTGGTTGCTTGTAACTTGATGAGATAAAAATAGGTATCTCAAGAATAAGTTTGTTATTAAGAACCTAAATTGGATGATAGCTTACAAACTCTTGCATTAGATTGTGATGCATTTAGAATGAATACAATCTCATATGGTAGGGAAAAAAATAAATACATGTACAAATTTCATAAGTTTGTTGTGGGGTATAAAAAAGAATGTTGGTAGGTACCTTAAGTGTGTTTAATATAACATTTTAAGAGAATTGGACTTTGATTTTCGATGCTCACATTTTAAAGTTTCGTTATGCATCAAACGTGAATCTCATCGCTGACATGAAACTATGTTCCATAGGTCCTATTTATATCGTAAACATCGACACCAAGGAGAGGTTGGCCTCAGTGACCTTCACACTAAAACCCAAACACCTCTTCTTTTGTGTTGCTATCCCGTTTCATACAAAAACTTAAGCATTAGTATCATTAATAAATCAAACAAAGAATTATAGTTTCTTGAAACCAGGATTACAAGCCCACATGAGTCCAGGCTTATAATAATAATACCAGTACCAGGAACCTTATACCACGAATCAAACACGCCCTGATGGACCAACCAGTTACTCACCTTATTAAAGCTAGACGTAACAAGGTTCTGGATGAACCGAGACAAGCTCAAACTGGTGGTCTTGGTCTCATCAAAGCCTGAAAACAAAACCAAACCTGCTCCTTCAGCTTCAGTTCGTGGTTCGATCTCATTTAGGAAACACATGAAATAAAGGTGATATTTGGAACTAAAATCAAAATTTGCTTTGGAATTGGCAGTCCTAAACCACTAGTTCTGGTTTCAGTTCCGATCTGACTCCAGATAGGTGGAATCGGAACCAAATTGCAGGGGTACCGGACTCAGTTCCGAATCTAAGCGGCGGTTTGGGATTGGTTCGACCAGCTGGGATAGGGACCGGCCACCTCTAAACAAACCGGCAAAAAAAAACTCTCATTTATCATTCCATGAAATATTATTTCTAATATTAGGAGAAGCGACGGCTTGAAAGAGGAAGCAGTGTCACAACTACTACATCAGCGTCGAAAGCAAAGGTTAGGCAACTCTCACGCTTGGCTTTTCGACTGAAATTTCACTAGCAATAATACCTGCTAAATTTGTTTTTTTGTTACAAAAGGAGGCCGAAGCCTCACACACATGCACCCCTCTGGAAGTCGAACTCCCCACCAGCAATAATGGCGCTAGAGCATCCCGCTCTCAGTGCAATACCTGCTAAAATATTGATATTATGTAAATCATACACTGAATAGTACTTTGTATAGTAAAGACAACTTCTAAAATGTGGCATCTTTCAATTAATCAGATATTTTATGTGGAACGTATTCCATGAGACAGCAAGGTGCTTTCACAAGTGGGTCTGTCTTAAAAGAGAATGGGTCCTATTCTGTGAGTGACCTTTCTTGACTTGAACTCAATCCCCACCCCTCACCTACTGATGGAGACAGTGTGCATGAGGTCCACACTCTCTTTGGTGCATAATTTTGGAGTGAACTGGCTAGAATAGATCTGCACATGCAACATGAAAGGGGTTGCAATTTGGATATGTTCTTATTTTGTCCTAAGAGATTTACTTGATGTAGGATATTCTTCATAAGAGATGCCAATAGTGGGAGTCTAAATATGGATATCCTCGATGACCCAGATCCGTTTGATATCATTCAATACCAATCATCCTAACCCAAACTTGATTCCAAATCCATCAAATAATCCAAATCCAATTTGATTGTTTATATATAAAGTACAACCCAATTGGCCATTCAGGTCACACAAGTATGAAAATTTGGCAAGTAAACCCTAACCTGAATCACCACAAATTGTCTTTGTACCAAGATGGAACAAATCCTATTTTGATAGATTCGGATTCAAATCCAGAACATTAAGACTTGTGGCATTTATGGGGCCAAGGTATAACCCCAAAAACGTTCTTTCTATCAAACAGGCTTTTTTTTCTGGGAGGGAGGGGGGGTATAAGAAGAGGCCAAAGCCTAACACGCACACCCATGCATGCATCCCCTCAGAGTCGAACTCCCCACCTGCAGCAATGGCGCCAGAGTGCCCTGTCGATGAGTTGACGCTCTGGGTACACCAAACAGCTTTAATATAAATAATGACAACTCGCTCCACAGGGTGCTGCCCACTTGGGTTGGTAGGTTGGCTCATAACAACACCCTGTAAGTCGAAGAAGTTTGCGAAATTAAATTCAGAGAAAGTGATTGTAAAGATGTATACTACAACAGAAGCAACAAAAGAATTTAAAAGAAAAAGTACATTAGAAAACAAATCACAAGTTTTGTTCTTTCATATTAAATGAGTTTTGATCTAAGGCATATCTTAGTGATGGCTAAGAATCCGTGTCGCTGATCCCACCTAATGTGAGAAAAGTTTTCCACTGGGTACTTTCAATAGCTAGAAGTTATTCTGCCAGAGAGGCTGCATGTGTGCAGTCTTTAGTTCTTGAAGTGTAATAAAAGAGTGGCTAGGAAAACTATATGACTTTTAATGACAGTGGATTAGGTGGTGATTCTGTTTCCCCATCAAACTTTTGATTTGGAATCTAGTGAACAAACAATTTAATACGAATTTGATTCCTAGTCCAACTGAGACGTCAAGATCGGAGAGCTCTTCTTCTTTTGTGCAATGGGGAGGATGAAGCCAGATGCATGCTCCCCAGTACTGAACTCTTGGCCTTCAACTTGCGAGTGATCTGCTAACCAGGTGAGCTATTGCTCTTTGTGCAGATCAGGAGCTCTTTTTTGCTGTCATGAAAGCAATCTCATCATAATTGGAAGAACCAAACTGAAGAAGAAACATCAAGTGGTGGATTCAGGTATTCTTTTCGGGTGAGGCAAATAGGCCACGTTTTTACCACAGGCTATGTATTATATCCCACAGATATTGTGGGGTTCTCAGCGAAAGCTCATTTACCATGGGGTTTGCTGGGAGAGGAGGAACCTCATATAATACCATAGAGTTCAAAACCGTGGGCTATTCTCATAACCCAGACTATACTTTTCTTGCTAATGATTTGGAATCCATGGCTGGATTGCTCAAGCCTTGTATGAGCATTAACGTGATAACTCACACAAAGAGCAATAGCTCAGCCGGCTGGGGGTGAACTCACAAGATAAATGTCATGAGTTTGATATCCAGGGTCATGAATCTGGCTTTGCCCTCCCATTATACCAAAAAAAAAGAAGGAAAAGAAAAAACTAATAACCCGACCAAACCATTGCAAACGGAGGCATCTGACTGAAGCCACTGGGTATAAACCCCCCAGTTTAGGACCCTCACCACAGGGCCTACATGCTTCAACTTTATGGAGGGGTGTTCACCCATAGGAATCAAACGCCGACCACCCATATGAAGGCCTAGGTCAGATCTCACAATTAGAAACGCCCACAGAAGTATCTGTATCTGTAACTCGGAAACAAGAGGAGTTGCATCAGCTTGCCTGAGTCATAGATACGCTTTGTGGCTTTTTGATAATATTCTGAAACATGATGCTCCTCATTCCATTACTTTCCTTTCTCATACTCACATTCTCGCGTTCCTTTTGGTGAAAACATTAAATTAAGGAACTTTGTACAAAAAATATGTCAAATAAGCAAATGAAATATAACCAATGCTATGAAGAAATCTATCAAACAAGTAAATGCTATATATTTTATGATAAGATCTTTCAACAAATAAAACCAAGTGATTCATCTTGGAATATGGCTCACAATATAGAGAGAGGTAGTAGTAAATGCTCAAATCTATTTATCATCTCAACTGCTTGATCTTTGAGACGAATGATTGAGGTGATAAAGTAAAAAGTATTTCACAAAAATATAATGATACATTTAATTCAAATCTTTACCGTTCATCTCAAAGATTGAACGGTTGAAATGTTTGAGTATATTTGAGCACGAATGAGGTTTGAACATTTATCATTACATCTATCTATCTATATATATATATATATAACCAAAAGGTTGTTAGCCGATGAATGTGCAATTGGATCAGGCTATCAGTATCGATTCTGTCATCATCAACCAGAGTCTTCACAATGAATTAACCACATCACATTTGTGAAAGACCAAGTTATGAGTGTCCTGGAAGAAAAACTCCCCCTTAAACTTTAACCCTGTAAAATGAAAAGCAGAAAGTTCTGACTCTTATTGCTGGAGGAATATCAGAAGGGAAACATTCCTGGTCCTACCATTGAGGAAAAGCGGATACCAAACCAGGTCATCTTTCCACATTTTATCTGTCAAACAACAGACAGATTAACATTAAATACAATATAGAAGAAAGACTATCTTTTTACCTAAAACTGTCTTTTTTCATAGGCAAGCTGGGGGTTAGCAAACCCACACCAGACATGCACAGCCCTAGTATCGAACTGGAGACCTCAACATGCAGGTTCTTCTCAGTAACCCCAGCCAGGAGACCCATAGCTCCTTGTGTTTTTTCTTGGTACCCAACAACAACTAAGCTTTTTCCCATACTAGATGGGGTCGGCTACATTCTTTGTTTCCACATAGCCCTATCATAATTTGTAGAGTCCATGGTAAATAAGTCTGACAAAATTTTACGCTAGCTGTCAGAAGCCTAACAGTATTAAATCTGAAACCAATAACTTCGATGAATGCGCTGACTACTTCCCAAGTTAAGGTCCATCCAGCAAGCAACTATACAGTTGCTTATGTCCATTAGACTGTCATGAAGTGCTTGACTATTTGGTTCTATGGCAGCTGGGAGTTGAAAAGAGTTTGCTTCTCTATAGATAGGAAACCTCAAAGTTCCTACACTTGATCTTATTGGGTTCGCAATTGTTCAAATGACAAAGTCGTAGATTGGAATCATCAGCCAACGCCAACTTTGACTTTTTCAGAGAAGTATAATATTAGGTGTTAGCTTGTTCAGCATACATTATGGGACAGTTCAAGCACAGGAAGTCTGAGCCTCACATAATCCAGTCCATCACATTAAGCGTGTGGCTAATATGCAGAAGCATGCAGAGGTAAATAATTTTCTAATGCTTTGGGATAAAGTTATTCAGCGTGATTCTATGTAATTGGACACGGCCACTACAGAAACAGTAAAGAGCAATAACCGGTCACCTATTAACTTATCAGCAGTATATGGCCACGAGATAACTTGAAAAATGTAGTGGAGTAGAATCTATTACTGCATGGTTGGTGATATATTACAAGATTCAAAAGTATTTGAGATATAGTAAACCATGACAGATGAAGCAAACAGCCAAAACATGGATTACGTTGAGGACTTTTTCTTAAGAGGATAAAGTACAGATTATAGTAATCCGGTCAAACCAAGCAGGTAACATTTCATCTGATTCACTTGGTTCTCCAATGAATTTAGGAACGTTAAACACATACAATAGAGTAGACGACCATTTCTACAAGTCTGTCCCTTCAATAGTTGCAAGAAAGGCTTGATTACCAGAATTGGTTCGCAATCAGTTGTGAATGCATTTGGATTTATTATTTGGGTAGACCATAATCTGGCTTCTAACCTATGTTCAGGTTGGGTTCCGGGAAACTGTTTTCATTTTAAGATATTTAGGAAGTTGCTTCACTGGATATTCTTTTTCATTCATGTAAGATTTTGACAACATGAAATCCAAAGTAGAAACTAAATGCAATAAACGCCATGCTAACTGCTGAAAACTAACCACTATAAACTTTGGCCATAAGGGATCTTATTAAAAGGTCTCCATTATTTTTTATGCATAGTCATGCTAATGGGAATTTATTTGATGGGATTGAGCTTCAGGTAGGCCTTATGAAGATTTTATTGATAAGACAACATTTATCAAATTTGAAGAAGTTCAGTCCTCTTGTTCCTTGAGCATTGATCCATGAATTGCGTCGAGGAAGGTAATTATTACTTTTCTTTTAATAAGCAAGATATACCCATTATTGTAATTTGAAGGTCCACTATCAAAGATGGATGATAACATCACTGAACAACGTGGATGTTGTTCATCCACGGGAAGAAGAGCCACAAAGTGGAAGATGTTAATTTGGCACGAACTTTAGGTTGCTCTTAGAACAAAGCTTTACTAATTACTATCAACCCTATAACCAAATGAAATATCTACAAGCTAACTAAAAGCACTGAAAAATCTAAGTTAAGATCTCTTAGCACATAAAAAGATGCTAATAAATATATATTCTGTTTATATATACATACATATGCATGTAGATGTCTATATCTTTTCCCATAATAAGTGGGGTCATCTCCGTGAATTCTATGTTGCCATTGAACTCGTGTAATTTTGTGCATGCACCTCGCCAGCACTTTTTTCTCGAGTGTTGCAATGTGTGCTTTTGTGTTTGTATGCCATGCATGTGCATTCTATGTGGGGTAATGCTTACCAAATATAAATCTGTGAGTGTGGATTTGGACAACAGAAAGAGAAGAACATTCAATTGCTATGCTAATTGAAAATGGTGGCATAACTCTACATGCGATGACTAAATCAACCAAATACATATTTATTAAGGGAATATATGCTACTGTAGCTACTAGGACAGAACTTGGCAAACTAGGATCCTAGAATTGGACCTTTTGCCAGCAAGGAAGAGAACTTGCTGTGTATCAAGCAGAAGACTGACGCAAGTAATATGAGCACTCTGAAGAACATTAACAGAGATATTTTGGCTTCCTTTCCGTAGTAGGTAGAAACATGTATGAAATGTGATGCCATTTGGCTCATTCTTAATATGCACATTCCTAGAAGTCTTCGTTTGCAAGTTGAGAACTTGCATGAATTTAATGAATGCATGTGCAGAGCAGATAAAAGCTCTCTCTCTCTCTCTCGTGTCTGAATCATGCATTAGCCATATGAAGCAGCCTTAATATTCTGCAAACATAGTTCAGGCTGTCGAACTATGTATATCTTATCTCCATGGCTTTAATCTTTATAAACATCTTGCTTCCGATGCCATGTCCATAAGGCATATGTTGCATTTATGACCCGCAAAACCAAACACAGAAAATATAAGAGTCCATGTGTGTGTGCGTGTGTGTGTGTGAATACTTACAGGCCTTGCGAAACAAGCCATATAATGCGATTGTGAAACAAGCCATTCTAATACTTATATGCCTTGCGAGAAAAGCCATTGATTCTTAAAGCTAAAAATCAAGAAATAACAATCAAAGTCACCTCTAATATCCAATGTCCAAAGCTACTCTCCCGAAAAGCACTCCACTCTGGTTGCTTGTCCCAACAAAACTTTCCTTTTGCATGACCTGAAGAGAAGTTTAGATGGCAAAGCCCGCCTAATTCTGGCACATTATCTTTTGGGAAGGGCACTTTCCTGGGTCATCAGCATGGTCCACATCAATTCCCTCAATGTTTCCACCATCTCCCACTGTAATATATACTGGACCACAAGTATCTAATGTGTAGTTATAGACCCTACTCATCCTCTCGTATGCATGAACCTGCACATACATGCAAGTCATACATTAAATTGTTTGTAATGCTCATTCTGGAGGTTGGTCTGCGCCATACATAGCAAAACTTGTCAAATTAATTACACAGAATAATGCCAAGAAGATCTTATATAAAGCTTGAAGTTTCTGATTTTCAAAAAAAATCTCCGCTCTCATATCAATGCTCTGTAGGAACTAGTTGTGGCAAATGAAGAACTTAAAATTTATTGATCTGTATGCACTGTTTTACTGAATGAAGCAGATGATATGTGCCAACTACGCCCACTCAGGAGATAAAGTATGCAAACTATCAAATACATCACTTGCTGGTCTGCTCCTTTTGTCCAAGATTCTAATCGAAAGCTGATGTTAGCCAACGACTCAATGTATAAGGTTTTCAGGGATGAAGCATAAAATAGAAAAAAGAGGACTCCAGTATATTGGTATACTCACGTGACCAGAAAATACTACATCAACACCATTTTAGTACAACTGTTCTTCCATCTCCTGCCTCATGCACTCGAATTCTTGATAATGTGATGAATAACTATTATACCAAGGAGGGTGCCATGCAGAGACGAGCCATGGTGTCACTTCTCTATCAACGTTTGACAAATCTTTTTTAAGCCAAGCATACTGGGGACCTGGTTCACATGCATCAAAATTTTCAGAAAGCAGAATTCTTGATTGCAGCGCTTTGACAATTGAGATGTAGTTTGCTCTGTACCTGTTGAATTATAGTCTACATAAGCACCCACCAAGATGAAATGTACACCTCCTGAATCAAACGAGTAATAGAAGCTACTGTTGGAGCCACACTCATTTGATGAACAGAAAACCTTGCCTGATTACCCCGAAAAGTAGCACCACCAGCTTGAGGTTCTATCTCATGGTTTCCTTCAATCACCATCATTGGAACCCTTGCAGCCAAGAGCTCCATAAACCTGGAAAAACATTAACAAGTAGCTGATTGTGAACTCTTTCCTTTAGTGCGGATATGAATCCGGTCTATGTTCATCCATTTTCTAAGATAGACATTTCAATTGTATAATTCCGTTGCTATTATGACACATAGACCAAACAAGGTAAATCTTGACCTGGTGCACCTAATACCTTTCCTCACAAAAGTCTTGAGCTGCAGAAATATTCCTAAGGCTTCATCAACATTTATGAATAAAATCATTTTATCACTCTACAAGTAAAAATTTTGTTAGCTCCAATAGATTTATCTGCAACATGAAATAGGTCAAACACCTGGAATAGGAAATATCATTCACTGGATCCTTGCTTTGGGTTTTGCATCACTCTCCCAAGAAGTTTTTTTTGTTGCAACTTCATACACTACATTTCTTAGATTAGGAACTTTTCTCATAACAGCAAATGCAGCAGCATTAACATTTTACTTTGACATCATGCACTTCACTCAAAATTACTAGCTGTTATGCTTGAAGTAATACATAAATATTATGCGACATATAAGATGATGTAAAAACAAGTGTGAGAACTCATGAATGAAAGACAAACTCCTTTGAAGTTAATAGTGGGTTCTATGAGAGATCAACTTTAAGTTCATATTTATTTATATTGGTTATTGATGAGTTAACAAAATATATTCTAGATAAAGTATCTTTGTGTATGTTATTGGCAGATGATATTATGTTAGGGGATAAGTTTAAGGAAAAAGTTAATAGGAAATTGAAACAATAGAGAGAAACATTAGAAAGTAAATACTTCTGACTTAGTAGAACAAAGAAAGAATATATGGAATGTAAGTTTGATCATTTAGGTACTTAAGACAACATAGAAATTAAGATTAACTTACATTGTATCCCTCACAAGAAAAAATTTAAATACCTAGGATCAATTTTTGAGAGTGATAGAAAAATTGATAGAGATGTTATGCATAGAATTAATGCTTGGAGAGGGCATATGGTATTCTATGTGATAAGAAATACCATTAAAGTTGAAAAGTAAATATTATAGAGCATCAATTAGACCTGCTATGTTTTATGGTTACGAGCGTTGGGTAACTATTCATCAACATGTACAAAAGATGTCTCTAACAGAAATTAAGATGTTGAGATGGATGAGTGGTAATACATAATGAGGTTATTAAAAATAAATTGGGAGTAGCACCGGTAGAGGATAAAATGAGAGAAAATCATTTAAGATGATTTGGACATGTAGAAAGAGGACCAATGGTCGCTACTGTAAGAAGATATGAAAAACTAGATTGTGAAATGTTAAAAGAGAAAGATGACGACCACAAAAGTGTTGGAAAGAAACAATAAAGAATTATCTAGTCCATATTGAGTTAAATGCTAGCATGACACATGCTAGGGCTCTATGTAAACAAAGAATTCATGTAGCCGACCACATCTAGTATAGAAAAAGACTTAGTTGTTGTTATGCTTGAACTAATACATAAGTGAACCACTTACATCTAATTGCAATGCCAGTATCATTCTGATTATGTATGTGACAACCACCATCTAATCCTCGGAAACAATTAATGTTCTCTACCTTAGCAACATACCGGTCCCAATTTGTAACTTGCCTCATGCAATATCATCCTCACTAGAATGGATCGATGTCGTCAGGCTTTTCACCATCCTGCCTACTTAAATACCTAGATTGAGATATTGAAGGTTCTGATTTTCTTTTTCACAGTCAACCTAAGGCTTCTCATTTCAGTCTGCGAGAAAGACAATAAAACCGGAAAAGAAAATCAGATACTTTACCTTAGCTTTACATGGTGGATTATCCCCGAAGTGTAATTCAGAAGCCCTTCGAAGGGGTACAATTGACTGTAAAGGTTGCCGTCCCTCTCTTTACAGAGCTGTACTGTCCACTCTTCTTTTCATAATGAACTTCACTTTCAATAGGGGATGGATCCAAAGGAGCAACGTTTCCTACCTGTGCATCACCTCTGAATACACAAATACAATCTCCATTATCCTTAACTTTTAAATTGTTAAAGCAGCTAATGTAAAATCTTAAGTATTGATATTGGATTTATACTATCATCGCAATAGCTGATCTTGGCCGTCCATTGTATAGAGGAACCAAGATGTGCATATTTCCTTGGACATAGATCACATAGAATCAGTAAGGAAATTATGTTCCGTGAGGCGTTTAAGACCATTGATTCGTGCAACCAGTGCATATACATCAGCATTAAATACGCTTTTGTCTCATATATTGTCTTAGAAGCCATCATATCTTGTAATACACAAAAATAGGTCATAAATGTTCCCACTTTGAATTTAATGCACATGGTGAAATGTTTAGGGTTATGAAGGCACGTTCTACCAGTTGACATCCTATGAAAAGATGTACAATAGAAGGCCAGATCCAAGTCTAGCATACGGGTGAAAATAGTTGCCCCGACACCTACCCAGCCCATTCAAAACCAGTTGGGATCAACGTATATCTGGTAAGTTGTAACATAATAAATATTACTTTTTTATTTACATCAATTTCCACGAGATCGAGCTAATATAAAAAATCGAGTCTGAGTCGTGGAAATCTATATGAAGCTCATTCGACTTAAAATGCTTTGTGTTCCTTATAGAAACCAGATATTCTTTTAATGGTAGACCCTAAGGACCTAATTCCACACACAAACACGCGCGCGCACACAGAGAGAGATCTTTATTTTGAAAAATGTGGCTAAGTCCATTAATGTAAGAGTATCTTCAATTATCACTTGAATTATATAATTTCATCAAGATCCAACACTTCTTAACACCACCTAAGTATGGTGGTTTCAGACTATCCTAATGTGTGTGTGAATTATTCAGATCCATCTAGTTTCATGCCTAGCCCCGTAGGGTCTCATCAAAGAACAAATTAATGGTTGAACATCCATAAGGAAGACGCACTCTTTGCTGTCATTTATTACCTGTGACCCAAGATACCCACCCACATGGAGGTAGAAGTCGATAATGCAAGAGCGATCTGTTCCGGGAAGATCGAACCCACCATCTCAACGATTCGCGAATCATTCATCGGCAAATCTTCACTCCCACGGCGTAGAGAACTATCGAACCGAAGAGTCACCGGCGTAAACGGACCATCTACAGTTGTTGGTACACGCTCGGATCCCCCACATGACAGTACGATCACGTCCAAAACTGAACACCAACATTGCCATTCTCGATAATGAAGACGATGATCGTACCGACCCACTGCACCTCCTCTTCTGGTCTTCAGTTTGTCATTTGCGTAACTCCAAGAATGAAATGATAGAAAACGGGATCACGATTGTCTAAATCGACGCTCTTAATCCTTCTACGAATTCTTGTAGCATAAACGCCAATAGAGATTATTGAAGGGAGGAATCTTTCCAGTTTGACCCTGTCACTATCTCCTCGGCCACTCTGATGAAATCTTTTCTCTTAACGGGAAAAGGTTGTGCTCAGAATATCCGTTTGCTGCTGCCGTGATCGGGAACGCCGGATTCGAGGAATATCCCCACAAAAATATTTCTTCAAGCGAAAAAATGTCAACACGATTAGATAATAAAAGATATATCGCTTCTCAGTAATAAAAGTAGTTTATTTAAAGAAGGAAAACCTTTAAAATGTGAGTTTAGAGATTTGGTTGAATCATGGAGTTGTAAGTGATGAGTTCAAGCTCAACACTCGGGTGCATGTAAACCGAGTTGCTTGCAAGATTCTCCAGATTACCTGCACTTGGGTTGGAGCGATGTTCGAGCTCACTGATACTTGGCTCCAATATATGTCAAGTGAGTCTTATCGAGTTTATATATATAGTTGGGTGATATGAGTGTAATTTATATTTATACATCGAAAAAGTTACAATCGAATGCAACATCAATGGTGAACAAGATCCAATCACTATATATATATATATAGAAAAATTTAGACTTGCTAGATACTCTTTCATGCGAAACTCTATTAGACGATACGTGTTGTCACTGTGATTGCACGAACAACACAGATTGAGTCACCTATCAACATTGGCATGAAAATAGATGCTATTTAATATATGAAAATGCAATGGAGGGTTGGTGCTTTGATCAACATGATCACACATACGGTAAAGATGATCAAAAAATATTTAGCATAAGAACCTATCTACCAACTCTCTCTCTCTTTATATATATATATATATAAATCATTAATATGCGGCCCAAGTGCATGTTATAGTTTGGGTAGCTCAAGCTCGTTCATGAACTTGTTCACGAACTTGCTCAAGTTCAAGAAAAAAACACAAGCTTCTCTAGGTCACCTCGAGTTGAACTTCAACCTTCATATTGAAGTTTGATCGAGCTCAAGCTCAAGTTCAAGCTAAGCATTTCTTAAACAAGTCAAAATTGAACATGCTTATGCTAGCATTCGACTTTCCCTGCCTGCACTTCTAAACAATGTTCATGGTTAGCAGCTAGCAGTTTTACTTGAGGTCGGTTTGTACTGAACTTGCTTAAGCTCAACCCAAAATTCTTTGCAATATAAACAAGCCCAACTGGAACAACATCAAGCTCTTTGTTAGGGATGGCAATATCGACCAGACCTGTGAAACCCCACTCGACCTGATCAAGTTTGGGTTTCGAAATGGGAGCAAGGTGCCTCAAGCAGATTATATGTATATGTATATATATATATATATATATATATATATATGCACGTATGCACCCATGAATGCCCCGTACTAACCCATTACCAATTGGAGAAAAGAGAACCTAAACCATACACGCCCCGTTAAAGTTATGCCAGGACCGGGTATATGTATACTTGTGCCAGACCCACTCCACTGCCGCCCCCCCACCCCCCCCCCCCCGTCCCCCATGAAGGTTCTGGTTCTGCCTGGCCCTATTCTCGGACCCCATTTGTGGCCATACGTACTCCCTTACTAGCAGGGGCCCGAGTAATGGTTGGGCCTTTTTTATTGCCACGGGTATTGGGTTGGGTACAGTGCACTTCCACTTCATACTCCAAATTCGACCCAGAAATTTTTTAAAAATTTAACCGATCTACGATTAAAATCAATTCATTTGTAAACCTAGTTCAAATGATTCGAAATTTTATGTTTAGATAGTTGAAATTCTCTTTCTCTCGTATATCGGGTATGAGTTAACAACTTGTTATCCTGTATTTGAACTTGAATCAGGTCAAACCAGGTATTACTTATACGATTTGGGTCATGAACCCATGGGTTGGGCCAATATTGCCATCCTTAGAGCTAATTATTTAGAAAAATGTTATGACACGAAAAAAACTTTGAAGATCAAATCAACACATCTAATAACTGTGAAAATTATGCTTGATTATATTTGACAATTGCTTAATGGGTTATTACGACTTAACTGCTTAATTAACACTATAATATGAGCTATAAAGTAGTTGAAACTAGTTTCCTAATTGTGGATTAATGAATCGAAGACATAAACCCAAATATTTCTTAGTTCCGTATTTATGTCGCTTTATGAAAAAGGCAGACAAAAGGGAGTGCTTTCCTGTAGCCGAAGTGATGTAACTAAGATGCTCCTAGGAGCGATGGACTGGAAATATTAAGATAGGACACGACACGACACAGTACACGACACTACACAATAACCCAAAGTAATCTGGAAAAAATGGTTCAGGTATGGTTGACCTGTTTTGACATGAAAAAGAAATTATACGACACAAACACAGCATAAAAGATGAAATTGTTGAATTCTTTGACACGACACAACCCGAAGTCCATGTCTTTGCCCACTGGAAGTAACACAAAAAGTGTGCTTCTTAGAAAGAGGTTCAGGACCCACTTGAATGGCTGCACAGGCTCCACAATAAAACTTCAATCCTGATTTTCTAGATCCTGAAAATTTTGGTCCAGACATCGATACATGTTTCAGATATTTGGCCAGAACAATGCGAGCATTAAGTCGATCGGTACATCTAAATTTATATTATATGTATTAAATTGTTTAAAACTTTAATCGACCTAACCGCAGTTAAGTTTCTGACAAACCTGTATACTAATGGAGTGAGATCAGTGGTGAACCTAATTAAGCCTAGGAGGGGCGGCCCACCCAGAACTTTGAAAATTGAATCTGTGCACCGTAATATGTAAAATTTCATGAGCTATTTGTTCCTCCCAACTTAGTAGAACAAAAATAGAAAATATGTAATGTAAGTTTGATTATTTGGTTACTTCATATGACATAAATTAAGATTGATACACATTAAATTCTTATAAAATAAATTTAAATACCTAATGTCAGTTTTTCACAATGATGAAAAAATTGATAGAGATGTTACACCTACAATTAATGAAGGTTGGTTAAAATGAATAAGTGTATATGTATTCTATGTAACAAGAAAATGCTATTGAAGTTGAAAGGTAAATATTAGAGAGCAATAATTATATCTACTATATTTTATGGTTTTGAGTGTTGGTTAGTTAATGATCAATAGTGGCGTTATTAGAAACAAATTGATTGTGATACTAATAAATAATAAAATGAGAAAAAATTATATAAAATGGTTTAGACACGTAGGAAGACAATTAAAGGAAGCTAAAAAAGTATGAAAAACTAGATTGTGAAAGTGTTAAAAGAAAAAGACTACAAAAACATTGGAAAGAAACCATAAAGAATGATCTAGATTATGTTAAATTAACTCCCTACAATAACACATAATCAAGCTCTATGAAGACAAAGAACAGGATAGCACATAATCAAGCTTTATGAAAACAAAGAATCCATATAACAAATCACGGGAAAGACTTAATTGTTGTTTTCGGTGTAAAGACTTAATTGTTGTTTTTGGTGTATTTGCTCCTCTCAAAACCCCTTTCTAGATCGACCACTCACAAAGATAAGATGGCTCTTTTCGTGTCAAATCACATTCCAAAGCACAAAATCCTACGACACACGATACGAAGAAGAATAAGAGCTTGTCATCCTCGTCATGTTGGAGATGTTGAGCATAAAGGAAGTCAACTTGTTGATGCAGTTTTTAATAGATCACGTTTGGAGTCGGATCCCAAGATTTTATGGGTTCTTTTTTTGGGTTCTCAGGTGAGGGAGACTTCCCAATGAGTTTGCGTCCACCTGCAATGGCCGCTTAGTGTGCATCTTACACTCGTTTCTCCAGTAATGTGTAGCAAAAATCGCAAATTGTCTATACTAATAGCAATGAACCCGATACTACTCCAACCATGTTATGTTTATACCCTTCGTGCTGTAATTGCCAAAGATCAAGTCACGTTTCTTTCGTTTTTGCAAGTAGTTCAATACCATAACTAGGGGTGGAAATTCAACCCTCAACCCGAAAATTCCAGGTCTTCTTCGGGGTTTAGGAACCAGGGCGATAGAAGTAGCCTCAGGTCTGGTTGACCTGAACACGATCCAGTCTATATATATAACGGGTCACTGTAGGGTCGACTGAGAACCAAACCCATCAACTTGGTCGACCTGAAGAAAATAGACCAGGTCAGGGTCATCTCACCACCCTACTTGAAACAAATTATTAAACAAACGTTCTGCAAAAGATCAGAAAGCCAAACATTTAAATAAACAAAAAGGACTAGTCATAATCACAATTTCTTTTTAACTTCCTATGTAGTAACAGTAACTTCAAAAGGCATTCACTATTACACCCATTCAACATCAAGAGAGCGAATACATGGAAGGAGACGAAACAAAACAGGGGACAACAACTCTTCCTTTCCTGCCCACATAAATCGTAATAAATCCATTGTTTTCTTTTTAGTGAGGAAAAAAACAACAACAATCAAGCAGGGGGAGGTTGAGATGAAGATGGACGGCTGCTAGACAGATGAGACGACTTTGTAAAATATACACCGTCAGATACGACTTGCTTTTCCATTTTCCTTTTTTTGTTCTTTTAATTCACTTCTAAGTAACAAAGATAACAAACAGTAAGGAGGTCTTGGTCAGCAAGTGGAGATGCCCCGGCATGAGAGAACCCCTGCCCCAGCTGTGATGGTTCCCACCAAAGAAGATGATTTCGCACTCAGACTGGACGCCCTCGAGTAGCTTGCGGCCGCACCCACGCCTGATGAGGTGAAGTAGGCTCCATTCAACATAAGGTCACCCTCGGACCTCCAATTCCAACCCTTCCAAACGCCCGTATCCGTGTTCACCCTCTTAGTCACCTGTTCAGTAAAACAGAACCCATCCTTCAGCCAACCTACCTGCACACATTAGCTCACCTGCCTACCCACCGACAACAGAGTTGACACAATAGCAATGTATCTAAAAGCCAAATAATGCATGAACGAATATAAGGAGAGTGGGTCAGTCTATAAATTAGTCGACTGGCCTATTCTGGCTTTGACTTGGTGGTGCAAGGTCATGGACGTCAGAGAGATGGGTCCAAACCGGCTCGACGGCATTGAAGGTCAGTGCGCAAGCCAAGGTGCAGAGGTACAAGTACACAGTTGTACATGATAAGCACGGAATTGGCCTGCTGCTTGGAATGACACGTTTGACAGAGCCCTGGTCCGAGAGGCACTATTAAAGCGAAGGGCTCGTGGGTCCATCCTTCTTATAAAGGATCCTGGTGACCGACACTGCAGTCTGATCAGAGACGAGTTCATAATGCTCCTATATTGATGCTGAACATAAATAGTGTAACCAGGCAATGGATCGGTACTAAACACGACATGATATTGACACTTATGTTTCTTTATAAATTTAATAAATGTAGTATAAAATAGCATAGTATACGTGTTCCCGTGTCCTGTATGATATGAAATCCAATATATATCTACTATCATCGATTTGAATACCTAAATCAGTTGCTTTTCTGGTTCAAATTCAATTTTTGGGTGCAGCTAAACTATTAGAACAGGTTTTTCTTGTTCTCTAGTATGCTTCAAATAGGTCAGCGTGGGCTCACCATAATGAAATAAGTTCAGGGTGATGGGTCAAGGGACCATGTATAACATAAAGTGCTTGGCCAAAGTAAAAGGCAGTGAATCCCCCACAAAAATCAAAATCGATGAAGGAAAGATCAAAAGTAGAAGGATATAATGAGGGAATGAGTGAAAGAGACGTTTTTACCTCTTTGGCAAAAGGGTTAAGGGGAGCCAAGTATCTGTTTCCCTGGCTATTGATGGTGGGGGATGCGCTTCCTCCTATGGCATACATCTCCCAGTGGGTGTAGTCATTATTCACAACGTGGAAGTACCCATGCCTGCACCTGTATTGTCCCACAAATGTGAACTAACAAGTTCAGCAAATTTCCCGAGAGAACGGTAAAAAGGCACCAACTTTATACAAAATAAGAAACAGTCGGTTCTTGTATGGTTTTTCACTGGGCATTGTCGGCAGACACTTGGGACAACCTCATAACGATCGGTCCACTGCCACTGCCTAGAGGACGGACCACTACGCCTGACTAGCTTAACTTTAACAATAAGCCAGTGAAGTAAGCCTCAGACCACATCATAGTCAAACACCAGCCTTCCCGCTAACTTGTAGATTACTGAGCCAGCCCCGTCGTTTTCTATTGACAACGATGAGGTAAGTTACGATACATGTCATTTTGGACCTATATGATACCGGTTATCAATAATATTAAATATTTGGATCCCAAAGTTCTAACTTCTAACTAACTGCCTGATGACCTTTCTTAATGTGCCCTTGGGTTTTGAACTCCTAAGCGGCAGAGCCATTGAGATATGCCCCCTTCGGGATAACTCCAATTGATTTATGGCGGTGACAATAGAAACTCTCGGTTGATTTCCTTTTTACCTGGGCATTCTTTGAATCAGCCCTTCACCAAAATGGTTGAAAGCAATGGTCACCTGCATGTCTTTATCCTTCTCGTACGAATCACTGTGACCCAATAGCATCACCTTCAACAATTAACAAACAAGGGAGATATGTGAGGCAAAAACTAGAAGCGAAGAAACGGCACAAACCAGAAAGCTCCAAAGTCGACACCACCCAAAACGAAAACAATTCGCAAGAAATCGACCAAAAGGGTCACCGTCGAGCGAAATTCCGTGTCTCGTAAGAGTTGGAAACGTTAATCCTCACCGGTATCTTTGACCACAGAACGAGACTCTCAAGCCACGACAAAATCCGCAATAAATAGGATGGGGAAAAATCAACCGATACACGGATTTCTTTTATAAAGGGCTTCATCTTTTCCTGATTATTATGCTTTTATGTAACCCAAAACGTTGGTTTTTATCTTGTTAAAGAAAATAACAAGTTGCTGAATCAAACAAGTCTCTATGCAGGCGAATCCAGTGAGACGGGTCATAGAGATCAAGAACCCCCACGAGAAAGGCCAACGTTGTCATAAATGAGCAGCAAGAATCGATGTGAAAGTGAGAAATGGGGGGAAACAGTTTCTTTGTGGAGGAAAGGAAGTAATGAACTGACCTCGTTATGGTGAGTGAAGTAATTGTTGGAGACGGTGATGGCGGTGGAGCCGATGACAGCATCAATGAGCCCATCGGCGCAATTGGATAGCGAGCAATGGTCGACCCAGATGTGGCTGGACCCGAATATGGACACGCCGTCCCCGTCGGCCATGGTGCGCCACCCGTAGTGTCTCGGAGAACTCCTGACCATGGCATTGCCCGTCGGCTTGCAATCATGGATGTGAATCCCGTGGATGATGATGTTGGTGACGAATTGGATGGTGATGCAGGCGCCATTGGCGATGTGGACGTTGACGCCGCGACCGTCGATGGTCTTGAAGCTGTTCATGATGAGCTCCTCCTTGAGCACAATGACCATGTCGCGTTTGAACACAATCCAGAGGGGCTCATCCTGGATCACAGCATGGCGGAGGGTGCCGGGGCGGGGGGTCACAGGATCGTCATCACGGGAGTCGGTCACGACATAGTATCGGCCATTGCGGCCGCCCAGAGCATTGCGGCCAAATCCGATTCCGCAATCGGCCAGCCGCTTCCGGTTGCGTGCCCAGTCGGGGTCACACCTCCAGCAGTCGTCTATAGGATTGCCGGTACCACATGAGAGGTAGCCCAGCTCCCTCCTCGCCGTACTGTTGCTAATGCTCCTGCCATACATGAAAGACGCAATGAATTCGATTCATCACGATTCACTCCTATACAAATCAATGCGGATCCTATAGAAAGCTAGAAAGAAGGCACTGCGAGTCGCAACACAAAATCAGGCCCGATGTGTGAAAAGATCCTCTCATATGTTATATGACCCCAAACAGGATCATACGGCAGACGATACAAGTACGTAGAGTTACTTTGACTCCGTTTTTGCGGTACATGACCAAATATGTGAAGGGGGACCTAGGCCATAAGCGCAATGAAGTGTGAGCTATCTTGATAGAGGCAAATTCCATTATGGTTGAGGGAGGACAATGGCCGCCAAGTTGGTGAGCGCATGGGAGTGAAGATCACCAACGACTTGTGAGAACTGATTGAACAAGATGTTTCCCCGATGTCATTTTGTTTCTTCTGTTGGGAGGGTAATTGTCTCTTAAATTTACTTAAAGCACTTAGACATTTATGAACATTAAACAAATATCGCTAACGAGTGCGTCCTGATATTCTTTTACCATTTATTGGAGTTAGATGACCGAAAAGTTGGCACAAGTAAATGTTCCTTAATTTAGTAAAGGAATTTCATAGCAGAAGAGAACGGTGTCAGGCATTGAAGTATCGTTCTAAGAAGTGCAATCATAACCGGGGAGGGGAATTAGATCGGAAGAGATCATCATCATCATATCTGATGGATCAGTCTAACTTGCTGTTGTTACAAAGAACTTGGGGAAGATGTAATCTGTAACTTGTTTTTTAACCCAAAGAACAGAAAATTAATACAAGATAGAGGGGGCGGGGTGGGGTGGTGGTTTGGGGGGTTAAAACATTGGAAACTATATCGTTTCATTTGGAATGATGGGGGCCAGTGGGTCAAGTGGCAAATTCGTTGACATATCAAATTAACAAGGGAAACAAGGGAAACAATAACCTTTTTGGGTTTGAAATGTTGATTACACAATTCACTTGGTTCTGATCAAGCCAAGCGGTAGTCAAGGATGCCAGCTTAAACCTCACTGAGCTCGGAATAGCTCTACCCACCTAAATGAAGCCACGGCTCGGTCAAAGACAGTGAAGCTTGAAAGGCCAGGAGCACATCCAACTCTAATCCAAGCTGTAGACAGAGGCATAAATTGAAAGGACAAAAGAAGCCTAAAGATGGATGGCGATGTGAAATAGTAAAAGTGACTATGGGTATACAAAATCTTCTTTGAAGATGTGATCCCTGCTTATTGGCAGCTTCACACAACGAGGGTGAGGATTTGAAAGGCTCGAACTTTCCCTTCCTAAAGAGAATATCAAAGCTCCACGTAGGATAGGGCCTTCCTGTCATTGAGTGAGACCGAGTTTTCCTTTTCTTGGTGGGACAAAATGTGGTGTAGGCCGAGAGAGAGAGAGATCTAACGGTATCTTATCTGAATGACCAATGAACCCGGCACATGAGTACCAAAGAAGCGTGAACGCTGACTTTTTGACCGTTAATTGAAGGGTTCTCTTCTTCGCTCAGACATCCAAACGGAACTCACATCTTAGTTGCTTGGTGCTCACGGTGGATGAGAATGGGAAAGCGCAAGGAATTAATTAGCTGGACGCAGACACTGGATCAATGGAGGATCCAGATCAGGGAGCTCATCTGATCCACTGCACAGTGATACTTTCCTGGCAAGATCACAAGATATTGAAAATGCATTCATGCAGCACACGGATCCGTGTGAATACGGAGATCGCACGGAATCGAAAATAAACAACAAAAAATAAGCATGAAAAAAACTACGGATGCATATTTCTTACTTACAAAAGGAATCTGAAACTTACATGGCGACCATCTCCGCTACAGCTTCTGGGTCTTCAACAATCGGATTAATCACAGACCTGCATAAACAAACAAGCAGAGAAGAAGTTAAGGAGACAGAAACATTTAATGGTGACCCACAAATGCACCATAAACAACCACCGGCACCATAAATGAAACTAGTGAAGAAAAGCACAGGTAGCAAGAAAGAGAAAAGGCGAACTGACATGTTGGATCTGATCATTTGCAGCTTCTGCCTTTCCGCTTCATGAGCTTCAATACTAATTCCTCTGAAAATTCACAGAAAAAAAGTCGAACAGCAAGCCGAATTATTTGCAAATTTCGAAATTTCATCTTTACCCATTTCCAGATGGGTAATTTGTGGGACATCCAGGGACCAACTTTCCAATTGGGTCGCTATGGTCATGTGGACAAAGAGAGATATATATAAATAAAAAGGGGGAACAGCACCGCCCCCGAAATAGAGAGATACGCAATCAGTGCAGTTAAACGAGAGAACGTGGTCATGATTCACGCCTCCAAGAGGCCCCAATGGTCTCTTTCACCGTTACGAACCAAGACGAAGGCGGAAAGCCCTACAAGAAAGGAAGAAAACCCCTGATGAATTTTCTGATGGAAGACCGGTTTCAGTTCTCACCGGCCCGAATCCCGAAAATAAGAAAGGTAACGCTGCCCCGCTTCTACACACGCATTAAACCCAGGCAACTACTTTCCTTTCGCGTCACACGATACATTAACATTAAGCACATGCGAAGCACGAGACAGTCAAACAGGGCACCCAGCGGGAGAGAGAGAGAGAGAGAGAGAAAGGAAGGAAGGAAAGAGTGGCACAGAAGAATGGAGCCGCGCAGTGCGTGAGACCCAACGGCTGGGGTTTTGCAACTCAGGAAACAAAAAGCCTTTCCTTGCCAAATTGCCGGAAATGCAGGACGGACTTTCGAGACCGACTATCAAAGTTGACGGGTAGAGAAGCGAACCATTATTGTGAATGCTGAGCGAACAAGAACTCGGACAAGAAGCAGGCCTGTTGATTCAGTCTTACACTGAAAATAGTTAAAAATAGCTCAGACGAGACATATGGTTGCATGCAGCGAGAAGTATAAAATGAATTTAAAAGGAAACGAAAAGAAGAACCAATTAGGTGGATAATATGCTGTTAGCGTCGACGAGATCCAACGTATGCCTGGAAAAGAACGCTTCGATGCCCGAAAACACTTTATTAATTTCCCTGTTTACTCAGTCAAGTGCAGCAGGCAGGCGCTACATAGATTAGATCTAAATAGAAAAAGTAAAAACCTGAACTACGTCGTATAAAAGAATGTGGAATTAACGCAGTTTTCACCCCTTCCCTTTGCCACCACGCTGTAAAATTTTCTGTGGAGCAACACCCTCCAGATTAACAATGAAGAAGTAAAGACACCGTCTACAGATTACAGAAGAGGACGTAGTCTTTCAACTCTAAGAAGAGTAGTGAAATTCGGTAATACAGAGAAGAGAAGTCTCAATAGTTCTCTTCACTATAGTGAACAATCAGACTCTTAGATTAAAACCATGATATACCAAAAAACAAATAGCAGAAGAAAAGTTGTAATTCTGAAAGCAAGGATGCAATAGAAGATCCGTAGATATTCTCACCCAACGCCCAAGTATTTCAAGAAATAACCACGGGACTAAAAAAACTACATGAACACGACTCAAATCCTTGTGCATTTTCACGAAAACGGACACAGGAAAAGCAAAAAATATCATGATAAAAGTATCAGAAGAAGCCATTCGATCAGAAAACAGGGCGAAATCAGACAAATTCTCCGTCGACAACACTACTATGCACTACATTCCCCCACTAAAAGCTCGCAAACTCCTCACAGTCATCCATAAGCCAAACAACCGCTTTTTCCCCACTTCCCGCTCTGAACCTTCAATACTCGAAGAATTCTCCACCAAACTCTGAAACCAGATCTCCGAACCTTTAAATTCCGTAAATCTTACCATGAAACAACAGATGCACGTAACCTAAACAAGCAGAGAGCTCAAAGCGAGCTCCTCATCCACAAACAAAAACAAGAAACGCGATCAGACTACAATGTACCTGAGATCCGTCTCTTCTCTGCTCCCGTGGACGCCGGAAATCCCTCCGACGCTCATTGCTATCAGCATCAGGGCCATATAGGCTAGGGTTTTGTTTCTGTACGCCATGGCTCCTCCCTCTCTGCTTCCACAGTACACTGAGAGAAGAAATAGAGAGTGAGAGAGGGAAGAGGAAGAGGAGAGGAAAAACGGAAAAAGCTAGGCAGTCAAAAAAAAACAACCATTCCCTCGGGTCTTTATAGAGAAAGCCTCGACCCGAACCCCTTAACCACGGTTAACCAAAATCCCTCAACCATGGTTATTCTCCTAACCCTCTCTTAACCGCCATCAACGGACTCCTCCACACGTACCACCACCGACTGCCACGTATTTCACACGTGCCATATTGCCACGTCACTATCTGCCACCACCTCAACGGACTCTCGCGGCCTTAACTGAACCTCGTTCCCCGGGACCCACTTCACCCACGTGGCTAGTGGGGTCTTTCTTTTTACATTTTTTATTTTCTTTTTATCGTATTTGTTTATTTTACTTATCTAATTATTTGTATATCCTGAAAAAACTTTGTACGTCGCTGTGTTAATGAATTAGTGCATGGGCCATCCTATCTTATAGGTCGACCGACATGTGCTAGCTGAGTTATGTGTTAGCTCGTGCTAGCGAGCCTAATAGAGCTTTACATACATTATATACAATATATAATTAATCTTAATTTCCATTTTTAACTTAGTTTCTCGCTCGAACTACTGAAGTATAGATGAACACGGAACCGAGCTTAGAGATTCGCGCTCGGGGGGGTCAAGCTTGAGCTCGGCATTTGCCAATTCGCGCTTGACCATGCTCGACCTGGGCTTGGCTCAATTACATCCCTAGAGTGAAAGCAACACGTTTTACTAGTACGGCGTATACCGGTTACCGATCATTCTTATTTGATATGTTTTTGGGTCTATTAAGCATAACATTTTTAGTGCTTCATTTGTGATAGTACATCTCATTGATTTATAATTAATCCAATATTTAAAATGTAATGGATTGGAAAGATTTGAAAAAGGGTCCCATATTTTGTAGTTAATATAATTAAAAATTTGTTAACACGACAGAGCAGATGCCGTCCATCGAATCAATGACATCTAACAAAATGCATCTAGACCGCTAATATTTTACGAAGTAAAAATAAATTGAGGTAACTAAAGACACACTCAAGAAAAGGAGAAGAGACGGTATTACATGGCGATGGTGATAAGACGGGCGACGGACTCCGGTATATTTTGAGTTTCGGCATGTTGGGTTGTAGATCGAAACTGTACCATGCATGTCAAGTTTTTTTTTTTCGAGACAAGAATACAATAACAATTAATTTCGATGAATCGAGTATGTTTGCTTCACAATCGTCAAGTGAAGGATTTATTAAGCTTAAAACCCAAGGTCATTGTTTTCTTAATGCTTATATATGCTCACATATTTATCAAAGAAATAATCGTAAAATAATTTGAGTAATATGTTCATCACACATCCTGATGATACCAATAATGTGATCTATGTTATGCTTTCACGCTATTTTTTATTATATTATGCTTCTAATATGTATAAAACATCATCTTGTTTTCTATAGTTAAATAATAACATAACACAAGATCGAGCTCAATGGCGATCGCGGTGACGAGTAGTCTAATATCTTTCTAAAAAAATTGCAATTAAACTCGTTTATTAAATTATTATTGTTATTATTTGTAACTAGGAGGTCACATCCCATGAAAGACCAGCTCCAGCCACTCCAAAACACACACGAGCTTAGTCTTGATGGTGTTTCCAATTCACATTCCACATGGGCAGCTATCGAACTGCTGGAATTGTTGCAGGATAGCATGGTCTTCCATTAAGCCTTTCAAAAATAAAATTTTTATATTATTTCCTACTTATTTCAGTTACATACATACGTTATTTAATTTTCAATAAGACTTTCCCTTGTACCTAACCCACCTTGTTTCACTCAATGCATCTTTGTGAGTGTGATAATCTGTACACAGAAACGAAGTTGTTAAATAATATTTGGTATTAGACATTTCTTAACTATTATCATCGTGTAAGACTATAGTAATATCATGTTTGATGTACATCACGAACGATTGTCCATTAAAGTCTGGTATGAGAAACTATCTAGCAACTCTCTATATGTATACACATATGTATATATATATATATATATATATATAGAGAGAGAGAGAGAGAGAGAAAGAAAGATTGCTTCTTGTACACATATCTCAGTCAAGTAAAAGTGAAGTTATCTCTTACTAAAGATTGACTGATTTTTAACAAATGAATTGATTGGCGTTCAGTGATCATCTATACATTTTTTTAAGATGGTGAACTCACTATATTCGAACCACAATTAATGAGTCATTAAGACTATACCCTAACTAATCGAATTATATAATGATAAGGTATAATAGACACGAGATGGTTTTGCTTGTACGCATAGTCCAATTTGTGATATCTTCCACGGATGATCATAAAATTCACACCAAAGTTTTAAGTAATGCAACATAGGTGCGGGGTTACAATGGGGAGGCGAGGGTGAGATGCGTGCACCGGGTATTGAATCGATGACCTTCAACTTCTGAGTTGATTCCCTAGCCTGGTGAGCTACGGCTTGTTGTGACGATATATGACAAATTTACGGCACTGCCCAATGTACAAAGTAAAAATAAATTTATGTATTCTTTTTTGTTATAAGAGGAGGTTGAAGCCTAACACACATATGCACTTTCTTGGGAGTCGAATTCTCTATCAGCTAGTGTTTTACCATTGAGTTAATGCTTTCAATGTAAATTTATGTATTATAAATGCTACTTTTTACATTATTTTGAACTAAAAATAATGTTACAACTACGATTTTATTTTTACAATACAATTAATCAATTAATTAATGATGATGATTTCCTCGACATCGGTGACTCCGTACAGTCTCACATGTTCATCGAAAGTTGGGAGTATGAATATCTTTTACAAATTTAAGAGAATACTTAAAAAGCAAAAAAAGACACCAATTGTCCTCTACCTCTATTTAAACATACCTGGTTCTTAATCGGTTTAGTGGTTTCAATCAAAACTAAACTGGATTAGATTGACATCAAAACCAATGAAACAATTACCGAAGACCATCCAGTTCGGTTACAGTTACACCTTTATAAAACAAATCAAACAGTTTTTTTTATAAATTTTATATTTTATAATAAAATTATTGGTTCCAAGCTGTTTCAGATTCAAATCCACTTATTAAAAGGTGTATATATATTATTTATATTTATGCATACTACTATTTTATATATACATATATATATCCTACTTATGTTTCTTTCTCCTTATTTATTTTTGCTGTTAAATATGTGTTTATTATATTTATTTTATAATTAACCCTTTCCTTCCCGTGAAACCATTATGTCACTCTAATCATGAAAGGAGGAGGTTCACACCCGTTGACTGATGGTAAAATTTTCCCTCTCATCTAATTTCCCGCATTACGACGCTGGCTGCACTGTATGTGACGGAAAGACCCTCACTTGTCCGGTGCTTCTTTTAAGCTTGCTTTGGACGGAAAATCGGTATACAAGGGCATAGAAGTCATTGTCTTCCTCGGATGATGGCCCCTATTCTTGCTTCTTTGTCCTTTGCCGGAAGAGTTAACGGCAGAATTTCTGCGCTATTTCGTTAGCCGTTAGCGGCGAAGGCAGCCACTAGCGGACAGGGAATGGATTTTCCCCCCCGTTTTTCCGTTATCCACCATAAAAGAAAACGCCCTTTCTTTATGAAAATTTACTGAAACGCCACATTACGCTTTCACCTAGGTAGATTTCGTGCTCTTGAATAGTTTTCGTTTCGTGTCGGAATTAATGGGCAAGGCGGGTTTGGCTGTAACGCAGTAAACAGCTTGGACCCTACATATCACATGTCAGGCGCTGTTGCAGCTATGGCAAGGATAAAAACGGGGACCCCGATCATGCATGTTGCGTACTCTCTCTCAGAATTAGCTTAATCAAAAAGATATTTGAATTTAAAAAACAAAAAATAACATTTTATTTTTTTGTACTTCATATTGAATATACCTACCTATGCATTAAATACTTTTAAAATTTAAACTTTATTATTGATCATACGATATAAGATCTTTAAGTGGATTTAAGCATCAACATATGAGTACACTAACAATGTATATATACATATATATATATATATATATATATAAATACACGTATGTTGATTTTGATAGGATGGTGGCATAATGTGTGTAGATCTTATTGGGCATGATAGAATTCGCGTGTCGGTAAAGGGCCCTCACAGTCCACGATGTTTTGTTTGGATGGTGCCATATCCCAATAATGTTTCATGTCTATATTTGTATCGTTATGAACTATGCTCATAGAAAACAACGAGGTATGTTGCTTGGCTGTGTATGTTAGGAACGTTAACTTTAATAGTACGAGTTTGGTTTAGAATATTGGACAAGAAGCAAAAGCTTTGTGTCAATGTCCACCCAAAATGACATGAAAAGAGGAGTTCATCATGTTCGGGATGACCTGTTTTGACACAAACACGAAAAAATGCTGGCACGAACACGACACTAAACACGTAATCGCCGCCGGTAATCACGGTTGATGCCGAATTCTTCATAACGCTTGCACGACAAAGATGAAGAACTAACTAGTTGAGAGTCGAACTCCCCACCAACAAAAACGGTCCTAAAATGCTCTGCCATTGAGCTAACCCTCTCAATGCCTTTTAAACCGTAGTTGTTAAAACAAAACGAGCTTTGTTTTATATCGAAAGCAAGGGGAGACCTCGATCACGTGACTCACAGAGAAGCAACAAGCACGCTTTGGGCTCCGTCACGTGACCGCTACGCGTGCTGGAAGGCGTACGTGCCGAGGAGATATCCTCCTCTTTGGCGGGTCATAACCAGACTCAGACCCGGCCCAGAGTGTCAAAGCTCATCCTGGTATTTGACTGGGACACCATCAGTCAAAAATGTCAAAGTTGGAATATTTTTCTTTTCTTTTTCTCTGGAAAAAAGGGATTTTGGCGTTGGGTGGTGGGGGTAATCATTGGGTCCGGATCCGAGGAATTGTTGGGCGGGAGAGGAAATTGGCGGACCCGATGATCCCGCCACGAAAGCCGTCCGTGGGTTGCTCTTTTTCTTTGGGTAAGTGGGTCGTGGACCCACCAGTCAGACAGACCCGGTCCCCGTGATCGCGGTGAGTCCGTTATAAGTAACCATCATTGGCGTCCGAGTCACTCTCTGGTCACGCCACCCAATCCCACGCCTACAAGTTTACTTAACCAGGGATGATTCTTGACCCAGAGAGAGTTTGTTTAGTGGGTAGGTACGTCTTAGTTTGACCCACAAAGAGAACCTAAGTAGCTAAGCTAACACGAACTTAGCCCACCTTTTCTTGGGTGCACATTACATAGAAAAAAAATGAATGTATAACAATAACTAAGTTTCTTCGTATATTAGTTGTTGTTGTTGTTGTTGTATAAGGTTGATCTTGTGCTACTACTACGGCTAATTCAACATAAGCTGAATATTTTATTATTATTTCATTTCAATACTTTTATGGGTTTTTTTTATGTTCACTGTCTAGCTTTCCATACAAGAAATTTCTTTGGTATTTTTTTCATGAGTTCAAATACAACAACAACTAAGCCTTTTCTCATACTAGATGGGGTCGGCTACATGAATTCTTTGTTTCTACAGAGCCTTATCATGTGCCATGTTAGCAATTAACTCACAATAAGCTAGATCATTCTTTATTGTTTCTTTCCAACACTTTTGTGGTCGTCTTCTACCTCTTTTAATAGTTTCAAAATCTAGTTTTTCATACATTTTTACATGGTTGATCTTTCTTTTTATATGTTCAAACCATCTTAAACGGTATTCTCATTTTATCCTTTATTGGTGTCACTCCTAATTTGTTTCTAATAAATTCATTATGTATACGGTCTTTTCTTATATGACCACTCATCTATCTCAACATCTTCATTTATGTAACAAATATCTTTTGTACATGTTGATGATTAACCGCCCAACACTTAGAACCATAAAACATGGCAAGTCTAATTGCTGCTCTATAATATTTACCTTTTAACTTTAATGGTATCTTCTTATCACAAAGAATACCCAATGGTCCTCTGCATTTTCACGTGTTCAAATAATCTAAATATTTTTTATTTTAGCATTTTATTGATGTTAATCTCAATTTAGCTTTGATAACCTCATTACAAACACCATTTTCCCTTGTGTGCTCACACAATCATCAAAACATCTTCATTTATCTCATGGATATCCTTTGCACATGCCAATAGATTTACAATATAATATGATAGGTCTATTACTATAAATATTTACTTTTTGATAATGGTAATTTGATAGATACATTACTAATTAGGTGTCCTTTCTGTCGAGAATATATTATCAAACTAAAATAAAAGATACATGCACGCATACACACACACACACACACACACACACACACACACACACACATATATATATATATATATATATATATATATATATATATATATATATATATATATATATTGTAAACTCAAACCTAACCCACTGGGGCTCATTGACGGTCGCACGAATTATTGAATCAACTATGCGCTAACATGAAACGAGTGGTGTATGACGACAATGGTGCTTTCACTGTTCACATTTAAATGGATTGTCAACATCGCCATATGGCTGGTAAAGTGTCACTAAGGCTTGATAGCTTAAGTGCATTATGATTCATTATCAGGTTGTTAAAGAGCTAATTCGAGCATCCTTTCTTTTATCGAACCCAGTAATGAAGGGACCAACCTCACCCACCATTGATTGAGCAAGTGGTAGGTCTACCAATCTAAGCCATAATTTTCAGAATTTTGTTTCCACTCATTAAGCTTAACCATGGAATTCAGTTTTGAAATCCGGCCAGGCGAAGCCGGAATTTTGCCTTTTCTACATATTCTTCAGCACATAAATTAAACATATGAAAAGAGGGAAGAATTTGTTTCCCACTATTGATTTAAGGAGAAGAAAGTGCAGAAATTTTTTATAATTCAACAGTAAAAACACATGACAATGTGGCCCAAGCGCGTCTCCGGCGTAAAGGAAATAAGCAACCACTTTTAGGCCCCAAAATTTTTAGGTTAAGACTTCCTAATTTTTCGGCCGTAGTTAATAAGGCCTCATCTCGGTCTTTAAGACTCAACCTGTGTCGACCCACTCCTGAAAAGGCCTCCCCAATTTTGTTCTTCTCTGCCCAAGTATGAGCAAGGATTTGGTCCACATTGTCTCAATTGCACCAAGACAGCATGCCGGTGGGTGACGCCTGGTCCGAGCTGGTCGGGGGCGGCGGGTCTAGTTGGGAATATAAGACACAATAGAAAAACTTGCATTAACACATCCCATTGAGTCCATGTTTGTGTCCAACTAAAATAACATGAACAAAAGGAACCATGCAAAGGTTGACATGTTTCTGAAACGAACATGAAATCTCATGATCAGATGAACACGACCTTAACACAAAAATGCAAGCAGCATAACATTGAACACGGAACCCAACTTGAAGAGATCATGCCATTTTTCGGTTCATCTAACCATGTAGCACACCCAACTTGGACCCGATTCTCACACGAACACGAAATGACACAACATGAACACCAAATTACCACCCCTAATGGTTTCTTCAGGGTAAAGTACCTAGTCTTAGATACTTGTTGGTGTTAGACATGAATGAACTCAGGAAATCTTTTAGGGTGGGGCGAATAGCCCACGACGATGTCGAGATACTTAACGGTAGGCTAAAAAACTTTTCAGGATGGGGCAAACTATGTAGTAAGTGCGAGACTTAAACAGGCTGACCGCACCTATTCGGTTTAACTTTCCGAATTATGGTGGTCCGGACACCCACCCACCGAGGCTCGATATAGATCCACCATTGGTTAGAGAGGTCCAACAATTGCTTGCTATGGCGCCCACTTGAGTCTAAACAAGTTTGATCGTGATGGGTTCACTCTGGCAGGTGCATGATAGACGCCAATAACTCGAAAGGATGCACTTATTTGAGGAGGCTTTTGTCGTATGGATTAGCTTATTTACCAACCATGGGCTTAAACAAAAAATGAACACATAAAAAACAAGAATAAGAAAAAACTTACATAGATGGAATGATTAAATATCTAATGGCTTAACCGCCGAAGATGCCGGAAAAATTCTACCGGTGGACCAAATGTTCTACTTAACCCAGTATCCGACTAACACGACACTTGATGTACACAAAATGACACGACACAAACACAAGCCAATGCCCTGCAAGTTGGTTGGTGATTAGTATAGTCACAAACATCTATCCTTTGGGAGCTTCGAGTGCTCCATTGCCAAAAGTGGGTTCTCGCCATAGCACCACCTTCACCGAAGGTGGGGGTTGCTGTTGAGGTCAGTTGGGTGGACCAAATGTTCTACTTAACCCAGTGTCCGGTTTCGGTTTGCCTGGAACCATGAACCACAATTGAACCGAAGCAGCATTTCAGTTTCATGTCCAATTCCAAACCGCATCAAAACTGGAAAAGATTAAAAAAAAATGCAAGAACTAGAGTAATTATCAAAAAGAGACCTAATCTACTGCTCGTTCCGTCAATTCTGGTTTAATGGGAGGAGTTCTAGTTCTGGTTCAGCCAGTTCCGATTGTGGCAAGTTTCTATCCATTTTTGCTCCGGTTAGTTGTTCCGGCCACTTTACAGACCAGACATGTCTAAGTGAAGGTATGCAAGCATGAAGCATGATTCACATTCTTCCATTTGCCGGAGACAACATTACTTGTTGCCTCTTCGAGAACCAATATCAGTTTTACTTGGTGCAACCAAGTCTCACCTCCTCGTTGCGAGATGCCCCGGCAATGGAAGGGAAGTGAATTGACAAATTCTATGAGAACCATAATTGCTCCCTATGCACTATTGGCTTTTCTTCCCTTTTCGTGCATGTATATGCCTTCACAAATTTGTAAGCATCTATTAATTTAACTAGCTTTGAATCGATGAGAGAGAAAGAAATGACATGAATCAGCAAGAATAGCTGTTTGCATTCTTGGAACATTCCACTTTGGACAAGAAGTTTGGTTTCAAGAATAAATTATAAAGAGAATGAGCACAAAGAGTTTTGGGTATGATTGTGAGAGTGGTCCATGACAAATGGATCAGTAGCTCGTAATGCAGGTTAGAATGTGACACCTTAATATTTTGGTGTGGAATCTTGCCATTTCTTTGACACAGGCATACACACATAGAGAGAGAAGGAATGGTCGTGCTTGAAACTCATTCATGCTTAAGTTCACTCAAACATCTCTTCCACTTCCTCATAACAATCAACAGTGGATACAACAACAACTAAGTCTTTTGTTTTACTAGATGGAGTCAGCTACATAAATTCTTTATTTTCAAAAAGCTATATCATTTGTCATACGGGTAGTTAACTCAACATGAGTTAGATCATTCTTTACGGTTTCTTTTTAACACTTTTGTGGTCTTCTTTCTCTTTTAACACTTTCTCAATCAATGGTGGAATTTTAAAAAGTAAAATATACCAATGTGCATTAAAGGCGAAGTATAAAAATACAATGTAAATTTTGCTTTTTAAATTCAAGTATCTACCATCGCTTATCGACAATAGAACTGTTCAAATAGATTTGGGCATGTATGGCTTTGAGCATATGCTGTTACCATTCTTTCTCTCATATATATATATATATGTGTGTGTGTGTGTGTGTGTGTGTGTGCACCTAATTATTTGTTAAAAACACCAAGACAACATCCTCCAAAATATGAACAGTTTAATCAAAAGAGATGAAAAATGCATACTAGAATCATAAAAGAAGAACTTTTCCCTTTTTAATGTTAACAACCAAAGGAAGTGCTTAAACCAATTTTATTTTCTACTACTTTAATTAATGAAAGAATATCGTCGTTTAAGGTGGTTTGCACATATAGAAAGGAGATCAAAAGAAGAACCTATAAGAAGGTACGAAAAACTAGAGTTTGAAAGTATTAAAAGAGGTAGAGGATGACCACAAAAGTGTTGGAAAGAAACAATAAAGAATGATTTAGCTTATTGTGAGTTAACTCATAACATGACACATGATAGGACTTGTGGAAACAAAGAATCCATGTAGCCGACCCTGTCTAGTATGGGAAAAGGCTTAGTTATTGTTTGTTGTACTTTTTTTAATTCAATGTTCAATCATGCACACACTAACCAATCATGTCCACACATTACTTTTGGGTGGTATGAGTGTAATAAAAATGGCTTTCGTGTTATTTAAAGCTCCTTACAAATTTTGAAAATTTATTCATGCCACCCAAAAATAATGGGTGGGCATGAGTGAGTGCAGGTGTCAATATGGGAAGGATTGAGTTTTTCACATATATATGTATATATATATATATATATATATATATATATATATATATATATGTGTGTATATGTATAAAGAGAGAGAATGTAGTTCATACTCAATACTTAATCGTACTAAATAGCTAATTTTGTATGATTTTACCACTTCAATCATGGTCTACCACCTTCAACTATTTCTCTACTTCTTGAAACTCCTTTATACCGGTTAAAACCACCACCATTATCACTAAGACTACCTAAAAAACTTAAATAAACCACTTATATATACAAATATTAAGGTGATGTAAGGTGACACTCAGTGATTGAAATTGTGAGACCATACACAACAAGCCATTGGGTATTGAGTACAGACTACTTCATCTATATATAGGTAGTGATAAATGTTGAAACTTCATTCATATTCAAATCTACTCAAACATCTCTATTATTTGATTAGTACGATCAAACATTCATCTCAAAGATAAAAACGGTTGAGATGATAGAGCAAATTTGGGCATGAATATATATATATATATATATATATATATATATATATATATATATATATATATAGAGAGAGAGAGAGAGAGAGAGAGAGAGAGGTATATGTTAACACATTTCAACCTTTCATCCATCTTTGGTGATGAATGGTTGAGATTTGAATCTATAAAGTAAAAAGTGCATGTATTTGGTATACTTTATTCACTTAAATACTCTTGATTTTAAATTTCAAATCTTAATCATCCATCACCAAAGATAGACGGTTGAGATTTATTTGGATTTGTTAGCACCTATGTATAAAATGAGATGGTTAGAATATTGACTGCTTCAATAGGATACTGAATCCTAACCTGCTCATCTAGCTTTACCCTATTGGTATGAACAGGTACATGAAAAGCAACATTTTCATTTATCTATGATGGTGGAAGTTGGGCGATATGAATACAGTTCACGAGTTCAATCAGGAGTAATTTAATTTGATGTTGATAATAACAATGACAATCTCGCACAAAGTCTCATGTCTCTCATGGTTAGGGGGCTCAAGGAAAAAAACTTGGAGGTCATGAGTTCAATAATAGGGGTGTTGCATTTTTGGTAGGGGGTCTGCACCAATATGTAGATAACTACAAACATAACTGAAGCTCCTCCAACAGAAACATGGCTTCGGGGACCCCGACTCTTGAACAGACATGCACCGAGATGCGACCATGGATGGTTCATCGAGAACGACATCGTCGATCGAACCGCAGGTTCACAAGGCAAAGGCTTGGATTTAGCAAGCTGTTTGCTAAGATATAAATATGATAAATACTGAGAAGAAAGGCATAAAAGTGTTCCATGTGCAAGTTAGTAGTCTGTCATTTTCATTATGGAATGTTGTAGCAGGACTCACTCTTGAATGGTTCTAATGCAATGCATGACCCAACTAAGATATGACAATGCAGTGTATGGTTATCAAGACAAAACAACTGAAGTCCTCAAGGGATGCACCAATTGTGGCTATGAATGTTTTCTAGATTTTACAAAAGAATTTTGGTCGCCAGAAACCCAATTCGTGGTAAAGCAAAGATGCACCTGCGATAAGTTACGCTTTCGAATCACTCTTATGCCTCCACTAGTCAGGGTGACTCAGCACAAGTTGACATGTTTATGAAAAATTATGTATCAAAAGACATTATACACTAAGGACCCTCCCCCCTCATCTCTCTCTCTCTCTCTCTCTCTCTCTCTCTCTCTATATATATATATATATATATATATATATATATAAAGAGATAGAATAGTAGCTGCATAATGTTCATATTCTATGGCCTTCTTACTAAAACATTTTCATCAATCTTTGATATTAATAGTGGATATTTGAATTACTTGGTATTTAATGTCATTAAATACAAAGTACAAAAGTACAGGGTATTTTTAATTCAAATATGTGCAATTGATCTTTGTGTTTTACAGTTGAAGGGTGAGGTTCTACATTAGCTCCATATGTAGCTATAAAATGAGATGTACCATACGTTAGCTCTATACGTTTATGTAAAGAATAGATCGATTAGCTTCCCGGGTTGGATCCACAGGTTCAGATGGTTTATGAAAGTTTCTACCATATGCCCAAACTCAAGCTCTCGTTAAGATTTGTCAAATTTTCAACATCAAAAAGCAATAATTTGTATTTTTAGGTACTCTTTTATATAATCTGGAGATGATTTTTCTATGGTGGATATTGTAGAACCCAAACCCATGTCTGGTACTAGTGAGGCAAAGCAAGTAGGGCCTGGATAACAAATATGAGACTTCATTAGATCCAAAATCGTATCTAATTAAGGACAACTTTGCAATTGGATCTTATTCAAGATCCATATCTAGTGCTACGAGAAAATTAGGTACTTATCATCCTTTAGTTAAATTAGTCTAGATGTATGGATCTGTTAAAATAAATTAGAGTGCCGATTATGTTTTAGTTAAACAATTTATTAGTTAGGGCACACAACTTTATTCCAAATATTTATTTCAATAAGTTCCTCATGGTGAGTGTAAAGGTAAATATCATTAAAGGGGAGGATTAAAGTGAATATGTTGAAATTTCTAGTTTTTCCTTTTACTTTCACTGTCTTTCTTTTCCCTTTAACTTTACAGTTATTAAAAATAAATTGGTGCCTGAATTTAGAAGTTGTCATTTGGGCATTGGCAGATTCAAAACTTGTTTCGGGTCCACCCAGCCACAATGTAGATCCACCGCTGCATTTAGGAGCACCTACGTATATGGTTTCAAATTGGGTCCAAGTCATTGAACCCACACTCATAGGGATGTTCATAGGATGGTGTGGGACCGAGGATCAAAATTTTTGCCCCAATTCCCGTTTCAGAACCTTATCCCCATCCCCTCGATGGGACCAAAAATGCCCCATCCCGGGAAAATGAGAGATGCTCAAACATAGGTTACACTTTTACGTATGAAATGAAACCTAATTTACATAAAATACATCTAAATTAGAATATATTATTACAGATAAAATGTAGAGAATGGTGATGAGTTTACGAATTCAAAAAATAAATAACACTTTCTTTTATTTATTTTCTCTTATAATTTGTTTTATTTTTAGATAAGCCTAAATTTACACAGAATCAAATAGAAGAAGGGTCGGGGCCATGTTCGCTGGACAGGGACATGCTATCCTTATTCCTGCCCCAATCTCCGTTGATGTTTTTCTTGCTTTCCTCATCCCATCCTTGTTTACACTCCCCAAATCCACTCCATTCCGAGCAAGTCCCATGAGGAAAGGAGATCCCCTTCCCATGAACATCCCTATGCACTCCGGAGAGAGAGAGAGAGAGATGACCATAAAAATACTAGCATATAGAGGACACAATAAATGGGATTGAGAACTTCACTATAGGTAGGTCCATTTTAAATGTGGTCACTCACAATCAATGGCCCAAAACTACATGTTGCCCTACTTTGAATAAGAGTCATATTCACTCTATTTAAAAAGAAAAGACTGTCAACATATGACAACCCTTGTGGAAGCATTGAATGAATGTTGTCTGTATAAAGCATAAACTTTGCTGCTCTCTTTACATAAAGAGATGCATACCACATTATCACAACAATGGATGATGGATTTCCTTCAATCCTTATAATTGAACAAAAGAATGAGTGCACTCACATGCTCATCTTCATTCTAACTATCCCTCCTGACAGTAGCGCGAGACCCCGAGCCTATGACCCTAACAAGAGCCATGAAATCTTATCCAGAGCCTTAGCTCAACGGCAGGGCACTCTAGCACTGTTGCTGCTGGTGGGGAGTTCGACCTCCAGATGAGCAAGACTGGACTAGAGACCAAGGCTAACCCCAAGAATCATGGTGAGGCATTTGTTGCAACTCATTATATTCATGATTATGCAAGCGTGGTTGGCTTCACTTCATGCTGCCAATTTAAGTGACAAACGTGCTGGGACTCATTCATGGTGGATGAGTGTACTTATAACCCCCTCATAATGTGAAAGATGATAGAAAAATGAAGAGGGAGATAGTGCACGCTCTCCCCGAGCATCGATCATGTGCCCACGCTTCAACAGTAGGCTGCGTTTGTGTATGATTCCAGCCAAGTTGATACTAAACGGGTCAAGGTTCCATTGTGTTTGATTCAAACCAAGTTGGTACATGGATTGGCCAAGTGAGAATTGGGCTGAGTCTGGATTTGGATCAGCCAAGTCAAAGCTACACGAATGAGCTTGGACTCTCTTTCTTAGTGTACATTCTATGTTTTCCAGTTCCAGTGACTCATTATCAAAATCCTCAGGTTTTTTTAGCAATCGTATCTTTTTCATTGATCAAAATTTGATTATTTTGGTACAATAGCAGAAAATCCACTTATACATTTGATATTTTGATAAGTTTGAAATAATATTAAAAATATATATTATGCCCTAACCTAACCCAATGACCCGTGACCGGGCCGCGCATCGCTTCTATGCCCTCATCTGCATTAAGGTGCTGCCAATAACGAAAATGGTGGTCCACCGTAGCTTTTACAGTTGTGAGGGCCTGGTTCTTAATAACATAACGTAGTTAACACCTTTCATAATAAGATGGTAGATGGAAAACCGGAGAAGATCTGGAGAGAAGCAAGCACCAGAACTTTAAGTACCGTATCGAGGAATGGAGAAATAGGGAAAAGATTGGAGTCTCATACACGAGAAACATGGCTTCCGTTGAATTGTACTTCAAATTGTTCTGTTCTTCACAGGCTATTGAGGTTCCGATAGACCCAATGCGACCCATTAGTTTTTGTTTTTCGTCAGTACACAGATCACATCTTGTCTACACGAAAACAAACTTTGTTTGATACTAAAACATACTTTTCGTCTAGGATTCACGCTGGGCATATATATATATATATATATATATATATAATCTACGTAAATATATCTAAAAATATTAATATATCATTAAATGCTTTTGCTTGAGCACTTTAAGTGTTCATTTGTTGAGATGATAAAATAAATTTCAGGATGGATAGTGATTGAATATTTACCACTATCTATATATTATTAAATATATGATATCTTTTGATGTGTAATCTTACATAAATATTTTCAACTTTCAATCTTTAGTATTAAACTATTGAGAAGATAAAATACTTTGCTCCATGTTGCATTAAATGTAAAGTTTGAAAGCACGTTAGTACTTTTAATTTAAAATCCTATTGTTAATATCACAAATCAAATGATGAAAATGTTGAAGTAATATTATGTACCTTAGATGTAAAATGCTTAAACGTCTACTTTGTATTTAACAAAGTATGGTGCATTAAATGGACAATACAATAGCATAAGTGAACATTTTAAAAATTGAATGATGAATTTTTTTAAAGTATTTTATGCATTTGAGAATATCATCCGTTTAACACTATCTCTTCTCTCTATATATATATTTATAAAGAGAGAGAGTACATATTCGTATCGGTTTAAACATCTTCATCATGATTAATAATAGAAATTTGAATTTAAAAAATATCAAGTGTAAAAATATAATAGTATTTTTTGCTTTTTAAATTTAAATCTCAATTGTTCGATCAAATGTTAAAGCTCTTTGAGTGAATTTGAATATCTATCGCTAACCCTATTACACGCCGGAGGAGAGAGAGACGTGGGAGGTCCCCCGCCCTATCACTAACCCTATTTATTCTTGTCCGGGCATGTTTTACTTTGGAGTTGGACTTCTTGGAGAATCACTACTCTAGTATCGTCATGAGTTCGATACTTGGGTCGTGCATCGGACTTCAGCCCCATTATATGAGAAACAAATGGTTGGTTATAGCTTTTCGTTAAATTTCAAGTTTGGGATCGAGCGGATGCCACACCTCAGCTCAGTGCAGATCCGCCATTGATGGTTTGCTCAAATTCACTAAGCTTGTTTCGGCCTTAGTTCTGCATGGTCTAAGCACGTGATCACACAAGTAATGAGAAGAGTCCAAACATCATGAAGATGAACTCGTTCATTTACTCGATTGAACTAACTTGCTTGATCGTGTAAGTTGTTGGTGGCCACTATCCGCTCCAATAACAAAACAATCATGAAATGGAGGAGAAAGGTCCTCTTTTCGGATGACTTGTCTTTTTATAAAAAATATTTATAGAAAACCTGTTTTGCTTTTTGAAAAAGATACAAACATCTCCTATATGAACATGAAATGACTTTAATAGAAAGCCAATAGAGAAAAACCTTCTAGAAGAAAAAATCAAGTATTTATACAACGAAAAACATAAAAAGTATACATAGAAAACAAACTATCTTATTGAGAAAACCTTATGCCAGTAATCGGATACCTCTCTCCCCTTCTGTTTTACGTTCTTCTTCTTCTTCTTTTCCTACTCCCTTGTAGGAATACTGCTTCCGCATCTTTCACAAAGGTGTTACTGAGGACTGTCGAGTTGCAAGTGGAAGCATCTCGGCCCTTCAGTGGTATCATAGCCTATGGATCGATTGGAACCTGCAAAAACAGGTACGCAATAACCAAGTATGTAAAAAAAAAAAGGAAAGGAGAAGAGGGTATAGGGAAGAGGGCACATGTTTTTTCTGACAAAAGGCCATAAACCGGGAACAAAGGGTCAAAAGGTCAAAAAATGGAACAAAAGGCCAAAAAATGGGAAAAAGGCCATAACAAGGGCTAAGAGGCCAAGGCAGAGCGGAGCACCTTCTCTCTCCTTGAGTCTCCCTCCTCTCCGTCTCTCTCTCCCTCTCTCGCGATTTTCATTTTTTCATTAAAACCGCGATGCAAAACTACGGTTTTCTCGAAAACCTATGGGGTAGCCGCCTCAGGCATTGAACTGAAAAGTCTATTCCGCCCTTGGTCATTCTATAAATTATCACTGGTCAAAATTGCTAAAAAGTCTAGATATTTTAAAGTAAAAAGATGTGTTTGCCCTTAACGAACAAAAGGATAATTCAGTCCTATGATAGTTTGTGAAAATTACGAAATACTAGTATGTTGAATTACGTAGTTACTCTTGAACATGTAGATATTCATAGGTTTGTCATTGAGTCAAAAGATAATTCTACCCTCTATTTTTAGGCAGAATTATAATTTCAAAATGAGGAACAAAATTACTATTCTATCTTCAATCAGTTTCGAAAATTTCTGAAAAAATAAGTATAATTTTACTATTATGTCATTGTTCTTTTAGAAATTTATCAAACTGGACATACAGATAAAATTATTGGTTTACCCCTAAAACTTTAAAGAAATTATAATGGCTGAAAATAAGGAAAATTTATAGATTTATCCCTATATTGGTTCTAAAATAACACAATCAGTTTAAAAATATTTTCAAAATGGTACCTAAGCACTATTTGAAATTGCTGTATGTACTTTGAGTTATTTTCAATTCAGTACTTGAATATTTTACAAATTACATTATGATGGTTGGCTATTAATTGTCTTATATATATGTTGCATGTTGAATGTTTCTCTTTTATTATTGATATTTTTGCCAAACAATTAAAAATGAACTCTAGAATTTCTGTATTGAAATTGGTAAAAACAAAAAAACTAAACAGTCTAAATTTTCAAATGCGAAAAAAATGTACTCCCATTGGTAGTTACATGAGAAGGTATAGACTATGTATTAAGAAAAACAATTCTACCTTTACTCCCAATGCAAGAGAAGAAGAAAATGAAATGTATAAAACATTCTTTAAATATAACACATTAACAAGAATATGTTGACTTATAGGAAAGATGACTTATCATAATCTTTAAAGAATTTGAGACCCCTAAAGAATTATTGGATTCTTTGACTATAAAAAATAATACTATAACAAGGAATATAATGTTAACACACTCCTTCACCTTCTATTGTGAATTCTGCTGTTAGATCTGTTTCGATCCTTCTCTGATTCCGCTGCATCACTGAAGATGCCGGCAAGGAATTTGCAAAGACGAAAGGTCCGTCAAATCAAACCGACTTGAGATTGTTGTTTGCGTGTAACATGTTAGGGTTAGAGTTGGTGACAAAAGAGACCCGTTGATTATCTGGGTTAGATACAAATGCTGAGTGGAATTTCTACTTTAATTTCTCATACCTTTTTACAAACATCGATCAAAGATTGTGGAAGGTCTAAGGTGGAAAGAAAATGAGATCAAGATCATGGACTTTACCAGATACTATGCTTTTTTGAAGTGTTTGCAATTGTTTCCGTGAGAAGAGTAAGCAACTTATAAAGTCTTATCCGACGTATGTTGGTTTAATGCCTTAGAACATAAGCAAATCCAAAGATGGCAGTGAATATAGTTCTGAAACAATATTGGCGAGAAGTTGGTTGATCATTATTCAGATTCAGATATTGCAAATGAGTTTTAATGTCAACTGTAGATCGAAGCTGATTTGCCTTTCCTTCGGCTCATTCCGTCCATCAACTCCATCAATCTGTTCGTTCTTTTCTAGAGATATATAACAAAATAGAGAACCCATGAGTTGAGGAATTAAGTATTTTGAAAGCAGAACGAAGGTCTCAACATGGAAATCATGGAGCATGACCTCCTTTTAAGATATAATAGCGATTGAGAATTCGTGTAGCTGGCTGCTTGATCAGCCTGAAAGAAGACTTCGGATTCTGATGAAGACGAAAGATGAGGTTTCGATTTCGATATTGGTCGGTCATTTGAGATGAACGGCTGGGACTAATAGTCAAGGATGTCGGCCATTTCGGCACCGTTCATTTTCGAGATGAACAGCATCAAAGCCCCTCAAAGGAGAAGTTTTTGTTGATCCTGATGCTCCATCTCGTCTGCATAGAACACCTGTGGTCTGTACACAGGCGTAACAGTGATTACTACCTTGAACAAAACGAAGCATAATTCTGACCTCAACTGCGTAGCTGCACTGCGCTACACAGCCGCCATGTGGATAAGAAAAATCCTTTCTCCTCACTTTCTGAACACGTCTGCATGAATGACGATACGTAGAGCAACACGCGTTGCCGCCCCACCACCTTTCTCTTTCTATAAAAGATCCTGCCCTCCACCACTCTCTTCACGCTTTTCTCTTTAGGAGTGAACTCTCTCCCTTGTCTGTTTGTGTTGAGATCCTAAGAAGCACTAACGAGCAGAAAGAATGGCAGATCAAGCTTAGTTTAGGGCTGGTGAAACCAAAGCTCATGCTCGGTATCTATTCGATCGAGAGAGAGAGTAATGTTATTAGTAAAGACTACAATGTACAAGGGTCAGTATTCGTAATCAACATGTTATGTTGTTTTTAGTAAGTTCTCTGTGTGTGTGAGAGAGAGACTTTTCGGCATTATATTCTAAAGGTTGTCTTTGAAAGTTCAATGGCGCAATTGATGCTTTAAACGGAAATTACCGTGACTGACTTGAATGTACAGGAGAAAACGGGGCAAGCTATTTACGGGGGAAGTGACGCAGCCCAAGCTGCCAAGGACAAAACCGGCAGCGGCGTTCAGATCATCAAGGACACAGAAGATGCCGCTAAGGAGAAGACGTCCGGAGCAGCTCAGTCGGCAAAAGACACTGCTTGCAAGGGCAAAGATCGAGCTGGTGGCTTCCTGCAGCAGGTGTGCGCATACACATACATAAGATTATGATCTTCATTATTCTTTCTTCTTCGATTTGATTATTGTGTGTGTGTGTGAGAGAGAGATATGGTTAACATGGGATGCGTCTTGATTTTTTGGACTGCAGACAGGGGAGCAGGTGAAGAGTATGGCTCGGGGAGCCGCTGATGCTGTGAAGAGCTCGCTTGGCTTGGGAGGAGCTGACCGTAACGATGACAACAAGCAATATTAGACTATGTATTGTGCAGTTTTCTCTCGTTGTATCGAGTTTCTGGTGCTGTTAGTTCAGTGCCTTCGGTGTTTTTCCTCTTTCCATGGTGGTCTCAATCTTGTTGAAAGAGCTGTTTGTTCTGGCCTTGTTTGTAGAAATACAATAAATCCGTTGTTTGATTACTAAAACCAATGGGAGGTGTTCTCTGATTATTTTCGACTGCGTATGCATGGGAAAATGATCCGGGTTATAGGTTATTTATGTGTTGACCTAAATAGTTCGGATCAAGCTCTGATTCAGTTTTGAATATTGCAATCCAAGTCCAAATCTGATACTGCAAGATCCAAGTAAATTTGATTCATTGATGGTGTGACCTCCATTCCTTGTTGAAACTTCAAACACATCGTGAAGCCATATGTGAGCTCCCCACCTCCTGAGATAACCTAGGTTAGGTTTTCTTTCAAACCACATCTCATATGGTGTAGTGAATACAATCTTACATGGTACTCTTTTGAGTATGTATACTGTTGTACTTATTGCTTTTCCCCATATAATAATATTCTCTTATTTTTCCCCACAGTGACCTTGTTAGGAATAAACCTCACTTCAAAATCTTTTTTTACTAAGGCAAGGACCGAAACCAGATTGCACCTTATAAATGGTACAATCAATACATTAGTCAATACAATCGGTTTGTCTTGTACAAAAATTCTAAAGTATTTAGTACCTAGAGAATTTGAGAAAGTATTATTTCTCATGTACACCCGATGTTCTCCTGATTTGTATTCTTTTACATCCATTGCATCTTCCTTCGTCTTCGAGACATGTCTCGTAGCTCCAGAGTCAATCCACCAATTAGTCATCGGGCGGTATATATACAGACATTATGATATTATAAAGATTATGTCATACTTCCATGATTGTCCGCGTTCTAGGTTGTTTCCTCTACCTTTCCTATTGCGGCGATCCTTCTTATAATGTCTAATCTTTCCACAACTAAAACACTTTACCCAAGAAGCATTTTCCTGCGTTTTCTTAAAAAATTAATCATCATTTTGTTATTCTTACCAAATCTTTTGTTTGATTTATTTATCTTTTGGTTGAGTTTGGAGCTAGAACCTATCTCATCTTTTACTATTAGCAAATTTTTTTTCTTGTTTTTACTCATATCTTCTTGCTCTATTGTTAGTTTTAGAAACAATTCAGAAAGGTTAATTTTTTGCCATAATCTGACGGCAGTGGTGACCATGTTCTATGACAAGAGAAAATTGTTCAGGATTGATAATATCTGTATCGGTTTCGATATGACTGATTTTACCATACCTAGGTCCCTAGCCATTACCAATATATGGTTAACATGTTCCACTATGTTGTCGTCTTCTTTCATCTTGAAGGAATTGTATTTCTGTAATAGCTAGTTTGATAGTTGTATCATATTTGGTTATTATGTAGTCGAATAACTCTTTTGCGGTCTCGTATTCTTCGAATACCCTGAACAAGTCATCCTCCATGTGTGTCAACAAGACAGTTCTTGCTATTGTGTCATCCCTTAGAAATATTTTATACATTTATATATGTTGCTTAGTTGTGTCTGATAGTAACGGATATACAATTTTCTTTAAGACATACTCAACACCTTCAAATGTTAGAGAAAATAGAATTCTTCTCTTCCATGTTTCAAAGTTTAGACCGTTTAACTTTTCGGTTTTTGCCAATTCTAACACACATATTCTAGAGTTCATTTTTATGTGTTTGGTAATTATAACAATTAGATGGTCTAAAAAGGAAGCAATTAACAAGCAACAAAACACACATAGCATGAATTTGGTTAGAATGATGAAGAACATCACAAAAATGAGTTAAAATAACTCATTTGTAATATATAAACAACCTGGGATAAATTTGTAATTTTCTTAAAAAGTTTTTACCTTTAATAATTTCCCAAAAATACCAAGGGTAAAATAGTAATTTGATCAGAAGTAAATCTATAATTTTGCTCCTGAATCTGAATTTGAAATTTTCTTAAAAGGATAGGAACAAATCTATCTTTTAACACAGTGATAGTATTGTAATAAACTTAATCGGGAAAGACAGTAATGTAAATTAATAGTCCGATATTTCATAATTTTCATAAACTATTGGAGGGTAAAATTGACTTTTTGACTAAGTAAGGGCAAAACATTCTTTTTACCCTAAAATATTTGGATATTTTCGTAATTTTGTCCAATGACAGTCTTGTAAAATTTAAAAACTGATCGAGGCAGAACAAACTTTTTAATCCACTGCCCGAGGCAATTTTCTAGGTGTTATAAAAGCATAGAGGAGAGAAAGTGAGCAAGAAATTTTCATAGAGAGAGACACCGCTTTCTGCCGCTCCGTCTCCTGGCCTGTAGCTGCCCACGACTTTTTGTCATTGGTTTTCGCCGTTCCTTCTCCTGACCCTTGGCCACTCGCGGTTGTTTTATTGTGACTGTCCTTTTGGCCACCCGTGCCCCTTGCCACTGTTCTACTGTCCTTTGGCCACCTGCGACCCTTGCCGTTGTTCTGTTGCTGGTGTTGTTTGGCTAGCTGCAACCCTTGTTATTGTTCTACTACGGGTGTCGTTTGGCTAGCCGCGACCCTTGTTGTTGTTCTACTGCAGGTGTCCTTTGGCCTATTGGACTTTAGCCACCCGCATCTCTTGCAGTTGTTCTATTTTTTTTTTTTATCGATCTTTGTCCTGTCTGACTCAGGTAGGGTTTGCCCTCTACCCTGTATCGACTCAAACTTAGTTATTTGCCATTGAAAAAACACAGGAAACTCTCCTCTTCTTCTCGGTTTGTTTTTTGTGTAGACTAACGCGTGCCTATTTGCAAGGTTAAAAACGAGGCTCCGATAACAAATGTGGCATTTTCGATTGTCTCCTTGTCAGATTTTGGCTTCTGTCGACCTTTGGTTCTTATCCGTCGACCTTTAGATTCCTGTTATCTTGCTTCTCAAGTACGCCTGGAGCAGAAGAATAAAGGTATGCTGTCTTTTTTGTTTGAGGTTTCCTCTCAATGGGGTTTTTATGGGAAGAAGTGTGGGTATCGGTATTCCGATGTATATGTCTCTTAACTGCGTTGTTCTATATTTATAGAGCAGTGCGTGCTCCTCTTTTAGGTTTATCTCACTGGGCTTTCCTCTTCGGGAGCCCTATATCGGGACTGTTACCGTATTATTTGGTAACGGTCGGGCGGTTTCACCCTTTATGGCCGTTATGACCATCCTTTGCATAACCGTGACTACACGTAATGGTTGGATAACCAGTCCAACCGTTTCTGTGCTGGGTTGCCGAGAATGATCACTGCCTTACTGAGAAAAACGAGCTTGACTGGTAATTTGTAGAAGCTAATTGTGACGTTATGAAACAAAGACATGCTTAATTAATTACTTTAATTCATATGGAGACTGATTGTGATCTCATGAAGAAAAAGCGCTTAAATTTGCTGTATATCATGGTTCATGCGACGTATCTTACAAAGCCATTAAACCCCAATCCGAGCTCAAATCGTTTAAGTTTGGGAAGACGCCGAAGAAAAGAGTTGTGAATAATGGAGATACAAGACGCTCGCTTCGATCTTTGGATCTTTCACAAGTTCGCTCTCTCGAGTGGTTTCATCGCCGGCTTCCACCACCCGTCCCATCGGCGCGGCACTTCGTTCAATGATTTCATTCTCATCCAGCAGCGAGAGCAAAGCCTTATTACTACTCCGGTTCTGGGTCTGATACGTGTTGGCCCAAATTAGTACTCCGGTTCTGGATCATAATCTGACTAGTTCGGATTCTATCCCATATTCAAACGAAACCAGCTCCCCATTGAATGCCAGCTAAAAGGTGCGTAGACCATGTATTTAAGATTTATGACCAAACCCGAATCCGAGTTTGATTGCTTGGATTCTGCATCGCAGATTCTGTTATGGCCCTTTTGGTCCATGGAACTTTAGTGCTGGAACTGCTATTTATGGTTCCAATTTCATTTGTAATGCAAATGCCGAACCCACAAGATACCAACAATTTATGGTTTTAAGGGACCCATCTTTCCACGAAACTTGAAAATCAAGTGATACCCAAATGGCTGTGATTCTTTTCTGGACTTTCATCGAACTTGCACCTCATGCCAAGTCCAATTATGCTTGCCATTCAAATATGAAATTCTCAATAAAACTCTGTGTTCTGGTCCTCAAAAGTTCCAGGCCCGCAAATTCGGAGAATTCCGTAGGGGTGTTTGAAGCAGAGTCCGGGATTAGGGAACTGGAACCAGCTCCAGCGGCCACTACTAGGGTGTCGGCCGCTGATGAGCCTTGTATTTACTGCTGGCCGAGGTCAAGGACTGGACCAGGAGTTCCAGTTCCATAATCCCAGGCCTCGGCGTTAAAGTCCCCCTGCGCAAACGGGGTTCTCACATGAAAATTCTTCCCGCGAGCGGCAAAGGTACTGAGATTACAAAATTACTCTCCCAATTATAAACACAAATCTTCCTTTCGTTAGGGTTTCCCTCTCCACTCCGCCTTCTCCGTTCCGGCATATCTCCGTCGCCTGAGAAGTGAGAACCCTGGTAGAGGCTATTATCTTCCGATGGGAACGCCGGAGACGTCGAGGGAGCCGTGCCCGGACCGAATCCTTGACGACATCGGCGGAGCGTTTGCGATGGGCGCCGTGGGCGGCTCCGCCTTCCACTTCATCAAGGGCCTCTACAACTCGCCGAGGGGCGAGCGGTTTGCCGGAGGCGCCGAGTCCGTCCGGATGAACGCCCCCCGCATTGGCGGGAGCTTCGCAGTCTGGGGCGCCCTTTTCTCCACTTTCGATTGCTCAATGGTCTACCTCCGCCAGAAGGAGGATCCTTGGAATTCCATTATCGCCGGTGCTGCCACCGGGGGCTTCCTACAGATGCGCCAGGGCATCAGTGCGGCGTCCAGGGCCGCCATCTTCGGCGGCGTCCTCTTGGCCCTCATCGAGGGGGCTGGGATCATGCTCAATAAGGTGCTCAGCGTCCCGCAGAATATGCCGCCTATGGAAGAGCCCTTTCCGGCGATGATGAACCCCTCTGCTAGCGGCATCAGAATCGGAAATGATCAGGGGTCGCCGAAGGGGGAGGATTCCTCTTCATGGTTCGGAGGGATATTTGGGGCTAAGAAGAAGAAGGAGGAGGCCACTAAGGGTTCAGCGAAGACGGAGATTTTGGAGAGCTTCGACGGACCGAGCCCTCCCATTCCGAAGTTCGAATACAAGTAAGATAGGTCTTCTTTCTTCGATCTCCCGACGTTGAGGTGAGTTTCTTTGTTGCCCAAGTTGTCTTCCTATTAATCTATGACTATTATTTCTTCTGATACGCATATTTTCTTAATATGCATTACCGACTAGGACTGTGTCAAACTTCTCTAGTGGCTTTTGTGCTCCTGGTTTGTAGAAGGTTTTGTCTGTTTTCACCATACAAAAAAGGCTAATGCGATTCAGTTTTCGTTTTGTGGAACGAATTACGGTTGATATGCTTTTGCTACCTGCTGACTTAACGTGAGACATGCAGTTTTATTAGTGAGTAGTCTGCCATTGATCTTCTGAGCATCACAATTGTTCGGGGTCTTTGGGTCAAGTTAGAACCGTATTTTTCTGTGTTGGGTATCTTTGTTAAAGATATTTGCTCGTTGGAACGAGAAGTCTGCAGATCTTTTTCTCCTAGATAAATGCCGTCTCTTTTTCTATATTCTACTTTCTTGAGTTGGTTCTCTTATTGTTGTTGCTTGCTTTTCTTCGTTGCTTAGGTTAGTGGTCGGAGAAAACGGTGACAAGCAGATAGATGAAAACTGATCGTGTTAACATAAGTGGAATATATGCTAGTTGTGAAACATCATTACAGGTTTTCAATTACACGGTCAAGCGAAAAAAAATGGGAGTACATTACGCTTGTTTATTATGATCAATCATCTCTTTCAAGTGGAATGTTTAGTGGAGAAACTTCATTCCATGTTGGGGAGGACGTTGATATAAATTGATCTATGTGCTTGATACGTGGGTCTGCAAATGAAGCTCACAAGGCTATTTTTGAAGCATATTCTTGCAGGCTTTAGTATTGGAGTGATCTTGAATAACAGGGTTTTCTGTGTGTAGTTTGTTGGATTAGGTAGATGACCAATGGCACCGGTGATACTCAGAGCACATTGCAAGATTTTCTTTTGATGAGTCCTCCTATGCCTTGTTCCTTCCTTCTACTTATTGAGCTATGCGGGTCTTGAGAGTGGAGATATCTTGACATATTGTTGGTTTCCTTTTTAGGTGAATAGAGAACAATTGAGAAGGTTGGAGTACAATGATGAATTCTAGGTCTTGCTTTTCTTGATTTTAAACTATAATCTTCCACTTAATAATTATTCAACCAGGAAAAGCTTGCATCTAATAATGTTATATGCGGTGGAAAATATTTTTCACACTAGGTGGTATTGGCTACAAGATGCAGCACAATGATATGACGTTTGGTGTTCTAAAGTATCTAATGTATTAGTGTTGGTAAGATTGCACATCATGATAAGAAGTTTGACAAAGTGCGACTTTAGTTGTCAACTACCTAACTCGAGTACTCTTTATCCTAAGTATCCAATGCATTAGTGTTGGAAAGATTGCACGTTCAATGTTAGCTACCTAACTCGAGTCATCTTTATCGAAGTGTGAAGTTTGACACAGTTTGACTTTAGTTGTCAAGTACCTAACTCCAAGTATCCTTTATCCTAAGTATCCAATGCATTAGTGTTGGAAAGATTGCACATGTAATGTTAGCTACCTAACTGGAGCCATCTTTATCCAGGTGTGGGATTGATTATAGAAGGCAAACCTTCACAACAGGTAGAGCTATCCAGAAATTATTGCAATAATTTGTGATAAACGTTTCTATGTAAGTCTGAAGATCTTAGGCTAGGTTTATGCAAGTCAAGACTATCTTCAATGCTTGGTGCAAACATTTCGTGCTAGCCTTTAGTTCCTATTGTGACATGATGCAACTACATTGGATTCATGGATGACAGTGGACAACATCTTTAAAGAAATCCACCAACATTGAGAAACGTACACGAGCTAAATGCTTAGCACTTGAGGTGCTTAGGAGAAAGCAATATCCAAAGACTTGGGTGATTTAGGGTCTCCTTTGAGTCTTCATAAGAGCTTTTCTTATGCACGTGTGATGTGACACATTTACACTGGCTTTGGTTACACATGGCTGATTCCAGGTGGCAACTCAAAACCACTGGTTCTAGTTGGCCTGCGACTTTCAACCGTAACTAAACCAATCCTGTGCTGGTGTCAGTTAGTGTTCTTTAACCTCCAGTAAACATGATCGATGGTGCACTCAAACCGGTTCATAACTTCATATTGTTCAAAATTCAAATAGGTAATCCATATATTTCATGTATATTGAAACTAAAAAGATATGTAGGTCATAAATTGACAATTCAGTTATTCATAATTTCATTGACTATCTAGCTAAAAATAATCAATATTTAACAAAAGTACATTATGGTTTCAAGTTCTTCAATTTGGTCCATGTGGTTTGTAAACTGTTCTGTACTAACCTATGGCTTTCGATGTTTATTAGTTTACCCAAATGCCTAACGTTGTTACTCTTAACCGATGTGGGACATCATACCAAAAAGACCAAATTCAAAAAACTGGAAAGCCTCACAAATCACAATACTTTTGTGAAGTTTTTCCTTGAAAAGATATGCAGCCAATCAATAACTTATTGACTGTCTAAGGGAAGCCAACAGCCAGACCAACCTGGACAATTAGATATCCTTTATAATTCAAATTTCTATTTTATTTTTTTTTATACCTGTTCATACCCGTCAGTTACATAGTGTGTCTAGAACTGGTTAATCCAAAACCTCCTATATCTAACCACCAGTTTAAGTCAGTTTACGATCCAGCTTATAAAGTAGCAACTATAGAGAACAAATAAAATAAGAAACAAATTTTAAAAATTGATCTAGTTGGTCAGTCATCTTGGCTGACAACTTGGCTCACTCAATCAGTCAGTCAATGAGTTATCAATCAATGGCGGACTCTGTGTTTACTTTTTTGAATTTCGATATGAATCATCAGGTTCTAATCTGTAAGGCTTGGGGCCCCAGTTTTAATGTGGTTAGCTAAGCACCTGAACTATAACCAAACTGGGAACCTCTCGGGTTTGGTTTCGATTTTGGTTTGCTGGTTCTGATTAGGGCTGGTTCCAGGACAGGCTCTGTTCCAGTTCAAACAGGCCATGTTCATCTTCAATATCTATTGCTTATAAACGAGCATGACCTTTATTCTGTAGATGATCCCAAGATCTTGAGTATGGCATTAAGTGACAGACAACCAACATAAAGCATCGTTGGATATGTGACCATGGAGTGTGATCTTTCTAACATTTTCAATTGAAATCCCAGTAGGATTTTGAAGTTATATATGCTTTCGCGAGAGCAATGATGAGATTGGGAAGTCCTAATGTTGCCATCCTCTATGGAACTGTACCTGCCGTAGAAAACTTGATTAGGGAAGAGGTTCTTTTATTTGATATAGGTTTCTAACTTCATATATGCAAGAAAAGCTTGGTGGTTCGAATGCAAAGGTACTTACCCTACAATTAGGAGATTTTCAAGAGGTTAGTGTGTGAACCTAGAAGAAAACTAACTCTAGTGGCCTTGTATAAAATGTAAAGAGAGTACATTTCCTCTAGAGTTGAACAATCCTAACCATGTGATGTGCCCTCTTTATCTATCCATTTTGTCCTTCAAATCTGTCATTCATTTTAACTGTTCTTCATGTAATCCACCTTATAGTCCCTATTTTCTGCCAAAGCCGCCTTTATCGAAAAAGGTGATTGGGCAAGGACATAGAGAAGGAGATCTTTATGTCATGAATAATTTAGTTATGTCAAATTTTGAAACTTGTGGGATTACTTGTAATTATTTTGAGCTTTGGAAGAAAAGATTGGGGCATCTTGATGTAAACAAAATGAAAAATTATCCATGGATAAAGATCAATAAAAAGAATGATTTCATTTTTAAAATTGTCTTTTTGGCAAAACACGTCATGCACCATTTGGTGATAGAATATTTATCACAAAAAGGCTTTTAAATTAGTACACTCAGATTTGGGGACCCTCTCCCATAACCTCAAAAGGAGGAGTGACATTATGTTATTTTTGTAGATATTTTACTCGACACACTTAGATATATTTCTTGAAATATAAATCGAAGTTTTTAAAACTCCGCCCATGTAAGGGTTCACCCTTGCATGATCGATCTCAAACCCGGATAAAGGAGGAGGGTTGCATTAGGCTTTCGACAACCAACGTAAAACTTTGTCAGATTTTTATACCATGAATTATACAAATTATGAGCATTGCGTTGGGGTGTTTCTTCTTATCGACGCGTTGTAGAGCGCAAATGCAATGAAAAGTAAGCAAGGGTCTCTATATTTTCTCGCCCGAATGTAGTGAAACAATTGTAGAGAGAGTTCCTACATCATGGATGGGTGTGGGTAAAGAAGCTAGTCTCGCTACATTGTTGCCTTAATCTAGTGAGCAAATTGTAGAGGGGGTTTCCGCATTTTTCAGTATGAACGAATGTGGGGATAAGGAAGCTAGTCCTAGATAATAAGATTCATATTGGTTCTTAGAATATCAGAACATTGTTCGGTAAGCTAACAGAGGTGATAACTACTATGATTCGAAGAAAGATTCATATTCTATGTTTATAAGACAAAGTGGGTTGGAGAAAAAACAAAGGAGATTGAGGATACATGTTTTAAATTATGGTAGCATAGGTTTTGAATATGGTTTGTGTTTATGCACCCGAAGTAGGACTAGAAGATAGTATAAAAAAAGGTTTTTGGGAAGAGTTAGATAACGTGGTTAAAAGAATTCCACAAAGGGAGATGAAGAGGCATTAGGATATCAAGGTATTCATGAAAACTTTGATTTTTGGGATATAAACGAGGAAGGTAGAGAGATCGTAAATTTTGCTATGGCTTCTAATCTGTTTATAGTCAATACAATCTTCAAAAATTGAGATGAACATTTAATTACTTGTAAGGGTGGCTTATCACAAACACAAATTGATTATTTTGTTTGTAGGAAAAAAATAGATCATGTTGTAAAGATTGCAAGGTAATTCCAGGAGAAAGCTCAACCACCTAACATCGACTTTTAGTTATGAATTTACAGGTAAAAAAGTAGACAAAAAAGAAAAGAGTGCACCAAGCTATTCACTCTAAGTGGTGGAACCTCAAAAGCAAGAAAGAAGGTATATTTAAACAGAAATTCTTTAAAGGAGATGCTTTAAATTATGTTGTTACACGTTGTGATATGTGGAACAATATGACTATATATATTAGGAAAAGTGGCGAAAGATGTATTGTGCATCTAAGATGTACTCACACAAAGAGAAGCTTGGTGGTGGAGTGAAGTCATGTAAGATACAATCTAGGCAAAGATGGCACATTACCAATTACATTATGCTAAAAAGACTCGTGAAACTTTAGAGGCTTATAAGAAAGCAAAGAAAGAAAAAAAGAGTAAGTAAAATAAAAGCTAAAATTTGAGAGGATTTATATAAAAGGCTCAACTCAAGAGAGAGTGAAAGAGATGTTTTTAAGATAGCTAGGGCTAGAGATAAGAAAACTAAGTATTTTACTTTTGTTAGATGCATCAAAGACGAGGATGTGAAAATTCTAGTGGCAAATGATCATATAAAAAATAAATGAGAAAATTATTTTTATAAGTTTTTAATAAAAATAAAAATATAAGTATTAGCTTAGGAGAGTTAGCAAAAAAAAAAGTATAAACAGTGTTGTATTCAAAAGAATGAAGTCGAAGAGGACCTTAAACATATGAAGGTTGTAAATCTGTAGGACAAGACAATATTTCTATATAAGTCTGGAAAATCTTAAGAGAGAGGAATCACTTGGCTTACAAGACTATTTAATAAAATATGGAGAAATCAAAAAATGCTCGAAGAATGGAGAGTGAGTACACTTATACCCATATACAAGAACAAGGGAGACATTCAAAATTGTATGAATTATTGGGGTATCAAGTTAATGAGCTATACTATGAAATTACGAGAAAGAATGATCGAACGTAGGTTAAGGCAAGTATCGAGTACATCAGATGACCAATTTAGATTTATATCAAACAGATCTACTATTGAAACAATTCACCTTTCGAGACATCTTATAGAATATTTTAGAGCAAAAAAGAAAGACCTTCACACGATATTTATTGATTTAGAAAAAGCTTACGATAGGGTATCGAGGGAGCTTCTTTGGAGAACCTTGAAAAGAAAAGGTATCCCATTGACATACATAAACCTTATAAGAGACATGTACGATAGTGCAAAAACACGTGTGAGGTCTCAGGAATGAATGACAAACTTCTTTGAAGTTAATATTGGGTTACATAAGGATCAACTTTAAGTCCATACTTATTTATAATGGTGATTAATGAGTTTACAAAATATATTCAAGATGAAAGTGGAGTCTAAGGAAAAAGTTAATAGAAAATTGGAACTATGGAGAGAAACATTAGAAAGTAAAGACTTCCGACTTAGTATAACAAAAACAAAATGTATGTAATGTAAGTTTGATCATTTGGTTACTTAAGATGACATAAAAATTAAAATTGGCACACATTGCATAAAAAAAAGTTTTAAATACCTTGGGTCAACTTTTTAGAGTGATGGAAGAATTGATGGAGATGTTACACACAAAATTAATGCTGGTTGGTTAAAATTGAGAAGAACATCATTTATTCTTTGTGATAAAAAGATACCATTAAAGTTAAAAGGTAAATATTATAGTGTCAGGAGTTAATCATCAACATATACAAAAGATATTTATGGCAGAAATGAAGATGTTGAGATGGATGGGCGATTATAAAATGAAAGACAATATACATAATAAGGTTATTAGAAACAAATTGGAAGTGATACTAATAGAGGATAAAATAAGAGAATATTGTTTAAGATGGTTTAAACATATACAAAGAAGATCAAAAGAAGCGCACGTAAGAAAGTATGAAAAACTAGATTTTTAAAGTATTAAAAGAGGTAGAGAATGATCACAAAAGTGTTGAAAAGAAACAATAAAGAATGATCTAGCTTATGTTGAGTTACTTGTTAAAGAAACAATAAAGAATGTTCTAGCTTATGTTGAGTTATTTGTTAACATGACACGTGATAGGGCTTTGTGAAAACAAAGAATCCATTTAGTCGACCCCATCTAGTATGAAAAAAGGCTTTGTTGTATAAATGAAAGTTTTAAAATATTTTTTGATTTTTCATAATGATCAAGACCAATTTTTGAAACTAATATAAAAATCCTAAGAACCGACTGCGAGGGTGAATATCGATAAATTGACTTCAAAAATTATCTTAAAGAAAATGAAATTTAACATAAAAACTCTTGGACCAAAACTCTCAAATAAAATGAAATAACTGAAAGAAAACATACATATTTTTGAAACTATTAAAACTTTGTTATTAGCTAGTAAATTTCCTAAACACTTGTAGGTCGAAGTTGTTCTAACATCTGTATATTTGATAAATAGAATGTCATCATTCAAGCTTGAAAATTATTCTCTCATAGAAAAATTGTTTTTAATAAAATAAACTTAGTTATGATCGATTGATTGTTTTTTGAGTGTAAATGTTATATTTATACCGATGAGAATGATAAGTTAAGTTTAAAGTAATATGTTTTTCTTGGGTATGGTACTGATAAAAAGGGATATAGGTGTTATGATCCAAAAAAAGATACTCTATGTGTCTAGAGATGTCAAATTCATTGAAGATGAATTTTATTATGGAAATGAATCTCAAAGAACACAAAATGTTATCATACATTTTTGGATGAAATATCAGATGAAAAGTTAGATGAAAATGAGGTAAAGAGGATAGTATGATTAAACTACGAGATGAATATAGAAACCTTGAAACAAGAGAATATGTTCCAACACCCTTTTCAACATCGTTATGTAAGAAAGAAAATGAGGAAGTAAAGAGGATAGTATGATTCATGCTACAAGATGAATCTAGAAACCTTGAAACAAGAGAATATGTTCCAACACCCTTTCAACATCATTATGTAAGAAGGAATCATAAAACCCCTTCAAAGATGCATGTCCTATGAATCATTTCAACCACAACATAGAAATCACATAGCTACCTTATCAAGTATTCTTGAACCCAATCATTATGAACAAGCAAAAAATAATTTAGAACGGAGGAAAGCCATGAATGTTGAATTAAAAGCTCTAGAAAGAAATTGTATTTTAGATATTGTTCTGAAACGTAAAGAAAAGAAAATTAATGGGTCTATAAGGTCAAAACTCGTAATGATGGTTATATTGAAAGGTATAAAGCACGACTTGTGACTAAGGGGTACTCCTAATAATATGTGATTGATTATGAGGAAACATTTGCACTGATTGCCAGTATGGGTACTGTTTGTATTTTAATTTCTATTTGTGTATTTAAAGAATAAGATATATATCAATTGGACATTAAAAATGTCTTTTTGAATGAAAACCTTAATAAAGAAATCTATATGGCTCCCCCTACAAAATTCGTTGTTCTAAGTAACATATTAAACTAAAAAGGCTTTATATGAACTCAAACAAGTTCTTAAGGCTTGGTTTAATATATTTGAGTACTTTATGCATGCTCAAAATTTTTGCTCTTGTTATAATGACATTGTCTTATTTGTGAGAAAAACTGGTGTAGATATTGTGATTCTACTTCTGTATGTAGATGATATGATCATCACCGGAAGTGATGAAAATAAGATATTACAAATAAAAAGAGATTTACATAAAGAAATTGAAATAAAAGATCTTGGACTTCTTAATTATTTTTTGGGAATATAAATAACCCGTAATACTAGAAGTTATTTTACTTTACAAACAAAGTTTGCTAGTGATATTGTTAACAAGTCAGGATTGACAAATGATAAGAAAGTTGACAATCCATGGATCCAAATTATAAATTGTTGCAAATCGGAAACACTTTGAGTCTTGAAGGTATGGAAGATTGGTTGGAAAGACTTATCTATCTCAACATAACATCACTAGACATCTCTTTTGCAGTTGGGGTAGTAAGTCAATTCATGCAAACTCCACATATAGATCATTGGGATACGGTGACTAGAATTTTTGAGATACATCAAGGCTCTTGGTGCGGGATTATTCTTTGAAGATAAAGGGAACACTCAAATAATTGAATCTTGTGATGCAGTTAAGGCCAAGTTCTCTATGATAGGCGTTCCAAATCGGGATATTGTGTCATTGTTGGGTGAGAAATCTTGTTTCATGGAAAAATAAAAAAGCAAAAATGTTGTTGCACGATCTAATGCAAAAAGTAGAATATAGAGTCATGAGTTCATTTACTTATGAACTTATTTAGTTAAAATAGCTACTTAAAGAGCTTGAAGTTTGGGGAAGATTATGAAAATGATGACATTTGTGATAATCAAAGTTGACTATTGCATATCACCTCTAATCCAATGTTTCAACTGTGAGAACTAAACATATTGAGATAGACTATCACTATGTTAGGGAAGAATGCTTGAACAAAAGAGTGACTTTGTGTTATGTTCCTTCAAAGCTACAATTGATAGATTTTTTTATCAAATCCTTGTTAGCCCCTAGGTTTATGTTTTTATTCGATAAACATTCGGTATATACACCATAAGTTTGAGGAGGGTGTTAAATTGTATTATACTTCAAGACCTCAATAGCTACACCAAGTTGTCATTGGGGATACTCCCAATGGCTAGTTGTTGCAGTTTCTATCCGACAAACATTCGGTATATACATCGTAAGTTTGAGGAGGGTGTTAAATTATAATATACCTCAAGGCCTCAACGGCTACAACAAGTTGTTGTTGGGGACACTCCCAATGGCTAGTTGTTGCAACCATTGGGAGCAGATCTCTCTCATGTAAAATCAACTCTCACTCTCTTTTTTAAAAACCTTTATAAATAGAGAAGATATCTTATTATTAAATTAGAGCTTTCCATGCTCTTTTGACTTGTTGTTTGATATTCGGTTTAGCTTTTACATCAAATGTTGGGTGGTTTCTTTGGCGATATGGCTTGTTAAGAATCCTTCGGGATTGTTTGTGTTTGAGTTTGTGGATTATTTTGTCGAGATATTAGTGATATTTTTATGCATCGTTAGGTATCTTTAGGTAAACCTTTTATCATTAACATATTCTGCCCAATCAATATCACTATATACCTCCACATTTAGATGATCATGAGTTGTATACAGTAGACCATTTGTGGGAGTGTGTTTAAGTATATTAATATTTGTCTCACAATATTCATATGAGGCCGGGTAAGACAATGCATAAACCGACTTACCATACTTATAACATGGGAGATATTTGGACGTATGATCGTCAAATATATAAGTCGGCCCACTAACCTTTGATATTCACCAACCTCCTGCAATAGTTCATCAATATTGATACTCAATTTTGAGCTACTGTCCATGAGCACATTTGTTGGTTTATACTCTAACATGTGAGTATGATTTGGTAGATCCGGAATATATTTCATTTGAGTTAGGAATATGTCCCTTGAGTTCCTCAATACGTTAATTCCCAAAAAACAATGCATAGATCCTAGATCTTTCATATCAAACAAGTTAAGCAGTTGACCTTTTAACTCTTTGATTTCATTATCATTATCTCCAGTGATAATGATATCATCCACATAAACCACTAGAATGCAAATATTGTTACCTATGATTATTTACGCTTCTTTTAAATCCAAGATTGGTAATATCATCGCTGAAACGCTCAAATCATTCTCTAAGTGATTGCATTCCTTGTCATTCGTAATTTCGTATATACATTATAAGAGTCGGGCGGTAAATTCATGTAAATTTCTTCATTCAGGTACCCATGGAGAAATGCATTTTTAACATCAAGTTACAAAAGTTTCCACCCTTTATTAGCAATTGTACTAACAATGACTCTTATGGTAGTAATTTTTGCTACCGATGCGAAAGTCTTTGTAGAGTCTACACTGTAGGATTGACCATAATCTTTTGCGACTAACCGTGCTTTGTATCTCTCAATATTGTCGTCAACCCTATAGATAGTTTAGACCCACTTGCATCCAATCAATATTCTTCTAAGAGGTAGTTTCACAATCTTTCATGTGTTATTTTTCTCAAAGGCTTGGATCTCAATTTTACTTCTTCTTTCCAATGTTTGGAGTCTTTGGTTTTATCATAGTTCCTTGGTACCTAGATAAGAGTAAACATCTTGAAGTTGTTTGAAGTATGATAGTAATAGATGTATTAGGATATAGGATAGGTGAAAGATCTCTTTCCTTTTCTTAATATAATGGCAACATCCAATTCATTATTAGTGATTTATGTGGCGGATTGTTCTAGCATAAAATCAACTAAGGGGAGATCCTCTTCTTGGGGCATGGTAGGGTGTACGGTTTCCCTTGGGGTCTCCTTGTGTCTTCTGCTATACACTTGCAATTCATGCTTATTCTGGTTCTAGCTCTTCTTGTTATGGTTTAACCTTACTTTTTTTTCTTAACCCAAGTGACGAATAAATTTAGATTTTATGTGAGTAGTTTTTTTTTCCCTTGCTATCATAGTAGGTGAAATCTTCAAAGAAAGTTACAAGTTACATCTATTGACACATGTATTCTTCTCCTATTGAGGTTCATAAGAGACCTATCCTTTTTGTGTATAGGAATATTCGACAAAGATACATTTTATGGCTTTTGAATCCAGTTTATCTATATGTTTGGATTGATCATGAATATAACAAATACACCTAAATATTTTGAAAGAAAAATTGAACAATTGCTTGTTGGGTACCAATACTTGAAGTGAGATTCTTCCTTGTAGTACGGATGAGGGAGTTAAGGGAGTTTTGTTTATATGGTAGATAGTTATCAAAATTGCATTGCTCCAAAATACCTTAGGATTGTTACCTTCAATTAGTAGAGCTCTAGGTGTCTCTAAAATGTAACGATTTTTCTCTTTACCACTCATTTTACTGAGGTGTGTAAGCACATGTAGTTTGATAGATAATGTCATGATTTTTGAGATATTATTTCAAAAAAGTTTCAGTGAATTCTCTATCATTATTTGATTTAATACACTTAATAGAACACTAAAACTGAGTTGCCACAAACTTGTGAAACATAAAAAATATAGTTGAAACTTAACTTTTATTCTTTATTAAGTAAACTATTGTGAATCTTATACAATCATCCACAAAAATAATAAAGTATATGTAGCCATACATAGCAACTAAAGGACTCGGACCCCACGCATATGAGTAGACAAGCTCAAATGGGTTTATTTTTTTAGACTCACTATTAGGAAAGTTAGCTCTATGATGCTTAGCTTTCTGACAAGTGATACACTCAATTGATAAATTACCTACATAAATTTGAATCCATAACCACATCTTTCCTTTTTGAAAAAAGAAGATGACCCAATGTTTGATGCCATAGTATAATTTTCTTGACACTTGCATCCACATTCATATTAAGGTATAATTCTTTAGTAATAGCATAGATAAATAAAAGGTTGGTAGGTAATTTAGGAACATGTAATACTAAGGGGAGACTCCCAACTGATGTTCTCACTTTTTTTTTTCTTAAATATGAATGTGAAAATCATCTACAAGTTTTACACTACTGCCCAATTTCATAATATTCCTCTTACGAGCCATATGATGGGTAGCTCCGTAATCAATAATCCAAAGTATAAGAAAACAAACCACTAGAGTTCATGGCATTGAATCCTGATGGCTTGTGGATTCTTGTTTCTCTTTAGATTTTTTCAAATCATCTAGTTGCTTTAATATTTGTGAAAGCATATTATTTTATGCATCCATTGTATCTGAAGAGCTCGCATGATAAGATGTATTCTTGAGTTATGTTGGTTTTCTAATAAGATCTCATTATCGTTCCTTAGTATGTCTGTACTTCCCACAGTGGGAGCACTCATTAGAACATGAGAATCCATGACCACTCGTGGAGGCACCTCCTCTTCCATGACTACTTTCCTGCTACCCAAGACTTGTAAAAACTGATTTTTCTCATGTCAGTACTTCCTCTTTGTCTAAGTTCTTCTTGTCTTTCTCTCGTATAAGCAAAGAATATACTGAGGATATTTGCCTTTAGATCCTCAAAGTTACTAGATACTCTCCATAGTATATCAAATACCTTCTTTTCTTCTCATTATGTGTTCCTGTTCTTGACACAATGGGACCAATCTCCTTGAGTATAATCCTGCAGTTCATCTCATAGCCTTCCGAGTTATGTGTATAGTACTCACTGATAGAGTGACTTCCTTGTCGACCCTTCTTAATTTTCGCTTGCATTTCATACTTTCACAATATTGATTTTCCTTGAATAAGCAGCATCTGAGCCTTATGGATATACTTTCTCTAAGTATATCTGCATTTTCATAGTGAACAACTCAACCAATGTAACAGCCACGAGAAAATCCAGCCTGACATAATACGTACATACAGTTTGCTTACAACAGAGACAAATGATGCAAAACCACTCTGGTCGCCGGTCAAAACCAAACTCTTATTCGAAGATTATGAAGGTAAGTGCAACCCAAGACTTACAGTTCCCCGTTCCAGAATACCAGGATAGTTTATTCCGCATAGTTTGTATATCCATAAAGTGGTTGAAAGACCCATTTCTGTAGATGTCGGACACACAATTCAGCATGCTGGAGGATTAGATCTGCTAGTACACCAGGTGACCTGTTTCCTTTTTTCTTTTATAATCTAAAGAAACAGCTTAAAAATCCGATCTGGCATAGTATCCATATGCAATATGCTGGAGACAGACAAATGAGTTGACTATAAACTTCAAACGTAAACAGTACATATAGTAGCAGTTCAGTATTATTGCATTGCCACATACATATAGCTCCTATACGTACTAGAACCTTTTGAACACCAACTTGGTCTTATTGTGAGAAATACAAACTGGAAATAGTGTGGACACCAACAATAATAGCATGTGGGTAACAAGGATCCAGAAATTGAGCATCACAGAAGAGGTTAAATAGTTTTCGTACAGTGAATCCTTGACAACCAAGCAACTGGAAGAATCAGCATTCAACTTCTTAGCAGCTTCAAGAAATCTAAGAACCAAATAACCTTGGAAATTAGAAGCCATCATGCGAACAGGGTAAGAGTATTGATTTTTAAACCAACATCTGGCCCACACAAAAATTAAAAAAGACAATTGGTCTTCAAAAGCATGCCTCACATTTCAGGTGATGATTTCCCTTCGTGAACTTCATCACCACCAATGATGACAGAAAAAGACTCCTATGCTAACAAATATTAGAGAACAAAAAGTTGATCAAGGATAACTGAAAGAAATTTCAGAAATGGCTAGATGGCTTTGGCACTTCCTTCTACTAGAAAATCCCAACTAAAACAGCAACTATATGGTTATGTAAATGAGCGGTACCATGATGGTATGATAACTTCTTCCCTATACTGGCCTTAGAAGAGTTCGAAGCCAGCGCTATTGGCACGTCATGACTATTGAAGTGTTTGATAAGCCTGTCAGCACCTGGAAGTGCATTCATCTTGGACCAACTGAAAGTGAAAGAATAAAAATATGCCCTTAAAACTGATAGTAAAATTTCATCCTAGTTGCCAACGAGTCCAACGCGAAAAATTATAAACTAAAATTCGAGCATTTGCACTACCATTACACAAGGTGTTACAGCCACTCAATATTGTCAATCCTTACCTTTATAAATGTTCCATTTTATGTAAAAGGGGGGGGAAAATACATAAACAATATAATGAGTTAACCCTACCAATTGGAAAAGAACGGAGTAATTTCATCCATGAATTGTTCTTTAGTGCAGGGAAGATTGTAGTCTTCTATGATGGCAGCTGCAGCTTCTATTGGTGTCTTTCCGATTCGATTTACTGCTCCTCTTCTATCCCAGTGCTTGCAATACCTCTTAACCAAAAATTCTTTCAGCACATCATCCACAACTTGTTCTGCAAAGGGCAACATGAAGAATAACATGTTCTAGACATGCCTTAAGGCATACTGGAAGCATAGCAACTAGTAGAAATTCCTTTTTTTTATAGTGTGGGAAAAGACATCCAGGTGATGAGACCTATGGACAAGTTTTAATGTTCTAGTTTGATGATCATGTTAAGGTGCAAGCACTCCACTACTCAAGGCCTAACCCAACCCAACCTTTTGGTATGGTTGGTTGTGTTTGAGGAAGAAGCGGTTAGGAACCTAGGATAACATTTCATGAGTGCTTTCGGTTCATAGGTTATTGGCCCTGTTAGGCATGCTGTTGTTCCTCTCTCGTTTGACTATCTGAGCAACAAGCTCTTTTTCTCCTTCTTTGGCACCAGAGATCAGAGATTCCAGGTATTTGGGTCCCAAAAGAGATTGGGGCTTTGGATCCTTCAGCTTCTGCTTTCATCTGGGGCAGCCTCCAGGAGTGGAAAACCCCCAGGCTGAACCCTAACCCCACGACTTATCGCTGTGGTTGGCTTCTGAAAAGGGTCTAGCAAACCCCCAGATAACTGGAAAAATATGGAATTATCCTAGCAGTTGTGGCAGCAGGCAGCATGTTTGGGAAAACTTTGAGATAGTGGGATTACAGAAAAAAGAAAAGGAACGGGAAATACCTGTGTTTATAAGTGTTCCATCTAAATCACGAATAACACACGAAATAGTCCTCCTAATTGAAGACTTCATAGCTGCCTCTGTTGCTGGTCCAGAAGATTTATTTAGATGGGATGCTCGTTTCAACTAACACTTAACGATATCATGTTGATACAACTGAAACAATTAAGAGCAACTTGTATTTTCCATGAATAGTCATTCCAGGACAGCGCAATTTTTGATGATGCAAGTGAAATGGATCACTCTGGGGAAACTTAAACATTAGCAGTAGATTGAACATGACCTTTTGATTGTACTGACATGTTTGCGTAAATTCATAGGCTCATGTGCAAACCAAATGCATACACAGCCTGTGGATATACCTACTTGAACTTTTATATGTTTAAAAGGAAAACATCCACGAATTTTTATCTAAATCTTCTCTTCAAAACTCAAAATGATGGACAAAATCTCTCTTAATTGTCCATAAAGATGAGAAAATTTGCACAAAAATCAGAGGTCAATAGCATGAACTAATTCGGAGTATGCCCGACAATGACCAACAGCTTGAGGAGCAAAATAGCATTTAACTCGATTCCTCATGTTCGTTTTTCATTTTTCAAAACTGAAAGTTAGAAATTCTCGATCCTTCAACTTCTCTGTTTGGATTTCTACCTTATTAGTTCGGAATTCCAAGCCCTCCGCAAGTTAAAAATATACGAACTCGGCAACCAATGCCATGGCTCCAAATATTCAGACACGGAAAGATGAATGCGGTATTGTATATAACGAATGCTTCTTGAGAACTTTATCATCAATATTCCTCGTTCTCAAGTAATTTCTTGGAAATTTATTCTAGCACACCCTTAACCGTTTGCATGGAAAACAAACCAATCAGAATTCGGAAAGTAGTAGCCCCCACAACACACACACACACAGCTAACTGGACTGGCGTCCCAAGACAGGAAAAGAACATTTCTTAAAACATCATGAGAGCGGAATGAGGGACTAAAATGTGAACAGGTAAAGAATAGCAATAGACTGACCACGAAGCACTTCCAGAGATCATGGACACCCCTTGGATGAATGGAGAAATGGTTGAAATACAACAGTATCTAAAAGGATTCTCTCTCTCTCTCTCTCAGTGGTTTGCCCGGTTCCTTAAGCAATCGCATCTCGGATATTGTTCAATAAAACCAAACTTGGGTCCGAATTCGTGTGGGCATGTGTTCGACCTTGCACCTCTCCCGGCAAAAGGAAACTACTGATTTGATATGAATACGGGTCCAATGAAAATATTTCATTGGTGAATCCGGATCCAAATACCCAATCCGTTATATTTTACATGCGAAAATTAGTGTATTGAGTTTCCTATTATCCATTCTATTCAGCTTCGACTGCCCAAGCTACCATGGTCCGTTCACTTAAAGAAAATCCTTTTGTAACTAATCACTCATTAAGTAAAATTGAGAAGCTAAACGTGGGGTGAGAAGGAAAAAAGGATAATAGTAACTTGGTTACCAACATCCACCATTGTACCTTATAATGATTGGTCATACAATTGTTGTTCATAATTGAAAGGAGCCATCGTGGGCAAACCATTGTACCTTAATATTTAAATTTAAAAATAGTGTAATCAATTGTATCAATTCTTTATTTTCTCTCTACCTCCTCTGCCTGGCAATGACAGATCTACATCCTAAATTTTGAAAATTAATTTAAAGTTTATAGCCTATCGTGGGATCGATGGAATATAATACATAGTTTGCCCCACCTTAAACCATTCTAGGAGATATTGTTCACACCAAAAAAAGAGTTTCTAGACCTGTCATTGCTTCTTGACCACCAATAACCAGACCATTGGTTGTCTTTGGCTCTTTTAGGATAGTTATCCCCACTCTGTGCCAAGGTGCGATGTCTACTCACTCTAAATTTCGAAAATCAATTTAAAGTCTAGAGATTGATGGAACATAATACATAGTTCGCTCCACCCTAAACCATTCGAGGGGTTATTTTCCTCACTATAAGAGTTTCTAGATCTGCCATTGCCTCTTGACCACCAGTAACCAGACCATTGGCTTCCTTCGTCTCTTTTAGTGTAGTTATCCCGGCCACATGCCTGCAAGCTATGTCGAGCTCAAGCTCGAGCGAAGCTCCAAATCTAAGCTCGAGCAAGGCTCTAAATCTAGACGAACTACACAAGCCAAGAAATTGAGCTTGGGTGGTTCATTCGTTTCGAGGGGTGCCGTGATGGGTCAAATGGTCATGGGCCTCAGTCAAGAAATTGACGGTCATTTGTAAGGTACTAACCCTAGGCAATCACTTGAACAATAAAAACTGACAATGCACATTAAACAACTTATAGCGAGGGCACACTTTACAAACAAGCAAAGCAAGTATTTCGTTTTATGGTTAATCTAGGGTACTTTTGATTAGTGGTGCTGGTAATAAACTGCAAGTTCAAACTCACATGGGCTTGTAACCATCGTTTCCAAGAATCACATTTTTTGTGTTTAATTTGCAAATAATACTGATATTTGGTTTTTGTGCGAAGCGAGATAACAAAAAGAGAGACAGAGATGTTTGGGTTTTCCTATGAAGCCTCGAACTTAAGGTTCTTGTGACTCACCTCTTCCTTGATTGTGAAGCTTTTGACTCAAAACAGGCTTATTAGAACTTACAATACGATGCCGATGATAGGTTATGCACTTGAAACACAATGAAATTTAGAAATGAGAACATCAACAATCAAGGACCCTCTCTTTTGGAACCTCATATCAAACGCACCCTTGAAGACTTCCATCACACAAACATACATATAATTTATAGAAGTAGTTTTAAATGAATAATATTTTTGAGAGAATAATTGTAAATAAACATTTTCATAATTCAATATTTGAAATCTAAAAGGCATTTATGTAACGAAAGTCAATGGTACTTTTTAAAAAAATTCAAATCTCAATTGTTAATCTTAAAAACTAAACATAGAGATGTTTATAGAAGATTATGCATGAAAAACATTATGTATTTATGCATTTAAAAGTACCTACACACACACACACACACACATATATATATATTGAGAGAGAGAGTGAATGGGATATATTAGGACAATTGGGTGCTAAGGAATTCAAACAAAAATTAACTGTTTATATTGAGAGATGGATGGTTGGAATTTAAATTCAAAAGTAAAAAATAAATATGTATTTTTTGAAAGTATACTTTGTTCAATTAATCAACTTAAGATGAATTATTGAGATTTCTTGGGATTTATTAGATTCTCTCTCCTCTTCCTCTCTCTCTGTTTTTATAAAGAGAAAAAGCTTTGTAGCTAATATATTTAAACAAATGTCAACCATCTTTCAAATATATCTTGAAAGATGGATCGAATTTTAAAAGGAAACATATATCATTCTCTCTCTCTCTCTCTCTCTCTATATATATATATATATATATATATATATGGAGAGAAAGAGGCTGTTCATCAGGCCTGTTCCTTAAACAGGTATAAAATTTGGACCTGAACCAACCCAGTTTCTCCGGTCGAGCACTAGAGATCTCCAGCTCGACTCACTCACATGTTGAGCTTGAGTAATCGCAAAGCCGTCCTTAGTAAGACCGAGTCGAATTTCGAGTTTCCGTGAAGACGATCTCGAGTAGCTCAACTCACTTGCATCCCTAAAAAATGATTGCGAGGTGTAATTCTCTTGACCGTTATTACCATACCGCTATGGCTCAAGGCTGACGTCGTTAGGGTTTCTGCTTCGAACATCGGCCAGAAGAAGAAGAAGAAGAAGCGGCCTTGGAGAATCTTCTAAGGTTTCGGTGAATCCAGGTTTTTAGTTTAGGGGATTAGGATGAAACTAGCGGGGTTGAAATCGGCGGAGAATGCGCACGATGAGTCGATCTGGGCGGCCGACTGGGTTCCCGCGATGGACGACCGGCCGGCGCTACTCCTCACCGGGTCGCTCGACGAGACGGTCAAGCTATGGCGCCCCGACGAGATCGTCTGCGAAGCGACGAGCACGGGTCACTGCCTCGGTGTCGTCTCCGTCGCTGCCCATCCCTCCGGCGCCATCGCTGCCTCGGCCTCCATGGACAGCTTCATTCGCGTTTTTGACGTCGAGAGCAACTCCACAATCGCCACGCTCGAAGCGCCCCCATCGGAAGTCTGGAACATGCGATTTGACCCCAAGGTGATTTTCTTCTTCAATCTTCCAGATATGCTCTGCATTATATGGTTTCAGGATTTCTCGCCATATCGGGATTTCTCCCTTTCACTATTAAGATTTCGGGATTGGTTGATTGCTTTGATGATTCGTCTGCCTGTATTTCCATCCACGATGACGACCATCAAATTTTTATTTTATACTTGCTTGTATACGTTCTTTAGTTTCTTATTTTATCTATCTCTTTACAAGCCATGGTTCAATTCGGAATAGTAATGCTGCTGGTATAGCTTATTCTGCTTTTATGCAAAGGTTTACAATGACGATATGTGCATTCAAGGCTACTGCTTCTTTCTGTTTATCTCCTTGCTCTCGAGGAGGTTGGGAATGTGTATCACTGCATTTGCTGGAGGCATTGCATCAATCCTTTTCATGGTCCCTCTTCTTAGTTGAAGATGATCAGATTTTGGTTTGTCAGAGGTTTATGTACGTTTGACTGCTTTTATTTGTTTTTCCACCTCGTAGCTTTAGCTCCCGGTTCATCTCCCTTTCTAATTTTAGTTAAATAAGTTGCACATGGTCATCCTGGCATCTTCCCGACTTTTACTAAGCTGCAATTATGCGCTCGATGAGTGTGGATGTAGATGTGTTTTTTTTGAAGAAATATGAGAGTGAGCACGTTTGCTAAGCCACTTAACACCATTGAACAATTGAAAAAGAATTACATATTTTGAAGCAAAAAATGAAATACATTTACATATTATAAATTTATAATCCTGACCATCAACTAAATAATCTTTATCTTCTCCTTGTTGAAGGTCCTCAATACCTTTTACTTCAAAATCAAAATCTTCGTCTCCTTGATGATGTTATTGCACTCCTTTCAAATTAATCCATGCAATGTCTTCTTCGGTTAGAATTGCATTTTTTTCATTATCTTTCATAATATACTCCTCTAATATATCAAAATTATCCAAACTTATTGGATCAAATTGGTTTTTTTCTTTATTTAGCTTTTTTAATTGCCTATAAGAAAGAAAGATAAGTAATTAGTAAATAATATTACCAATTAAAGTCAAACAAAATATTGAATTGAATATTTAAGTAGTAACTAATACAAGATTACATTTGTCGAAGCCTCATGTTACAACGGATGAAAACTAAGTCATTGAGTTGCTTATGTTCCAACCTGTTGTGCTTTTTTATGTGGATGTATTTAAAGACACTCCAATTCCTTTCACAACCCGTTCACTATAGGTTTGACTCAAAACTCTTACTGCAAAATGTCTACGGTTTGGGCAATCATTTTTAAACCTATTCCACCAAACATCTGTAGGAAAAGACAAACATCATATATTTAATCCATAATAAATATAAGTTTTAAGAAACTTAAATACGAAGATAAACAGTTTACCTAGGCGCATATTAGTGCGGTTGCGGATTGCTACAAGCAAACCCATCAAGTAAAGAGCATTATCATAAATCTCATCTCTAGATGTATAACATCTGCACTACTCTTATCAGGGACTAATATGTTTATACAATCAATGATGCCTCGATTAACCTCACTGTCCCTTTTGAAGAATGTTGGGTTTAGGTAATATGTTGTTGCATGAATAGGTTGATGCAATTGTTTGTTCCATCTATTATCTATAATGTTCCACACATCCACATAATCCCTCTTTCTTCCATTTAAATTACTTCTAATGACTTCTTTTGTCCTATTCATTGCTTTGTAAAGATAACCCATAGATGGTTTCTCTTCACTATCAGTCAATCTTAAAACCTTCACTAAATGACATATAATCATCAATAGTCTAACACATGCATTCCAAAATGTATTCCTTAGGACTATCTTTGAAATCTCATGGAACTTTATGTTTCTTCTATTTTGAGGGAACTCTGCAAATTGTTATCACTACATTCTCTTAAATTGTTATCACTACATTCTCTTCAAGGCTTGCTTTTGTCTCACAATGCTATGTGCATATAAGAAATTAGTTGCAAATTTAGGTGCATTTGTATGAAAAAGCTTTGCACCATTTGCATATCTCCTCTTCATACGTAATACAAAAGCATGGTTGTAGATAAATTTGGTGATATATTGGCAACACTCAGTTGCTGCCTTTATCTCATCTATCTCACCAATATCCTCAAGGATGTGATCTAAACAATGGGTTGCTCATGCAGTTGTTCTAAAGTCATAGCAACACAATGATTGTATGCCAGAAGAAGTTCTTCCATTGCTTCTTCTTCTACCACTTCCACTTGCAAAATCTTCAACAACGCTCTTTCCCTTGGTTGATGGTTGAGAACTACTACTACAAATCTATGCTCTACCTTTAAAATGAATATTATCACCCAATCCAATAACATGATCATTCTCTTCCTCAACCATCGCTAAATCATCCTTCTATTGTCTACTCTCATGCATGCTCTTAATCAGCTGCAGACATTTCTATTTAATGACTTCTGACAATTTTATAACTCTACGTGTGTAAGGAGTAACTTCTTTCCTAGTTCCTCCTAGATGGTATTTCAATCGTGAAATTTCATCACTAACCACCTTCTCATAAAACAAACATTTGATCTTCAATATATTTCTCTCAACTGTTATACCCCACTGTCATGTCGGATCATCAAACCGAGATTGAGAGTCCCTAACACCCCTTCTTGTCATCTCAATTGAGCATTTCAATTAAATAAAAAACTTGGAAAAAAAAGTACTTCATAAATCCCCAATCTTCACTTAACACTCAAATAGAGTGTCTCCCATTTCACGAATGCAATAAAAATAATATCCACGCACATCATAACTTCATATTTTGTCATTCAAAAAAAGAAAAACGTAAATAAAACTAAAAAACAACAAATACAAAGAAAAATTTTGTGAAAACACAAAAATTATACCATAATCCGAGTTGAAAGCCTTACACGAATGTCGTAGAATTTTTTTTTTAGCCTTGAACACCAGGGTGGGAGAGAGCCACCAGAGGAAGCTTGGAGGAGTGTTGGAGAGCTATGAACATACGTCAGAAACATGTAAAAAAAGTACAGGTTTTTGGTGTTATTTGTATTTTCCTTTTTTTGAATGACAAAATATGAAGTTATGAAGTGCGTAGATATGATTTTTTTTCATTCGTGTAATACTACGATACATTGTATTGTATGATACTGTTGATACGTATCGTACGGCGGTGCAAGTACGGCGGTGCAAGATAACACTGGCTTCAACTATATATGCATATGCATGTATATTTTTTATAGCCGATCTTTCGTTCTTGGAACCATTTTCCTGATTCCAGTGCATCACAGTAGCTATTTATCTGCTTGTGTAACTTGGTTTGAGTTATCTACTCTTCAAATGCTCGAAAGTGGATTTGTTGAAAGTATCCCTATGCTGTGAAATTGCATTTCTTTATGCTGGGATGGGTAGGTTCAGCCTAGTACTCTAGGTGCATTTGCTTGGTCATTTCTGATAATTTTCTTTGATCAGTAAGCATGTTTGTGCATCCTGCTGAATCTGAAACTGATTCATCTATGATACTTATACAACGAATCACTTCAATTGCAAAAGCTGCAAGGCAAAAGTCAATCATTTCATGGCCTGCAATTCAGTATGGAGAACCTTGTTTATCTATTCCGTTTCATTGTTCCTTCTTTTACCTTTAACCGTTGTGTTATTGCACTTGAAAGGCCCTGTCTCCAGCACTATTTGAAGATGGATTTTTTTTATATTTTCGGCTTAAATCTTCTATATGTGTTTATTCTATTTCCATTTCCAAGTAGTTTGCAAGATGCACATGTTAGTGCATGTGCAGCGCCTACTGCTGTGGGTACATTGAGACGTTGGGTTGCTTGCTTGGGCCTTGAATAAAAATCTCTCGCCCCTTCTCAACTAATTTCAACTTATGCTGCTTGGTGGTTCCATCATTGTCCTGACGACCTTGCTTTATGTAGATGTAGCAGGTGAGTGAGCGCTGTCAGGTTAAATTGGGGTGAGGGGTCCTTTAACCTAAGGACCAAGATATGGTTTTGGCCATTCACTTGACATAAGAATTAGGCTGTTGGACAAGGTAGGCGTGAGCATTAAGTCAAAAACTTCAAGAATTCTCAAAGCTGATGAAGCCTGTTGATCCTGCTATTTTTAATGAGTGGTAAAGATTACATGAACCAATCCAAGATAGATTATCCCTTGGTGGAATGTCATGTTCGCTCTTGCATCTAACTTTGACTTACGTGCCAATGTGATGTTTCATCATGTTGGATTTTGGCTTTAGTTATCAAAGTGTAAGCTGGGTGAGGAGTAATTATATGATGTTGCACTTTACAAGAGCATGAGCTGGAGGTTAACGGGGGACTACACAATTGCACTCCCTTAATGAGATAGAAGAGTTTGTAAGACTTTCTTGTAAAAGATTGTACGTGCTTTATCGAGTCTACTTGTTTATCTGTAGTCAGTGAAGCTTGCTTCAAGTGATATGGTGATTACGAGTTACGAATCTTTAAATATCTTTGGTGTTGGTCACATCTTTAGTTCTCTGGAGTGCATTAAACAAAATATTCCTGTTGGTTTCTTTATGAGTGCCTCCAGCAAATATTTGTCTTTCAATAGACTCCGGATGATTCTTTCGTGCTTTGTATCAACCTCTAAGTTAAAACCCTTTGTTCTGATCATTTTATTACCTGAATCTCAAGGAACTAAGGTCTGCGTTTCTTAATCCCTTGTGCGCGCACTTCATATGTATGTGTTTGTGATGCTCTCATCTTTTGACCTTCAAAATTCGGGTAGCTACACTTTATCGTGGAAATTATTGGTTGGATTTGATAATACATGAGAAACGAATAGCTATGTTATGCCTCTAAATTTTATGGTAATGGGATTGCTTTCTCCCTTCTCATGTGCTTCTACGGTTTCCAGGGTGAAACGTTAGCTGTTGCAGGTGGAGGTAGCTCCACAGTGAAGCTATGGGATACTTCTACTTGGCAGTTGGTTTCGACATTGGCAGTGCCTCGGCCGGAAGGAGCCAAACAATCAGATAAAAGTGGCGGCAAGTTTGTGCTCTCTGTGGCTTGGAGTCCAGACGGTAGACGACTTGCCTGCAGCACCATGGATGGTATGATATCTGTGTTTGATGTGGCACGTGTGAAGTTTATGCACCATCTTGAAGGTCATTTCATGCCGGTACGCTCGCTCGTGTTCTCCCCGGTGGATCCCCGCGTGCTGTTCTCTGCATCTGATGATATGCATGTTCACATGTATGATGCTGAGGGGAAAAGCCTCGTTGCAGCCATGTCAGGGCATACAAGTTGGGTGTTGAGCATTGATGCCAGTCCCGACGGTGCTGCTGTGGCTACTGGTTCAAGTGATAGGACAGTGCGTCTGTGGGATTTGTCCATGAGGGCATCGGTGCAGACAATGACCAACCATACTGACCAGGTGTGGGGTGTTGTTTTTCGACCGCCCGGCGGAACTGGTCTGCGTGCAGGCCGGCTAGCAAGTGTTTCTGATGACAGGAGCATATCCTTGTACGACTACTCATGAATATGTAACATTTCTTTTCCACTCAAAAGATTATCTTGGGGATTGTTTGGACCTTGAACCATCCTTACATATGTTGTTTTGCCGAGCAATTTTGAAAATTGCAGACTAATGGAACAAAGAGAGTTACCTTAATTTGCTTCGAGAATCCAGTTAGACCGAGCCATATCGGCCTCGCTGCTGCTGCTGTCGTTTCTGTGGTATATTGTACTATTTCAATATAACTGACAAGTAGTTTGAGCAGCCATTTTGGTCTAGGCTGTAGCTTAGTTTCAGGTTCCCCGCCTTGATGATGCCTGCTAACTGGCCATAAATCTTGAGGTTTTTTGCTGTAATTTGGCCTGTTCTTGGTTTTGGGTTCAGTTGCGACCACGGCTACCGGAATTTGTTTGGAGATTTTAAGAATGAATACGTCATTTGCAATGGACATGGGAATTGATACATGAAGCATAGCGTCAAGAAGATGAATACACTATGATAGTCGCTAAGTGAAAAGATAAAGTGAGATTTTTAGAAGATATTTTTCCTGCTAAACACTGAATTTCATCCATTTTCCTGATACAAGACAAGCTAAGATCAGTTCCACACCAGATTCAGCATTTCGTGTGTGGGAAGCACAAGTGCATGCCTTCTCTTGGAGTCTTGGAGAATCATTTCTGGGCAAGGGAAGACCTCTGTGTGTGTTTGCATCAAGATTTCTGTGCCCTAATAAAATAAAAGGGGCGTGGGCAAGCTGATAATATGTGCACATAATAATACAAGGAATGAGAGAAAATAGAGAGTGGCTGCTGCTAGGCGAGGTGCCAGAAGTTTCTGTGCTTCTTGGTGTTGAGAAGATAGCCTGCACTCTGCCCCTTCTTTTGAACCCCTACGCATAAACACTTGCTGTTCTCAATGCAATACTCAGCCGTGTCAGGTGGTCTGTACGACCCACTTATTCTACATCTGCAACCATGAAAATTTAATAATTAAAAGAATACCGTGTGTGTGTGTTAGAGAGAGACAGGGAGGTCAAATCCCAGTATTACTAATAAACCCAACTTAATCAGAGACTGCATAAACCAAATTTGATTCAGACTCGCACCTAGAACTGATTTTATATGAAATTGAACTTGAGTGCAAGAGAACAGGATTCAGATATGAACCAACTCGGATTTTAATTGAATCTTTGATCAAGTTTTGGTTGCGACTCCTATACGAAGGGAAATAGTTTAGTCTAAATCGTGAACATTGCAGTTTCACGGTTCTAGGAAGATTGTCTTGGAGGTTTTATGTTTGACTCCATTTTCTTCTAGGTACGGCCGAAGCCTTCTGCACGTTCCAGGCATTGAACGCATGACCCTCAGCTCACTAAGGTGAGTTATTGATCTTTTGTGCATACCATTTTGAACAGCTTTTATGTGGTCTTTAGGTCGGATCCTTCATATGAACCCGAATCAAAATCCTTCAGATTCTTTTCTTGAAACACAAATCTGGACTTTCCTGTGAGATCCAGATCCAACTTAATCATTGGAATCTTCCCTTTCTTTGCTAGAAACCATGGCAAATGATTTGGATTCAGATCAGACTCGGTTTGAGATTCAAGTCATTGGTGTGGAGAGAGAGAGAGAGAGAGACCCACGCCGAGAAGGTGGTGCGGCGTTGACAGATGACGAGCATGTCAACGGAGTGGGCTACGCTCTGGGCGAGGATAGTGGGGCCCTTCCCTTCTTTCACGTCCATCTCCACCACCTCCACGCTCACCTTCACCTTGGGCTGCTTCGCCTCGCACGCCATTCTCATCGCCTCCAAGAAATGTACCACCTTCTCCTGCCCCTCTCCTCCTCCTCCTCCCGCAGAGGCGGAGATGGCCGAGGCCGTAATCCCCGGGGCTGGCCGCCGGAGGAACGCCGAGATGGAGCTCCGCCACGTACCCGAGTTTGACACGTGGAGGAGGACGATGTGATCCTTCTCCAGCAACGCGTGCGAGAGGGCCCAATCCAACGCCCCCATCGACTCCCTGGTGGGGTCCGCTACTACCATCACCTTCCTCGGTGCCGGTTGATCACCTCCGTTCGCTGGAGAACCCATGGGCAGCGCCGGCATCTGTCCCCCGCGGGACGACGACGGCCGCTCGTCTCCCATTCCTCCTGTCCCTCTCTTTTGAAACCTCCGTCTCTTCACGTTTCAATCTGGGTTTTCATTTCTCCCCTCTTTCTTTCTTTGTCCGAGTTGATTTTGGCTGGCAGAATCCTTTTTCTTTGGCTTTGGAGTACTGGAAATCGGTTATCCACCGCCCAAATTTAGACCACCATGGATGGTGGGTGGTGGTTTTGCTGCATTCCATTTTTGGATTATTCTTTCCTCTAAAAAAATTTAAAAGAGAAAGGTTGAAGATGAAGGGAGATCGAAGCTTTTGCTTTGAGAGATTTTCGAAGTTGTAGCCTAAACTTAGTTCACCATCTTTCTCAGGATCAAAAGCTTACATGCAAATCCTTTCCAGACAAACAAAAATAAGATTCCTTTAAAATAAAAACAAAAGATCGTATTTTCTGTCAACAAATGTCAAGTTCTCAAAACGGAGAAACGGGACTCAACCTATACTACAATCTGAATTTGATGAATCATCTTACAACTACTTTTTCTTATTTGGTAAATAGGGAGGCGAAGCTAGATTCACGCCCGGGTGTCGAACTCATGACCGTCAGCTTGTGAGTGAAACCCCTAGCTAGGTGAACCACTGCTCGTTGTGCTACGTTCTTACGACTACTGCTTACCACTAAGTCATACCTACAATGAGCCAGGATACGACTCTCCTCTCATCTCCCGCTAGTGGTTTCCCCAAGTAAAAATAATCCACCTTCTTTTATTCCCCCAAAAATGGTCGTCTAATAATTTGTTGATATATTACTCTTTTGAATTCGAATTTGGGTATGAACCAAGATTGATGAGAATGGTAGTATATTAAAAAAATACTTGATTTTGGTTGCTAAAAGCTTAATCTTATTGCTGTTGAGACGACATGAATGACTTGAGTTTTGCTACGTGATAATGATCCAACCTCTCTGAAGCTTACATATGCTGATGCTGATCGCACTAGTTAAATCGAAAACTTAGTTGCTTTTGCATCATGGATCTTTTATATATATATATATATATATATATGCTGATGCGGACCAAGTTATGGTGTACCAAATATTGGATTTGATTTTCATGGTCACATCAAGACATACTTAGCTTGTCTAGGCTGGCATCAGTAGGCTTGGTGCGAACCTAGCTACCTGTGATAGGTTTGGCCAAGCTCGGCCTAGGACTGAATATACTAGCTAGTCTTGTCGCACCTTAATTTGAATTGCAAATAAAATAATATTAGTTTTAGACTCCCTTTTGGTTAGTGGTTCACTCATTACACTTTCTTGAGTGTGAAACTATCGGGATCTTTTCATCGTAGGAAGGGTGATGTGGTGGTCGAACGTTCTTTTAATTAGTTGCAACTAGGTCCGAAGAAGGCATGCAACTTTAGTTAATCTAGGACTTGTATATAGAAAAGTGCTTGCTTATGTATGAACAAACTCATATATAAAGAGATTTATTTTAATCTTGTATTAAAGCTTCAGTTTTTTACTCTTTTTTTTGGACTGCCAACTTCAGTTTTTATTTAAACAAGCTAAACTTCTTGAACTCTGAACTCATATAAATAGCTTAATGTTTTTCTCCTGGCTCAGATAACTAATGAGACGAAAACAGTCTTAGCTTGCCTTTTCAAATCACTTTACTGCCTTAGCTGCTATACTGAATATTGCAGTAATTTTGATTGCCGTCATCAACCTCCAAAGAACAGTAAGTTGGGCTCTAATGATCAAATTATACTTCATGTAAATCTAGATACAGAGTGACATAGGTTGCTCTATAGTGGTGTTTCACTAAATAATGGTTTAAGTGGTATCAGATTGAGTACCACGATTGCCTCTTCATTGGATATGTAAGATACCCGAACTTTTAGTGGGGGATGATGCAAGATAAAGTTGTTTTTTTTAATGATCGCCAAATGCAGCTCTCAGAATAGTGTTCTTAAGCACGAAAACAAGCAGAAAATGCCACACGTCTATCTGTCACACGACTAAAAGATACTGTGTGGGGGTTCCACCGCACTCATCAAAATAATGTTATGAAGTTGGAACGGACAACACCAATAGCAGGAATATGTGTCATCCTCATCCATAAAATACGGATCAAAAGAGACATCAACGAAAGATATTGAACTAAGTACATTGATTGATAGCTCCCCCCCCCTCTCTCTCTATATATATTCTAAAGCACTAGAAAATACTATGTTACCGACAGTGGCCACTGACAGATTACGAATTCCCAGCATTTCTTTTTCGAGGAAAAAAATCCATTAAGTCGGATATACTAAACCAAAGAACCTTATCGTTTTCCTATATTCACCTAAAACTACCAAAATCATCTCTCTTTCTTTATTTCTTCTTCTTCTTTCAGTCCTCGCTTGAGTTCTTCTGTCACTTGAGTTGTGGGTGGAAGGGAACTCATAAACGGACTGCATTTAGTCTAGCTATTCTCTCTCCTCTCTTAGATTAATTATCAACCTAACGGAATCGAAGATGGAGAAAAAGAAAAGGTTGATGTTGGCCCTCTTACTCTAACCAACTTCTCTCTCTCACACACACAGACATACAATGGGATAATGTACTCTGTGTTCTGATGCTACGATGAAGGTGAAAAGATTGCCGTACCCGCTTGCAGTTCTCTCTCTCATGTACACAGATATGTACTGATATCACACACTCTCTCACCGATATGCGTAGAAAACATGGTGGCTGCTCCCAGTTCTCTCTCTCCATTGAAAGCAGAAAGGGATTTGTGCCACCATTTCTCAAGTCAATCTACCTTGAAGAACGGCAACCTCTCCCAGCAACACTACGTCCGAGGAATATTTGCATAATGAATACCAACCAAACCCGAAGTTAACTCAAAGGCATAGAATGGCAAGTTTACAATAATAAAAACACAAAGAACCTAAAACCAATCTCCCAAAAAAGGAAAACAATGCAAACTAGTTCTTACACAAAATATATACATAGCTTCTTCCGTCTCCCCTTTAAAGACCCTCTCTGAAAAAAAGGAAGAAAAAACAAACAGAGAAAGAAAAGGGAAAGAACGAAAGGAGCTACGAGAGCCAAGAATCAGACTTGCCTAAACTGGTGTTCACCTTCCATCGTTTCCTTTTCTATTCAACGACCATCTATCCTTTCTCTTTTCTGAAAGATGATCGCCTTGTGTGTCAACGTCTTCACCACGTGAAAATCATTTTGAAAACTACGGTCGTTGATACTGCAAGATGTACTTCAAGACGTGCTTTCTGCGATGGGTTCCAAATCCATTTGCCTTTGTCCAGCAAACCCTCAAAAAAATCATTATTCAATTAAATATGAATAACCAAGTTGCTTCAATCATCGCATTCTCCAAGATGAAGTTCCTTTCTTTGCCAAACAAGTTGCTCTTCGTCTTCGTTCCTAACTCCACTTCTTCTCGTTTGTGATAATATGCTGCGTTGCCATAGAAGCTCAAGATAGGTTGTCTTTTACACCATACAACTTATGGTCGTGTAAAATGGACTACAGAAAGATCTCAAAGAGAGTTCCTAATATAGTTCTCTCAGATACATTAGCAATCATATATCCTCGAAGCTGGCTTGTTGACTCTTAGATATCATCACCAAATCAACCTCCAACAAAACTTACAATAACCTATGTAATCAAAGCAACATTTTATGCCGTAAACTCGCAAACTTTCATGATCTACTACAGAAATCCAAAAGCCGCGACAGACTGAAGGAAAACAAAACCAATCTACTTAACTTGCCAAACAGAAAGCCAAGAATCAGACTTGCCTATAATCAAGGTTCTTCCCTTGGGCACATTTCCTCCACATCTGGGAATACCTCATCTTCGATATACGATCACTTCAGTTCAGGTTGAGGCCTGAACTTTCGAAGCTAGAAAAGGGGTTCTCATCCATGGACATGCCCGAACGAGAATACCATGAAACTCCCAGAAGAATCTTGAGCTTAGTCGACTCAAAAGTAGCCAATGGATGAAAAGATCCTATCGATCTGAATCTCGTATGTTTTCGATGGAGAATAACCAACCTGCAGTACTCAACAAGACCGCCCCGTGTGTCCTTCTTAGCCATAGGTGAATTGTGATTATTTGAATCCCTTCCCCAGCCAATAATATGTGCGTGAGAGAAAGAGAGACTGCCTTATGAAGTGATTATGAAGGAAATGGCTTCCCCTGTGCACCAATTAATCCTTCAACGGACATGGCCTGCACAAGGGCAAGAATCTAAGCAATAACCTTTATTGCACGAAATCTTTAAAATCCTGGACAACTCTGGATTATTCTGGACCGGATTTTCAAACAATTTTCAACTGACCGTATAAAAAATAGAACATTTTGATATAATACAAAAGTTCGTGATATAGACATACATAAACACCCACACATATATATACATATATATTATATATATAGCATCTTGCCACGAAGTCGGTGGGCTCATCATGAATTAGGTCGGGTTACAGGATCCCACCGAAAACGCTTCTTCTGTGACTCATGTGGTCAGCTATTTAACCACAAATCGAATTCATTCCATCATTCTGCATCTTTATTTTCGGATACTGTTTCGTAATATTGCTACTCTTCCCATGCTATGTCGCAGTTCCTTTTGGTGGATCAAACTAAAAGGAATTGGGTTGAGGAGCAAACTAAACCAGCTATACAAGCCTGATAAGTACCAAGCCAGGCCTAACTTTTATCCCCACAATAAAATCTAGAGACGGAGGAAATCCAAAGTTCAGTGTCTGTTCTAAATGATCAAAATACTCCTTATATATATATATAGCTTACTCATGAAAAAAACTATGTTTTAGTGCAACCTAAAGACAGTGAGCTGTCAATCAAAAGCAGATGACGGGGCCACTCTTAATTTACGTTATTGCTTTGTAACTTTTATATCGTTTTTACGGTTTTAGATGATGATGTTGCAGCCGTTGATGACAATAACAATAATATCAGCACTAATGATAATAAGTAACAGATACAAACAACAATAGTAAGTATGATAATGGTAGCAACAGCTCATGGCACACCTTTTGAAATGCCAGCCGACTGCAATGCTTTAAGCTCTTTATGAAATTCCCACACCCAACTCATTTTCCTTCCAAATCATTCCCGCATTCAATAATAGAGGATACGATAATAAACTATGAGAATTCTACTAACTGACATACAAAGAGTACCTTTCCCAGCTTTACATTCACATCATACGTACCAAACCTACACATTACTTGCAGTTGATTCGTAGCCAATGTGGTCTGAATCAGATTCTGAATCGAATAGTTTTTCAGAAAGATTAGTTGGTGATCCAGCTTGAATTGAGCGGGCAGATGGAGCTTCTGTGAGAAAGTGCAACATATTAGATGTTGAACCCACTAATGAGGGAGAAGAAGGCCTCAAAATTCCATCGTAAAATGCTAATATAAGACAAGGGCAATGACAATGAAGAATCCATGTAGCTAATTTGGTTTTGGTCTTGATTAATCTGTGATTCCATTGGTGAAACCTTTTTTCTATGATGGACTGTTGGCACCAGTTATGCATTTTGTCTATATGAATTGACCGGAAGGAAGGGTTCATTAGGAAGATGATTATAACAAGCAAGCTGCCTGCTTCAAATATACAACTTCGGTTATCAGCCGACTCTAATAAAATGAAGTTGGCAAGAAGGGCCTACCATTAAGGAAAAATAGGGTAAATGAAAGAAATTTATAAGAACTAACACAGAAAATCAGGTCATCTCAATTTAGGCAGAAGTAGGTGCTGATCGATTCAGCCACTTTGACAACAACAATAACAACCATCAGCCAAGCCAATAGAAGTAGGTTTGAATTTAAGGTCTTCACCGTCGAGTATCCCGATCAAGCAATGGAAATCTTTAAGTGATTTTAGACACACATTGATATGCACATATATTAATTTCTCTCTCTAATATATATCTCTATATAATATCAAAACGGGATCATGCCTATCTTTAACATATTCAATTTAACATGAGTATAATTTAAAAAATTTAAGTGTTAAAATAAAAGACGAAAGACCACATGCTCATGAGAAATAATGATGGCAACGGTAGAGACGAGAATCCAGTCACTTTATATATATCCTTCATTTGGTCCCCTATAAATATATATCCATCATTTGATCGCCTAGATGTCACTCGATTAGTTGGGTTTGACGTTTAATTAGGGGCCTTGGATACTACGATTTCTATACAGTGAGTTCCCCTCTTTCGTTTGGGATTTACTGTAATACCGTGAAGCCAATTAGAGTTTGAATTTATGGACTTTTTATTATTAAAAGACAAAAATAAAGATTTGCAAGAAAAATTAAAAGCTATTGCCCTTTATATGTACCATGTTCTTGTGTGCTTTACAGTAAGGCAAAATCAATCAATAAATATATAAATAATAAAGGATGAAAGATACAGGAAGGCAAGTATAGGTGTTCCACGTGTTACTCATATTCATATGTGGAGCCTAAACACTCTTCCAATGAGCTTAAAGGATGCTTAAATGACATTTTGATTAATTAATATATTTTGATCACTCTAAACTTTAAAATATATTAATTCAAGCCCCCCATGGTTCTCTTTTGTGATCGCTAAATCCTATACACATTTATGTTCCATTTGTTTTATTAAGTGATATGAGAAAATATCGATGTAGCTATTATCTTGTTGCATTGAAGAAAAGAAAAGAAGGGTATTTCATCAATTATATTTTTGGCAGCCAGAGTAAAACTTTATTCTGATTTTTTGTTGGGTTTAAACCTGACTTTTGTAAGATTGGTTTGAACTCGCTTAAACCTTTTGATGCCTAAACCCCGATTCGGACCCATTTTTCTCTCCTTATTGATATGAACTCTTACAAATGTTTGGAGGAGGATTTATACGTTTTCTCTTAGTTGATTTGTACTGCTTTTTTTTTACCAAAAACAACAAATTGCAAGAAGTAAGAGAAAATAACACCAAGAAGTTGGTTCACTTGGTTCCACACTGGTCTTGAGTTTGAGTCTTGCGAATGGAGCAAAACAGCACTGGGAGAGCTTTACCCCCTTAGTGGGCCGACCCGGTGCGGCCGAATTAGTTGGGGTCCTTTGGGCTTCCGGATGCCAGTGGTGTACTTCACCAGAAAAAAAAAGAGTACCAAGAAGAGGAAATGAAGCAGTCAATGGCGAAGATGATGAATCAAAATAAAAATCAATCTAGGGAAGGAACATAAAAATCTGCCTTGAAAATTAATTTTAACTGATCGGAAGGACAAGAGGAGATAACATGAACTAGCACATAATTCAGCTAGTATATACATATTTTTTTTATTGCAACGGGAGGCCGAAGGCCAGGTACGCGTGGCCCGGGAGTCGAACTGGCACCAGCCATTAAGCGAGTTGACAGTCCTGCCAGGTGAGCTAACGCCCTGAGTGCTACTGAATCCTAAATTTTATGTTAAAGTGTTGATGTATTTATTTATGATGTACTAGTCAAGTAAACAATATAAAATGGAAAAATTGGTTATTGTCCTTTCCAGATTCGAGGAAATAATCAATAATGCTAGGTGAGCCAATGTCATTGTTTCCACTTAAGTATTGATACCCACTTGCATTTGCTCTTTGTCTTGCAGCGTGCGCCCACACACACATGAGAGAGAGAATCGTCATTCATTTATCTAAAAAAAATCTGTTTAGTTCATCATTTGTATCAATTGCCGAGTTCCTCTTTCGAGTTTGGCGTTGATTTTAGCTATGCAACCAAAACTTGCGGACAATAATGTCAGGAATATAAAACTTGTGGGTAGAGACGTGGCCAATTCATGACCTTTGGTAAAACCCACATTATATTGTTTTCCTTTACAGTTGGTGTGCAACAAAGAATGAAAGCTTTTTAGCACAAAGTGTGTTAGCTCAGTGGAAAGGGCTTCTGGCTGTAGAAATGGTGGTTTTCACTCGATGGGCGCCACTTCCTGCACACTGCAGATAAGAAGCTTTCTCTGAGAAGGTTATCTTGTCAGAATATATCTAATACATATAGTTTTTTGGTAGTGGATGATATTTATGAAAGAAAATGAATGTTGCAAGAGATGAATGTAAGATGTACATGTCCTCAATGAGTCAACAATTTTACTATTTTTCAATAGATATTGTATTAGAAAGTTAAACTTTCCTACTGAAGATTGTCGAGGTTTCGTTCAGTTCATCTAGCTAACTGCTCATGTCAATATAAGATCCCCTCGTTTAAAATGAGCAAACAAGACAATCCATGAACAAGCAAAAAGTCTGGTGAAAAACAAGCCATGACTAGGCCCAGCCAGGCTCGATTTGCTCATTCTACAGCCCTACATACAAATGAGCAATATAACAAATAGCAGACACTATCTTTTCTTATTTAACAAGTGTGAATGTGCATATTTTGTTGTGTTTAGTTAGGGGTCTGGTGTGAGCAGAGGCTAAACATGGTGTTCACCATTTTCCAAGAAAGGCCACCTTTTTGAACCGTGTGTGTGTGTGTGTGCATCTTCTGAAGGCTTGAAGGAAGGAGCAAGCCTTCAGGCAGTATGGCATTATACCTTGTGAGGCCTGATTGATGAAGATGTAACAGGGCGTCTTATGCCCCAGATTCGGTGATCTTCGGTGTTTAACAGCTTGGACAATTGGACCTAGTGCCCTGCTTTTCAACCAAAAAGAAAAGAAATTCTCAAGTGGTTGTTGGGAAGGAGAAACCATCTATAGAAATGATGAACTAGCAGATTGAATTCCAGTTCTATTTCTATCATGATTATTGCTGTAATTTCTCTTCTACCATCTTTTATAAGTCGGAATTTATGAACCACTAGACTATTTTAAGTTGTAACCTTTCCTTTCGCCTTCAGGCATGTAAGCCAAATCTTGACTTACCCACCAAAGCATTACCGAAAATGGAAAGGCACCTCAAGATATTTGACGTATAGAATGGAGAAATGCAACTTAAAGCATCTTCCTTACTGTAAAGAGTTTTATAAGTGGCCAAGACATGGTATAAAGTAAAATCAATTTCAGATAGGTCTTCTTATCCTGTTCCTTTCTCAGTTAATTTTGGTTATCATGCAAAAATCACATCATGGATCTGCAGTTTTCCTTTGTTCTCCATCACAAAGAAGTGCATGATATTGAAATGACGAGCTGCTGATATTCTTTTATTCACCATGCATTACTGGAAACATCAGCAGTGCTATGTTTCTGTAAGTTTGTGCAAATAACTTTGATGAGAAACAGTTTAAGAATTTGACTTCGATGTGTCAGATATTCACTTCTGAACATGCACACTCTAGGAGAACTACTGAATGAAATAGTGCAGATATGAAGGCCTTCACTCCAAGAGAGACAAAACAATCCAACCAGTTTTACCAGTCAACGGTTTGCAGGAGGAAGTGAAGCCTCTTGCACTGAATCAGTCACCATTGGCATTTCATGACTGCAATTGAACCAGCGTTCTTTCTGATTCCAAATGTTGAGTTCCTCTAGAATTGTCATTGGGTTTCTATTTGATCTAGGAAACGTAGTTGTATCTTTTTTGGGTCTTTTTTCATACATATAAACTCATGACATTGTTGGGTAAGGGAGAATTTAACGTGAGGATGTTCCTTCCTGTAATTCCTTGAGATCGTGTTTTGGTTTGGATTATTGTTGATCCGGTTCTCTCTCTCGCTTCTATTCTAAGCGTGCTCTTACATCTTGAATGGCAACAGCAAATTTGTCAGAATGGCCTTCAACAATTGAAGAACGCAAATTTTTGAACAGAATCCACCCAGAAATTATGCATGCAGATCAGCAACATGGTATCGAATCCATAACTTGAAGAATTAGAAACATGAATAAGATTATCATGTTGATGCATCTAAGATGGGATAAATTCCAAATGGTTAAGATCAGTGTTGTCCGTATCGCACCGTATCGTACGATACGGTGCGATACGTATCGTATCGTGGGCCACCACGATACGATACGGGCCCCCGTATCGCAGGTGCGGGCGTATCGCACCGTATCGTGCGATACGGCCCGTATCGCACGATACGGTGCGTATCGCCCGTATCGTACTGGGACCCTTATAAAGGGTCCCGGGCCGAGGGAAACCCGCGATTTTTCGCGGGTTTCCTCTCTCCTTTTGGGTTCTTCAAGCTCCCTAAGAGTCGGTTTTCGCCTCCTTGGTGTTCAAAGCTCTAAAATCGTGCCCTACGGTGTCCGTCCAAGCCTCCAAACTCGGATTTAGGTATATTTTTAATGTTTTTTTCCTTTTTTTCCTTTATATTTATTGTTTTTTGTGTTATTTCAGGTTTTTTTTTTTGAATGACAAAATATGAAGTTATTAAGTGTGTGTATACGATTTTTATTGCATTCATGAAGTGGGAGACACTCGATTTGAGTGTTATTTGAAGATTGGGGGATTTACGAAGTGCTTTTATTTTCAGGTTTTTGTTTGAATTAAAGTACTCCATTGAGATGGCAGGAAGGGGTGGTAGAGACTCTCATTCAAAGTCTGATGATCCGGCATGGCAGTGGGGTATACCAGTTGAGGGTTCAAGGTTAAAAATCAGATGTTTATTTTGTGAAAAGGTGGTTAGTGGTGGAATTTCAAGGTTGAAACACCACCTAGCAGGAACCAGGAAAGAAGTTGCTCCATGCACAGGCAGAGTTAGAAGTGTGCCAGAAGGTATTAAATGGCAATGCTTGCAGATGATAGAGAGCATACAGGAAAGGAGACAACAAAAGGATGATTTCCAGATGTGTGAAGAAGCTGATGATGCTACTGCCACTGGAGTTGGATTCACTGATAGTTTGCCTTCAGATGCTAGAACAGATATTGGTAGTAGCAGTTCGCGAGCACCTAGCAGAGGAAAGAGGGTTGCATCTGAAGACTTTGGAGGTGGCAGAAGAGGAAGTTCAGGAAGGAGTAGAGGAAGAGCTTCTTCTTCTAGCATACATTCGTTCTTTCCTCCTTCCACTACACCTGGTGCTCAGCCAGGAATTCGTGCTGCTATGGCTTCAGAACAACTGCACGATCAAGCAGACCTTGCAGTGGGCAGATGGTTTTATGATACATGCATTCCATTTAATGCAGCAAACAGTTTTCATTTTCAAGCAATGGCAGATGCAATTGCTAACATTGGTCCAGGATACAGGATGCCCTCTTATCAGAAGTTGAGAGGGAAGATATTAGATCAGACCGTGATTGAAGTGCAGCAATACTGTTCGACTTTGAGACAATCGTGGAAGGAAACAGGATGCACTATCATGGCAGATGGATGGACCGATAGGCGAGAAAGGACATTGCTAAACTTTCTTGTATATTGTCCTAAAGGACTCATGTTTTTGAGATCTCTAGATATGTCAGAGGAGAGGCACACTGCAGAGATCCTACGAGAGGAATTTGATAAGGTTATACAAGAGGTTGGGCTAGAAAATGTAGTCCAATTGATTACAGATAATGCAGCTAACTACAAAGCAGCCGGAAAGGAGTTAGCTGATATTTATGGGACTTTCTACTGGACACCATGTGCAGCCCATTGTTTAGATCTCATCCTCGAGGACATCGGTGAGATGGATGAAATAAAGGCAGCAACTGAGTGTTGCCAAGATATTACAAAATTTATTTACAACCATGCATTTGTTTTATGTATGATGAGGAGATACACAGAAGGTGCAGAGCTTCTTCGCACAGCTGCAACTCGGTTCGCAACAAACTTCTTATCTGTACAGAGTATTGTGAGACAGAAGCAAGCTTTAAAGAGAATGTTCTCCTCAGATGAGTGGCAACAATTTGCAGAGTTGCCACAAAACAGAAGGAACAGAAAGTTAAATGAGATTGCAGAAACAGTTTTTAGAAGTTCATTTTGGAATGCATGTATCAGATTATTGAAAATTACTTGTCCTTTAGTGAAAGTTTTGAGATTGGCTGACAGCGAGGAGAAACCATCTATGGGCTACCTTTATGAATCCATGGACAGGGCAAAAGAAGCAATCAGAAATAACTTTAATGGAAAAAAAAGAGATTATGTGCCCGTGTGGAAAATAATTGATAGTAGATGGAATAAACAATTGCATCAGCCTATTCATGCAGCAGCCTACTATCTAAACCCATCATTGAGGTACTCAGCAACCTTCAAAAGGGACGGTGAGGTTAATCGAGGAATCATTGAATGCATCGACAGATTAGTCCCTGATGAGAGCATAGTAGATGCGATACATTGAGAGATGGAGATATATGATAATGCTCTTCACTTGATGGGTTTGCCTGTTGCAATTCGCAACCGCTCTACGATGCGTCCAGGTACATTGTTTATTTTCATATTTAAGTTCCATCTTACATTACTGTGGATTATTATGTCTCTAATGTTTATATTTTCTTTACAGATGTTTGGTGGAACAGGTTTGGAAGTGATTGTCCAAACCTTAGAGATTTTGCAGTTAGAGTCTTAAGCCAAACCTGTAGTGCAACAGGTTGTGAAAGAAATTGGAGTGTTTTTGAACACATCCATACAAAAAAGCGCAACAGGTTGGAACACAAAAGGCTTAATGATTTGGTTTATATTCGTTGTAACATGCGCCTTCGTGAAAGGTAATGTTGTATTACTTTCAAATTTTCAATTCGATATTATTTAACTTCAGTTTTCAATTGTTAATATTACTTACTAATTGTTTATCTTTGTTTGTGTCGTAGGCAATTAAAAAAAGTAAATAGAGAAGAAAGTCAGTTCGATCCAATAAGTTTGGATAATTTTGATATATTAGAAGATTGGGTTATGGAAGACACTGAAGAAAATGCCCTCCTAACAGAAGAAGACGTTGCCTGGATTAATTTGGAAGGAGCGCAACAACATTATGGAGATGAAGAATTTGATTTTGAAGAAGAAGGTGTGGGCGTGGCTGATGATGATGAGGATCTGCAACAAGGAGAAGATGAAGATTATTTAGTTGATGATCCTGATTACAATTTGTAAAATGTAACATTATATGTAACTGTAGTGTACTGTAAAGTGTAAACTATGTCTGTATTTTATTTTTTGGATTCAAAATATATAAATTTGGATGCAATTGTTCAATGTTGAATGCTCAATCTGTACTAAACTTACATTATATGAATTTAAAGCAATTATCAGATTTTTCCTGATTTTTTCTTGATTTTTTTCGATTTTTTTCGATTTTTTATTAATTTTTAATTATTTTTACATTATTTTAATATTAAAGTACGATACGATACGATACGATACGATACGCCCGTATCGTGGAGCCCAGCGATACACGATACGATACGCGTCAGACAACACTGGTTAAGATCAAGAAAATTCATTCTGGAGATTCTTATGGAGTTATCCAAAGGCTCTCTCATAGAATACCTTCCGCTAGACCTCCTGCTCCAAGTGATTCCTCTACTTCCCTGAGACGAGTCCTTGACAGTGATAGAGAACAAGCATAGAAAAATGTACGACCTGCAGATTAAAGAGAACATGGATTGTGCCACTAAGTTGGTGCTTTTAATTTTCCAAAGAATGATTTTTTCCCAACTCAAATTTGTCAGGCCTGTCTTGGAGATCTGAAATTTGCTTTCAAGCGAAACAAAATCTCTTGCTGGACCGCGTAAACTAATTCTGACAATCAAAAGAAATTATACCAAGGGTTTCAACTAAATTGATAAAATTGGTTTCGCTTCAAATAGTTTTATGTGAATAAGATATTTCAGTGATATTTGACAGACTTGTTTGAGATCAGAATTGGCATGGAACTGAAGACTTATATTTCGTAACAAGAAACACAGAGTTGATCCATTCTTTCTAGTTGAGATTAACCAATACGAAGTACAATAACCGATGGTCATATATGAGCATGACCAACCTCAGGTAAGATGACATTAAACAGAAGAAACTATGAAAGTGACTTGTACAGAAAATCTCATACACGAGCTTTAACTACAAAGTGCAGAGAGAAAATCTGCTCACCGGCAGCCAACATTTATGTAATACCTCATTTCTTGATAAACTGCAAGCCATTTGCATTTGCATATCGCTCCATGAATCTCATAAACCTGTCCCATTCTCTTGGATTTCTCATGACATGTTTTGCTTCTATTCTTGAAGGCTTCCCATTGACAAACTTTGCATTCACATCAACCGATTGAATTACTCCTTCCTCATCAATCATGTAAAAGCCGGTTATGTCACCGAGTTCACTAGATGAATCAAAGACAGATGGTTGATCAAATATAAATGTTGCCACGCCATTGGTACCATCTCTAGACTTAGTTAGCTTAACATCAGGTATAGTCTGCTCATCAGTGCCTTGAATGAATTGAATTGTTGGTTTCACTGCCATTATTACTGGTGCGGAATAAACATAGACTCCTCTTCGGGTAATTGGTTTTGTGAGAGAGAGCTGCAAGGTTTGCCCATTGAATGATGACCGTGCACTTCGACAAGCGGACGCCCATGGTAAGGCAAAAAATCCTGACCAGTTGACACATTAAACAGTCAAGGGAAAAGCTACAGATTCTGAACACCTATGCTGGAAAATAAGCTCACAGTGCTGAGGAGGTGTTTTCCTCACCAACAAACTCATGGGTTCTATCATTCAAAATTGTCTTCAGGAAAAAATATGACATGTTTTCAGATGAAAATTCAAAAGAGACTATTTGCACAGCATGTGCCAAGCTTGTAATTAGAAAGGATTTATTCTATTGTAACACGAAATGCAAAAGGATGGCAAGTCCTGATATTTAAACCAAGGTGTCAGCTTTGAAAAATCATAAGAATGCACATCAGAAAATGCTAAATGGCAATCATAATTTCTAGAAGATAGCAGCACAGAGTAATGTTTTTTCAATAAGAGACCTGAAATTCAATATCTTGAGGAAACTATAATGGCTTTTAGACTATGAAAAGAAGCAAAAAGATACGAAACTCTGCACATTCTGACGTTAAATCTAAGACAGATCTGCCTCAATTAGCCTATAATCCTTTTGCATATATATAATAGAAATCCAACATATTTGATTTACTGAAGTACTTAAAATTTCATAGGAATTCTGGAAGGCACTTCGCACCAAATTCTTGGAATGACTCTGTTGATAACAAACCAAAAAGAAAAAAAGACTAGTGAAGTTTAATAATGCTTTTATTCTCGCTTGATCTTCCAATTGCAAGAAATCTTCCTTTTTACTCTCAATTTTTAATGGTCTGATCTTCATGGCATATAGCAGCAAGATCTCCAACTTTGACGCCAGTGAGGATATTACAATTTAAACACATTACAATGAGGAAAGCATAAAATGACAAAAGCAACATCTAAGAATTAAGAACAGAAACAGAGAATCAGATGAAAATCAGTATTAGTAACAATTCTGGCTCTACAAAAGCTAACGATACCATCGACATGTACTGTATGGAAGCAGAAAGACTAAAATGTCAAGTCGGAACAAAGAACAGGAAAGAGAAAGGATTTACCAGAAAGTGAACGCTGGTGTTTTGAACAATTTGGAACTAGGGAAGAGGGAGCATACGAGTGCATTGTTGCCATTCGAGAGAGAGAGAGAGAGAGAGAGAGAGAGAGAGAGAGAGAGAGAGGGAAGCAAACAATGCGAGAAGGGTGGCAGTGGTGTGGAGGCACCAAGGCCAACCAAGCCTACTGCTTTGTATTCCGTAGATTCTACGTGAGCAGGAAGAGATAGATGCGCCTTTGTTTTCTTATCCACCCTTCCAACTCAGCACCCTCAACGGGTCGGACCTAGTTCGGATATGGGTAAGTAGATCCACAACTGGCCAAGAGTACGAGTACTAACGGAAACGGATATGGACCCATTGGGTCTACTACGAGAAAAACCATATCTGAGTCCTTTCCTTGGTGAAGAGATGAGGGCAATGCCCTGTTACAACTTGTTAGAACCTGGCATCATCCTATAGGAGTAACGGAACTCTTGCTGCATCAAGTCTCAAAAGAGGACCAAGTTCAGCTGCATGTTCATTTCCAGACCTTGACACCTAATTCACGGGCAGTGTTGTGGGAACCGAATGATTTCCCTTCTCTACATGTATCCGTTATTCTTGCCAATGATCAACTGATGCATCTCACGAGTTCCAACTTCATATGATACTAGATTAAAACCTTCATATGATAAATCTCTATTTGATTAATGATAAAAACCTTATGTTTTTTATAACTCCTATAATGTGGTACATAAAAGAATCCATATAGTGTGGGAAAAGGTTTGGTTGTTGATGTTGCTGCTGCTTCCACTTAAGATTGATTTCCTAATTAAAGATGACATTCTTTACGAGGTTCTTGGCCAACATGCTTGGAATCCACCATTGAACGAGTCTTTTGGGGGAGTTAGGCATGACAATATCAGGTACAAATACTTCTTTGTTTCTTCGTTTCCAAACTATGAACTCAGGTTGGCCTTGATCCTGTGGTGAAGGTGAAGAAAAGTATTCTCTTCGAGGGAATAACCAGCTAACTCAGGTTGGCCAACATGCATCACTTCATCTTGCTTTCGTCGCAATAGCAGGAACTGTATCATGCACACTGCCATTCTGATTCTTTCCAGCATTTCAATCTTCAAAACTTTCCTCCCCATCAGTAACCAAAAGCCTTATCCCGCTAAAATTTTTCACACGAAACCATCCATCGATTTGTTTTTTTCTTCCTACTACAGTTACGAACAAAAGAGACATCTGGTAGAAACTTACCCTTATCTTTATCAGAAATTACCGGTATCGAAGCTCTTAATCCTCTCCATGAAATTCTTCATGTAAGCTATGTATTCCACGAATAAGTCGATGGAAATGTCTGCGTATTTGTCATTTAACAATAATAAGCAGAGCTTTTAAGATTATAAGCTTATGACATATGTAAGGCTGCTTTCAAAAACCTCCACTTCCCAACGTTTGGCTGCTGCCACCATGCCCATGACGTCAAAAAATAATTTCGATTATTCATTAAAGGAAAACCTTTTGCAACTACCCAGATTAGCCCTCACTGTAATTCGAGAGACACCTTTCATGACTGGTCTGACAGATTCATGATTCCGTAGCAGGTCTGACCGATTCATGGAACCAAGCCGGAGTTAAACTTTTCTTTTTCTGAAAAGCAGATGAAACAGAATCAGCTAACAATGGCAGCAATCACAGCAGCTAACTCCCATCGGAATTATATGAAGCCAGTAAGCAAACAGCAAACCGAATCTCAGCAACGACTTCTTTCTTCGATAGATATTGGGCTGGAATTGACAAACACCCCCAGAGAAGTTCAGCTGCTAATACATCCAGCAACAGCGGCAGATCTAGAAATTTGCCAATAGCCCACAAAACTGTTAAAGGTGGCGGCGAACAATGCATTATAAACACGGATTCAACTGTGAGCTATAGTTTTTCATCAATATTTCAAATTTCAGGTGGGCATTCACCCACCTCGCCTCTGTGTAGTTATGCCACTGTCAAATGAAGAGGAGTGTCTCCCCAGAGGCTGAATCATAGGCTGCATCTGCTAGCTGATTGACCCGCTTAAACTCCTGTATCTGTTGGCTGATGAGTCTGCGTTCCTCCAGAGCGCTCCCCACTTGAGACCTATTATGAGCTTTGTTCACAAGGTCTCGGAAGACCTGCTTATTGTCAATTAAAGACTTTCATTTATGGTGTTAAAACACCTCTTCGTGTTTCGAATATGGACACGTCAAGTACCAGGTAAACCAGAATCAGGCCAGTGGTTTCTGTTCGGAACCCCCGATTCCAGTTCTGTTCGAGTTTTAAACTGTTTCGAACATTATATATATATATATAACCGCTTGTTCCAGTTCGATGAAAGGTAGAACCGAAATTGAATCAGGTGGTAGTCCCCAGTTCTAAGTCCGTTTCATCCACTTTGAACAGTTTCGGCTCCAGCGGATTCTCGGCCCTGTTCAGTTCTGGTTGAAATGGTTCCAAATCGGTCATGTCTAACCCAATAGCTCTCAAATCTATAAACATTAGAGAAGTAGCTAAATGGATCTAGAGCTCGAGGATGCGATAGATTAAACATCAAAAACTTCCTTTTTTTGTGTGAAAGATAAAAATTAAACACTCTAAAAGGAGAAAAAAGGGCCTAAAAAGTGTTGGAAGAAGAAAACGTTGTTTGATATTAGTACGAAGTGGAAACTCTCAATTGAAACCGTCTAGGGTCAGTTGGCAAAACTATTTTGCAATTATATTTACATTTTAGAAGAATCAAATACTTTAACAGCTTTCTCTTATTTGACTATCCAAACAAAAAGAAAAGTCGAATTGAAATTTGGCAAAGAACAAAAGCAAAAGTGGATTAGAAAAGATAAACCAAAATAAAGTGGCAAAGATATAAACTATTAAAACAAGCCAAGTAATATAACAATTTTATATAATATGTATTAAAAAACAATAAAGAACGATCTAACTTATGTTGCGTTAATTGCTAACATGTTACATGATCCAACTCTATAAAAACAAAAAATCCATGTATTATGAGTTCGATAACTGCTTTTCGAGAATATGAGTTTAGTATTATTGTCTTTCATTCTTAAGTAGGTATCAAAGGTTGGGCATATCTTTCATATATGGTTTACAGAAAAACTTAAAGATTCGATATATCGAGCTTCATAAGCCGAACTGAGCTATACATACCATGTTCATGTAAGTCCATATGGTTTTATGAGTGAACAAGCCTAGAATGAGCAAAACCAGAGCCTAACTATGAGAGGCTCAGTTCATTACCATATTTTTCAATCATTTTCTTTGGTACATTGGCAAGACACGAAGACAGATGCACCCTCTGGCATTGAACTCCTGACCTTTGTATTGCGAGTCGACTGCCTAGGCAGGTTAGCAATCTCTCTTTATGCTTTTTGGATCAAGTTCTGAAGCGTTATACGGATCCGAGTCTGTACCGGCACGGTCGCTACAGTGTTCAGGTGAAACGGGTAAAGGGCGTCTTGGTAACGAAACCATCTAGGTGATGAAAGCAACGGACGTCAGAAATCTCGTCCACTATTCTTCTCGAATTTCAAAATCCCAATAGAAAAAGTCAAGATTCGTCGCCCCACCATTCGATCGCGTGTTCTCCTAAAAAGCGAATCGAGAAACAGGCCCACCGTCGTTGCCATCTCCCCCTTTCTCAAGCTCAATAATGGCGATGCCGTGACGTCTCTCTCGTAAAGCCTTCTGGCCATGGAGCTCTCCGGCCCTATTCCTATAGATATAACGACCACCCACTTCCTCAAATGGAGAATAAAGCGTGGGTTCTAGACCGGTTGATCGGAGGACGCCGGGAAGATGCTCGGTTGCGATTGCCTGTGCTGGTCGAGGGTATCTGTTGCCGACGACGCGTGGGCGGAGTCGTCCTCTGAATCACAACCCTTCTCTTTGCCGTCTCCGAATCCATCATGGCCCCAAGGTAATGATTTTATTGTCAAATAAAAACGATTTTCTTTTCGTTTTTGTTTCTGTTCATATGGGATTCACATCATATGGGATTCACATAGTAGGATTCTTCGTTCGCCTTGTTGGTGTCATTTGGTTTTGATTAAATTAGTTTGTGAAACTCGTTTGGTTTGGAGTTTAAGAGTGTTTTGATTAGATTTTAATTTTCTTGGTTGGTTGCTCGATTGGGAGGATTTGAGTGATTATTTGTTCCCGGTCTCTTTTATTCCGTAGGGTATTCCTAATATCACGAGGCGGAGAGTTTTGCTGGTAAATTTGATTGTGTTATGAGTGCTATTCGTTCTTTCTTTGGCGTGAGATCTCATTTATTTGTTTCTGGTTTCCTTTTGCTTCTTTATCCCCTGCTGGAAACACATTGGTGCTGAACAACTATTGGATGATTCAAAGAGATAAAGGCACTCTTATTTTTTTCTCAGCATTTCGTAGTTTATTGATGATGAGTGTCCAAAAAAACAAGTAGTTTATTTGTACCGTAAAACTCCAGTTCGTGTCTACCTCACCATAAATTAATACAGACCCTTACTCCTAAGTGATTTTTAGTTATTTGATGCCATAAATTGTTTGCTTATATCCGTCTTATGCTTCAAGATCATCATTCGTTGACCTAATTTGAGTGTTTGAACATGTCTTCTATGATCAGGGGAAGGGTTTGCTACAGGAAATATGCACATAGGAGAACTAGAAATTACTCAAGTAACTGAGTTTGATAAAGTTTGGAGTTGCACGTTGCAAAGAAGAAAGAGAAAAGGTGTTACATTTTATAAGCCGCGAAGAATACCTGATGGTTTCTTCTGTCTTGGTTATTATGGACAGCCAAATGATGAACCATTTAGAGGGTTCCTTCTGGTGGCCAGAGAAGTGAAGCCCTCTAAGGAAGAAAAAGTTCACAGCACTCTGCCTCCTTCAGGTAATCAGGGAACAATAAAGAATTCTCTGGCACTACAGAAACCACTAAGCTATACATTGGTTTGGAGCACAGTTGGATGGGATGCGGAAAATGGCTCCGGAAACTGTTACTTTTGGTTGCCTTGTCCACCGAATGGCTATAAAGCTATGGGTTATGTGGTTACTGATACTCCTGATAAGCCTTCTATTGAAGAAGTCAAATGTGTTCGTGCAGATCTTACCGAAGATTGTGAAGCTTATTCCTTGGTGATTCAAATACCCTCCTTTCAGGTATGGAAAGTGAGACCTTGTCAGCGGGGTATGGGGGGGAAAGGTGTGGCTGTTGGGACATTCTTTTGCACTACGTTCTGGAATTCAGGGAATAAACCAAGTATATCTTGCTTGAAGAATGTTAATCCTTCTCTTCAGGCCATGCCCAATCTAAACCAGATCCATGCACTCATAAACAATTATGGGCCTACAATTTTCTTTCATCCAGATGAAATTTATCTGCCATCTGCAGTGTCGTGGTTCTTTGAAAACGGAGCTTTGTTGTACAGAAGAGGGCTTGTAATGGGTGAAATTATTGATTCTAATGGCTCAAACCTGCCATCTGGTGGATCAAATGATGGCGAGTATTGGATAGATTTGCCTAATGATGATAGAAGGCACTATGTCAAGCTTGGAAATATAGAAAGAGCAGAGCTGTATGCCCATGTGAAGCCTGCACTGGGTGGATCATTTACTGATATTGCAATGTGGGTATTTTGTCCTTTTAATGGCCCTGCAACTCTGAAGATTGGTGTGAAAAACATATCACTTGGAAAGATTGGACAACATGTTGGTGATTGGGAGCATTTTACTCTCAGAATTAACAATTTTAGAGGTGAACTGTGGAGTATTTATTTTTCTCAGCACAGCGGTGGTGAATGGGTCCCTGCTTATGATTTGGAGTATATTGAAGGGAACAAAGCTGTGGTCTATTCCTCGCGGAGTGGGCATGCAAGTTTCTCGCACCCTGGGATCTACCTTCAAGGATCAAGCAGGTTAGGAATAGGCATAAGGAATGATGCGTCTCGGAGCAATCTTTTTGTAGATTCTAGTGTCAAGTACAAGATTGTTGCAGCGGAATATCTTGGCAATGGTGGTGTTGTTGAACCTCGTTGGATCAACTACATGAGAGAATGGGGTCCCAAGGTTGTATATAACTCTAGGACAGAACTGGAGAAGCTTATGGGTCTTCTGCCAGTTACAATCAGGTTTTCCATCGAGGACATTTTCAATCGGTTCCCAACCGAGCTATATGGTGAAGAAGGTCCAACAGGACCTAAGGAGAAGAACAACTGGGTAGGGGATGAAAGGGGTTAACTCTTATGGACTCTCTTTCTAAGAGGAGAACATTTTTCTGTAGAAACTCTCTTTTCTCTTTATTTTATACGTAAAATACACGAGAAAGGGTTTTGTGTAACCAAACAACCTTTTATGTAGCATCCTCAGTTTGGGGTTCAAGTTTCCTATTGTTTCGTCTACATGATTGAATGTAAATGCCATGGCATGTTATTAGTATTTCCAGAAAATATAAATGGAATACTTCGACTAGGATGATTTTCATGTTTGCTTCTCTGTTTTGGCCATTCTATCAACAGAATGACGGATCTAAGTTCCCCTCGAGGATTTTGCTCATAAATGTCTCCTCAAGATGATGTGGTGGATTTCTTTGAATCATCTTTATCTACGTGAATGTTAAGATAATGTAATCCAGATGATGACCAGGGACCTGGTGATCTAAGAAATCATGATCTGAGACCAAAACCCGTCTTATTCGTGTCATTTGGATGATGACTGCTATTGAGGCTTTATCTGACTTGAACTAACTGGGAAGTTTCTGGTTGGCCATCAAGACTCACTAGGAGGTGGGAGCAACTCGAATAGTAAAATGAGAAGCATGAACATCACAATTGTACTTAACTTCATGGTGGTTTTCTTGTCGCCGATTTCTTGTTTAAAAGCTAAAGTCGCAAGTCTCCCCATTGTGTTTATTTTCTTTTAAATAAATTTGGGAAGTTAATAAAGTATTTGCCATAACTGTTTAGAGATTTTAGGCTCAAAACTCACCTTCACGGTGTTTACTCCAAAAAAATTTAATTGCCTCGATTCTTTTCTCCTTGTTTTTTTAGTACATCAAAATTTTTCGATTTTAAATTGCTCTGGTTCTGATTTCCAGATATTGCTTCATGATGTGTCTCAACTATCAACCAAGGTTGGGGGATTGAATCGAATCTTGAAGATTCTACGCTATCTACAAAAATATTTAGTTAATGAGAATCATATAATTTATATGACAAGAATCATATCCTCAACATATAAATATTTGGGTTTTGCTGTCTAAAATCATCAATTGATCATATGACTCGGGAAATTCACATTTAAGAAAATAATTAGTGAAATCTTCTTGATGGCAACACCTTAAGGATCCCCTGATCAAGATTGATATCCCAATAAAATGTAATATCCTTCACCTAGAATCCAGCAATTTCAAATAGCAAGATGGTATCATTTTGAAATCCACCTCAGGATCTTGGCAAGGATAGTCACAAGGAGCAATGAATACTGTAGGGAAATCAGCAGTGCTTGATGACCAAGAAACAGGGCGCAAAAGCTACATAACATAATATAAGTAGGTGCACAAAGACCGACCTCACCTGGCTGGGGGGTCTACTCACAAGTTAAAGGTCATGAATTGGATGGGGCGTCCATTGACTGCAGCCTCCCCGTTATATGTTGAAAAAAGTAAAAGAAAACATATGGAGGTTAAATTTCACATAATTAAGATACTAATAACCAACGCTACGCTACCTGTTTATTCTTTTCTTTGACATGAAGTGATACTGGGATATTATTCTTTATCTCTATGTACGAGCAAAATATTATTCTTAAATTAAATTAACCTTTTTGTTGTAAAACAAAAATTTTCATTTCTTATTCACTCTAAAAAGAGATTTTTATTTAATAAAGGACTGACGAATACCGTCAGCTAGAAAAATATGAACAAATACCATGTGCCCTCCCTCCGGTTGGCAGAAAACTGGGGAAATTGCATATTTTTGTACAACAAAACCCCAATAAACACTCGCATTCAAAAGCAGCGCATTGTCTTCGCGGGAAGTAGTCACATCTCAATCACCAAAAACCACGAATTTGGACGCGAGAAAGCTAGGAAAATTGGAGATTTTTATAGCCACGCACACGAGGAAGGATGAATTCATTATCGAGAACTCTTCTCTGGTGGCGACCATCACTCGTTTCCAGATTCTCCCCCTCTCGATCCCATACAATGAGCCCGCCGAAGGCAAGGCTAAGAGGCGTGGTGTTCGACATGGACGGAACCCTCACGGTCCCTGTCATAGATTTTTCTGCTATGTACAGAGCCGTTTTGGGTGAAGACTACGCGTCCATCAAGTCCTCTTCTTTTGGGGTCGACATCTTACACCACATTGAGACTTGGAGCCTCGATAGGCAGCAAAAGGCCTATGAGATCATTGCCGATTTCGAGCGCAGAGGCCTCGAGCAGCTTCAGATTATGCCAGGTTAAGATGGGTGTCTTTAAATTTGATTGCAATTTGCCAATTGGTTTATTGTATAGTTGGTTTTCATCCGAGAACTATCCTTTTGGGGATTTTGAGAGATGGATAGTGCTTATTTTTAGCTGAATTCTTCTTTTGTCTTTTGGAAGAGTTGAAATCTTTGTAGTGTTGAAAGGTTGGTATCTGTTGGTTGTGTTGATTTTTTATTTGGGATCTCATGTTTTGAGTTTCTGTCAAGTGGGTGGTGTTGGTTTTAATCAGAATTTACGTATCAGGGATAGGATGATTGAGAAATCCTTGGTAGGGTTCACAGTTTTCTGATTCAAAGCGATTGTGATGCATTGTTCGAAGTAGTTTTGTTTCTCTGTATACATGTTATATCAATGTCCCACATTCACAGGCTCCCCCTTCTTGAAAAGCGTATATCTCTATGCTAACAGAGAACGAACTTACTCACCTTCTGGATTATAGTTACAGAGAAACTATTCTTCGCTGCTGGCTCCCCCTTCTTGAAAAGTGCAGTTACTGTTATAAGGAGGAAACAACGTTTTGCGTTTAGTTAGCTCATCAGGAAAGTTTGATGCATCTCAAACTCACTGAATCGGTCTTCCAGCTGTAAAATGTAGTACACTGTTACAGCTCCCGTTTAGGCCTCCAGATGTCCTCTATTGGAGACCCATCTGAAATCTTTATCCAGGAGCATACTGATCTAACTCGCCAATGCATTTCAAGAACCAAACCCGATCTGGGATTCTGGGGTTGTTTAAGAGTTACAATTATTAATTGGCGAGGATGACTCACGGAAAGCATGTCCCTTTGTAAAGATTTTCTAGAATACAACCATGTCAGATCTACTGTTACTAGAAATGCCAAAGGCATTGGAGAAGCGTGGCCGTGGACTTCTATCTGGGGAAGCTTGCTTACCATTTAGGGAGAAGTTGGCTTTCCCTGAACGCAATGATGCTGTCCATGGATCAAATTTGTTCGTGGATGGGATTTCACTTGAATGTATATGGCTCCTTTTTGTGTGCTAGAGGTAGAGGATTTTTATGAACTTGCTTCGTCTGAAAAGGAAATTGATTTACTATTTTGAAGTGTGTTTGCCTCAGTTTTTGTAACCCATTTTCTTTGTCAGTTGCTATGTCCCATTCCACTTGTTGCCATCTTCTTTCTAGCTCATATAGCTTTCTGTTCCATTGCTCCCTCACATCCCATTTGCTGTCTTGTTGCCTGTCGCTTCTGACTTCCCCTTAAATTCAAATACTATGTTTCCCAATTCCACTTCCTTGTTTCTCAACCTTAGACCTCGGCATCTGCTATTGAAGAGCTTTCATCTTCTTTTTTAGCGAGATATTTTAAACCTCATAAAAGCACACGCATAATAATATGGCGGGCTTTCGTTAGAGTGCTCAAAAAGTTTCAATGGCTCTACATTTTCATTTTGGAAAGCTCTCTCTCTCTCTATCTATACACACACATGTTAATGTAATAGGGGCACGGGCCATTAGGGCCCATGCAGTCCCTGTTTGAAACAAGGGCCAGGGCCAGCATGGCCATTTACCGTTGGGAACCCTGCCCAACGGCTAGTGCTGGCCAGCCAGCACTAGTCCACTTCCTTCTTCACTTTGTTGTTCATTTCACACCTAATGTACACCTTGTAAAATTTATAAATACTACTTCAAACCATGAATAAATTATGCTGTCTTACATAACTTTTGACTTGGTTTTCTATACTTCCGCCCTCTTATTTGATATACTTGAAGTTTGGCATCCATACCTATGTTATCAATAGCGGTTAGCGGGTTGTTAGCGGTTGACGCTGATATAGCGGTAGCGGGGATATAGCAGATTTAGCGGTACACTTTTATTTATGATAAAAAAATTATATATATATATAATAGGTTTTCTAACTTCTAAGAAATATCAAGAAACATAACCAGGTCTTTAATAAATGAACGAGCAAAACACTCACTAATGAATAGGAAAAAGTAGTAGAGTAATGTCACTCCCATATTATTTGTAGTATGGCTCATTTCCAGACAAAGTGCATGAAAGTTCGGACATTAAAGCAAAAAAGAAAGGCAAAAGAAGATCAGAAATAGGTAAAACTTCAAATAATGAGATATTAAGGCAATAGCACTTGGACGGACATATCAAAGGCACACGAGATTTCCTGATATTCCTGAATTTGCTGGATAGCATATGGAATGCACTGTATCCAGCAAATTCAGGAACATCTGGGAATTTCGTGTGCCTTTGATATGTTTGCCCAGGTACTATTGCCTTAATCTCTCATTATTTGCTGTTGAATATGTTGGTGATAGGAGTTCATGATCTTCTTTTGCCTTTCTTTTTTTCTTTAATGTCCAAACTTTATATTAACCATGTCCACTCGATGATCACCTACATCACAAGATAACGAATGTGCCATCAGTTTATAAACAACACGATCACTTGTAACTACAGATAACAGATTACATTATTTTAATCATACTTACCCACTAATCAAAGACAATGATAATTTCATTGAATGACAATTTGTAATAAAGCAGGCAAAGTAGCCATAGAAAGCATTTTTAAAGATTGTATATAATGTTATGCATCCTTCAAAAGTACATAAAGGCCAATAAGCTAATTCAAAAAGTATATAACATCCATCAAAATTCAATTACAAATTTACAATCACACTTAATTGTTTAGGTCGTGTTCACTCATTTTCAGAAAAAGATCCGTATTCTTCTATTTCCTCTTCATCTTCGTCTGTTTCTTCAAAATTAAATTCTTCTTCATCTTTCATAGGCATCTTATCATTTCCTTTGCTTTGCCTTATTTGTTGCTTTCGTGTCCTCGACCTTGTATAAACAGCAGTAGCACCCGCTCTTGATGCTTCGAATGTCATATCGATATTTCGCCAAGTAAGAGAATCATCGTCACTAACGAACTCATCATCAGTAGGATATTCATCGTGATCTTCAACTGATGCTAACATGATGTGGTCAAAATTTGCTCCATTAGATTTCCTCTCTTCGTACCTTCTTCTGAGCTTTTCGTTATATTGCACAAAAGCTAAATCGTTAAGCTTTTGATAAGAGAAAGAATTTAGGTAAGTTGTTAACTCAATAAAAAAACTTTCATTTATTTATAGTGTAAATAAAAAGCATAATTCTTAATTTCTTACCATTTCAAAGGTACTCCAGTTGCGCTCACATGGGGTAGCACTGCAAGTAAGGCTTAAAACCCGTATAGCAAAACTTTGCAATTCTGGGCATTCATAACCAAAGATCATCCACCATTCAGCTATTACAAAAAGTTAAAAATCATGTGTAAACAATAAGCTAATCATATTCAAAAACCTTAAATCATATCTTAATAATGAAATAATTAAGAAAGCAAAGTTGCTTGAATTAATTACCTGGTGCATATGTTTTTCTTGAACTTATAGCTAATTGTAGTACAAAACAACTTGTTGCACTTCGATAACTTATAAGTTGATGACTCACTTGTTGTTGTTCTTCCTTCGTACAAGTATAGGTATAACTTGCAACAAACCACCTTTAATCTCAACATTAGATTCTATCCCATCATAATCATAATACAACCCGGGATTCAGATACAATGCAGCAGCATGTAATGGCTTATGCATTTGCCTGTCCCATCTTTTGTCTATGATCTCCCAAATAAAAGCATATTGCTCTTCTTTGTTTTTCATATTAACCTATAAAACAAGAAGTTAAATGTTATTAATTTATAACATTAATAAGTAAAGATTAATAATAACACATAAAATTGAAATATTTACGCACCTTTATTTGTTCCTTTATACAATCCATCTTCTCATAGATATAGCCCATGGTTGGTTTCTCATCACTGTCGACCATACGTAAAACATCTACCAAAGGACCCATTACTGTAAGTGAAAAACTAATGCCCTTCCAAAATCTAAGTTACAAAATTATTGCCTTAGATTGCTTTCCTTCGATGCTATCTCATAAAGGGCATTTCTCTCATTGTTCAGAAATAACCATCGATCTTAGAGCTTCTTTTGACTGCCACAAGCTGTCTAGAGTTAAGAATCTAGTAGCAAAATGGATCACAACCGGTCTATGTATGTCTTTTCCTCCTGTAAAATGTCTCATCATATACAATATCTGACCATAAGCATACATAAATGTCACTAGCTTCTTTGCCCTGCTGAAGATGCCTTTTAGTCTTTTTGTCTCTCCAATATCTTCAAGCATCAAATCTATAGAGTGTGCAGCACATGGGGTCTAAAACAAATGACTAAATTCAACCATCAACATTCTACCAGCTACAACATAATTTGTTGCATTATCTGTAACCACCTGCACAATATTCTTCTCTCCAACCTCTAAGATTACTTTTTTCAACAATGTATACAATTTATTTGCATCCTTTACTTCATGGGATGCATAAATGGACTTAAGAAAAATTATACCTTGAGGACAATGCACTAAAAAATTTATTAGTGTTCTCTGTTTTCTATCCGTCCATCCATCTGACATAATAGAACATCCATAAGTAACCCAATGCTTTCTAAATCCATTTCTAAACTCTCTCACTCTTCCCACTTCCTTCTCTAAGAATGTTTTCCTTACTTCATGGTATGATGGAGCCTTCATTCCAGGTCCAAACTGCCCTATATCATTTACCATCGCTTGAAAGCTAGGGGATCTCACAACATTAAAAGGGATTCCATTTTGATACATCCACCTGCTAATTGATATGCATACTCGTTCTCTTTTTTCTTTCTTATATCGATTTTCCAATGTAGCTTGTCATAGTGAGTCTGGCGATGAACACACAAATGAATCCATGGGTCCCTTCGGAAGCGGTGGTCGTGAGCCAAATGATGATAAAGATGATGAACATTGGATGCTTGTCACTATGTTACCTTCCATACTAGAAACTTCTCCTCGATATGGAAATGAAATCTTTTCGGCCTTCTTCTTAGATGTATTGTGCACATAATCATAAATTATTTTCTTTATTTCTTCAGTTGCATTCTTGCAAGCTACCACATTTTCGCTTCTTTCCATCAAATAATCCTTGTATCTTATTATTCCGCTAGTAGAAACATGACCACATAATGTACAAAACACTGACATATTATCTATCATAGATTTTGTCAAACCCCAATTCCATCCTGGATCCTTAGAAGCTGGGGGTCTGTAGTTGTATGCTGGACTAGGTGCCGATGCCATAATTGCCACTGCCACTTAGAGAACAAGTAGCTGCACTTGTTGATGATTCCATACTCACTACAAAAAATAAGAATAACTACTCAGCTTGAGTTTTCAAACCTTATACAAGAAATAGAACATTAAATAAGTAACGCTAGGCTGAAGTGAATATATTGTTGGACTTTCTACATCACAAGATACAAAGAGCAAATTCTAGACGTGAAACCCATAAGTTCATGAGCTATAAGATAACGAGATAGACCTTTTGTAATTCTATCTAACAACTCAACCATATCCAGTTCTTTTGGCAGTCGGAGAGGGAACATATCTTTTACATTAAGGACGCCCATTATCATCCCTCTGCCAAAGGAGAATTGCCCTGCCATTTGCCTGTACTTAACCTGGCTTTCCTTTAGTTGTGCCAACTTCTGCACAATCACAAGAACGTGCTAAAGGGTGTAGCACATGAGGACGTTAAATGAGTTTGCAATCTCAATGTTACCGTCGCTGAAATAAGCACACCTTGACAGTAGTTCAGATGGTATCTTATGCCTTCAGTAACACTGAAAAAGTTTGATTCTAGTTGTTGATTAAGGGGATTGGAGGTTGTCTGAGCAGTTTCCTAAGAGCAAGCATCGGACCCATATGCTGGTTTTATTGTAAAAGAAACGACTTTGCTGAATCGATGACCTACTGTGTTAAAATGTTTTTTGAAAACCAGTGATTGGTGATAATGTTTTTTGAAAACATAGTATGAATCTAAGATAAGTGAAAACATGCTTCAACTTGTATAACCAGAACCATACCTGGATCGGAAGACGAACAGTCGAACACAATGGTCGTTGATGACTGCGACTGAAGCGGAGAGAGCAGTGGCGAGAGTGAGAGGCGGGAGATAGTCGTTGAAAATAGCAGTAGCGGCGATTGCGAGAGGAGCGAGTGGCAGGAGAGAGGCGTCGGGGAGAACAGGGGATAGGGTTTTATGTTTTTTGGATCGGGTCGATCCAACGGATATTGGATCGGCCCGATCCAAAAAACATATTGTACGCTAACTTCGATATAGTGGACCGCTATAGCAGACTTCTATATCGGTGTTAGCGGCGCTATTTGCGCCCACACAAGACACCCGCTATTTAATGGGCGCTATAGCGATCCACCGCCTGCTAAAACGCTATAGCGCGCTATTGATAACATAGATCCATACTTGGATTCCGTTTGATTTTTGGCGACTTGTTTGACTTGATTCGTGAAGCATCAATCTTCGACTATCAATGACTATTTACATGGTATCAGAGCCTCGGATTGAAGAAATCGAGTGTATTGGGAAGCGTGCATGGGTGCAAATTTTGAAAAATCATATCAAACTTGAGGTTAGTTCAAAATTTTTGATTTTGCACAAAATGGAAGGCAAAAATGAGACGTTTAGATACATACTAGACCCAAAATGTTACCAAAGTTGAGCTAGGACCATGAAAAAGTATTTTTGTCAAAAGATTTTTGGGACTACATAGATGGAACAATAAAAGAACCAATTTTGAATATTGATGGTTTGGATGACGATGAAATTGTCAAAGCTCACGAAAAATACAAGCAAGATTTGAAATTGTGGGAAAAAATGAATGCAAAAATTATATGGATTATTTGTCAAAATGTGGATGAAAAGCTTAGAAATAGAATTAGTGCTTTTGAAAACGCTTTTGAAACTTGGGAATACTTGAAGAAACTTCATTTCCAAGATGATTTTGTATTCCAAATCGATTTAATAGAAAGAATGATTATGCTTAAACAAGGAAATCTAAGCATTCAAGACTACCACAATGAATTTTTGGAGTTATGGACTCAATTAAGAAGCTTTGATCAATTTGAAAATCTTCACAAACTAGATGAATTTTAAGAATTCTTAGACAACCAATATTTCTTTTTGTTTATGCGTGGTTTAAGGGACAAGTTTGAAAATATTAGATCAAACCTTATACATAAAAAACCTAGACCTAGAGGGGATTCCTTTTTGGCCGATCTTGTTATAGAAGAAACAAGATTAAAGAATATGAATGTGGCCAAAGAAGCCGTGCTTGCCGCATCAAAACCGGGAGTCAATTTGAAGACTTACAAGCCTCCACATGTAAAGAACAACGAAGGCATGTCAAAGAAGCCCATGGGACCATGGCCCAACAAAGATACCATTTGCCATTATTGCAATCAAAGTGGGCATATTAAAACCACTTGTCCTCTACTTCAGAAAATGAATGGAAACGTGGGAGCCGTAGAAGAAGGAGGAGTCTTGCCCAATAACATCAAAGCATACATAGAAGAAATTTTCAAGGAAAAAGCAAGCATTTTCGGGAATGCCCTATCCACTTCTCAAGGTATGTCTTGATTTTTAGATTCTGGTGCATCTTTTTATATGACACATAGTGAAAACTCTTTGATTGAATCTCATGAAACTATTGGAAAACATGTGTTTACGGCCGACCGAACAAAACTTCAAATCAAGAAAATAGGAAACTTTGAAAAAGAAAATTTTAAGATTCAAAACGTAAGTTTTATGCCAAAACTTAATTTAAACTTGCTTTCGGTTGCTCAAATATGTAACAATAATTGTATAGTCACTTTCTCATCCCAACATTGTGTGGTGCAGGATCACCTATCGAGGGAGGTGATTGGTCAAGGCCATACAGAAAGTGGACTATACAAAATGGACTATCTTGTTATGCCAAACTCTTAGTTTTGTAATGTAGCTCAAGATGCTACTTTTTGGCATAAAAGACTTGGACACTTAACTCTAAAAAATTATGTAATATTCATTTGATGAAAACAATTAGAGAGAAAAGTTTGAATGTAAAGATTGTATCCTTAGAAAAATGCATCATCTTCCTTTTGGAGAAAGAAACTATGTACCAAACAAAGCTTTTGATTTAATACATTCGGATGTTTGGGGCCCTGTGCCCGTTGTTTCTAAAGGAGGAGTTCAATACTATGTTATTTTTGTTGATGACTTTACTCGTTTACTTTGATATATCTCTTAAAACATAAATCTGAAGTATTTGAAAATTTTGTAGTCTTTTGCAATATGATTCAAAATCAATTTGGGACCACCATTAAGATCTTTAGATCGGATTCGGGAGAAGAATATATGTCAAATGAATTCCAAAAATTTATTGTATCAAATGAAATTGTTCATCAAAAGTTATGCACTAAAACACTCTAATAAAATGGTTTAGCAGAAAGAAAATATAGACATATTATTGAAACATGTTGAATTATGTTAATTGCTAGTAGTGTTCCTAAATGTTTATGAGCCGAAGCTACTCTTATTGCTATTTATCTTATAAATAGAATACCTTCGTCTAATTTGAGAATACTTCACCTTTTGAAAAATTATATAATATCCCTCCATACTATGAACGACTTAGAGTTTTTGGATATAGGTGTTTTGTGTATAGAGAGAAAAATGATAAACTATCACCTAGAGCAATTGAATGTGTATTTCTTGGTTATGACATAGATAAGAAGGGTTATAGGTGTTTTGATCTTATAGAAGACAAATTATATGTTTCTAAGGATGTAAATTTTTTTGAGAATGATGCTTACTACAGGTCTAAACCCTTAGAACATTCTAAATCTTTCATATCTCAAGACTTCTTTGATCTAGAAGAAGATAATGATTGTGACTCAGTAGGTCATCAAGACAACCCCATTGAAGATAGCGATACTCCGCATACACCTATTGATACTCTATCGATTTTTTAACCCTTTCCTTCACATTATACAAAACGCACTAGAGAAACCAATGATACCCGTATAGAACCTGATAATACAGGTTTAGAACCTAGAGTCTCAAGACCTCCCCAGCGATTTGTGTCCTATGAATCTTTTGAACCCCGACGAAAAAATTTCATTGCCACTCTTCGTCAAGTTAAAGAACCCAAATTCTATCATCAAGCCATAGGTATTCCAGAATGGGAAGATGCTATGAAAGATGAACTCAACGCCCTAAACAAAGCTCAAACATGGATAATAGCACTCATATCAAAGGATAAGAAAGTTATTGGATGTCGATGGGTCTACAAAATCAAAACTCATAGCAATGGTCACATCGAGAGATATAAAGCCAGACTAGTTGCTAAAGGTTATGCCCAAGAATATGGAATTGACTATGATGAAACCTTTGCCCCAGTAGCTAGAATGACCACAATTAGAATTCTCATAACCATTAGTGCGATTAGGCAATGGGATATATACCAACTTGATGTTAAGAATGATTTTCTAAATGGTTATTTGAATGAAGAAGTTTATATGAGTCCTCCTCCTGGTTTCAATGTTCCTCCTGGTCATGTTCTTAAATTGCGAAAAGCTTTGTATGATTTGAAACAGACACCTAAAGCTTGGTTTGATCGATTTGAAAAATTCATGCATTTGCATAACTTTACGACTTGCTATACTGATACTGCCTTGTTTGTACGTAGAACCGAATCAGGGGTTGTTATCTTTTTGTATGTGGATGATATGAATATCACAGAGAGTGATGATGCAGGAATTACAGAAGTTAAACTTAATCTTCATCATGAATTTGACATGAAAGATTTGGGTCTTCTAAATTACTTTTTAGGCATTGAAATAACTAAAAACAATTATGGATACTTTATGTCTCAAACAAAATTTGCCAATGATATCATTGAAAGATCTGGTCTTACAGATACCAAAATCGTTGACACACCAGAAGTTCTAGGCACCAAGTTAAGATCCACTAACGATGAGAAATTAGTTGATCCCACCCCGTATCGACAGCTCATAGGTGCTCTTACCTATCTTACCATTACCAGACCAGATATTTCTCATACAGTCTACATAACAAATCAATTTCAGCAGGCACCAACTTTTGTTCATATGAGTGATGTTTTATGCATTATTAGATATGTTAGAAATACTGCTAATAAGGGGGTTCTCTTAACTTCTTCCTCATCTTTTGATTTGTCTGTATATACGAACGTTGATTGGGGTGGAGATGTCAACAATAGACACTCTACGACTGGTTTTTGTGTTTTTTTAGGTGAATCTCTCATTTCTTGGAAGTGCAAAAAGCAACAGAAAGTGTCACTCTCATCGACTAAAGCTTAATATCGAGCCATGGTAACGGCTGCGATGGAAATCTCGTGGATCATAGCCATTCTAGCAGATATGGGAGTTACTTTGTAACGTCCTGCCATGATGTATTGGGACAACAAAAGCGCCATGTACATTGCTTCCAATAATACTTTCCATGAGAGGACAAAGTATATCGAGATGGATTGCCACTTCATTCGTGAAGAATGCCTGAACAAGAAGTTTTCACTGTTATGTCACATCAAATATGCAGTTAGCAGATTTTTTCACCAAGTCTCTTTTAGCTACTCGGTTTCAATTCTTCTTAGACAAACTTTCAGTGTATACCCCGTAAGTTTGAGGGGGGGTGTTAATGTAATAGGGACACGGGCCATTAGGGCCCGTGCAGTCCCTGTTTGAAACAAGGGCCAGGGCCACCATGGCCATTTACCGTTGGGAGTCCTGCCAACGGGTCCACTTCCTTCTTCACTTTGTTGTTCATTTCACACCTAATGTACACCTTGTAAAATCTATAAATACTACTTCAAACCATGAATAAATTATGTTGTCTTGACACAACTTTTGACTTGGTTTTGTATGCTTCCGCTCTCTTATTTGATATATTTGAAGTTTGGCATCCATACTTTGATTCCGTTTGATTCTTGGCGACTTGTTGGACTTGATTCGTGAAGCATCAACCTTCGACTATCGACGACTATTTACAACACACACACATGTATATATATATATATATATATATATATATATATATATATATATATCCATATAGATACTAGATAGATATTGGTATTCTAGAAATTGGACTGCGAATCACCTAGCTCGTTTTGCTTTTGGTTTCATCTCTCCTACCATTGATACATTCAAAGTTCTATCATTTTGCTATTGATTGGATTTCTTCTCACTAGAAATGAATTTAAGATTTGCCTTCCAAAAGTTTTTGAAACAGAGCCGGGATTTATTAGACTATTCCAAGTATACACTAAACTCTGGTATATGTTGCAGGTGCAAAAGAACTATGTGAATTTCTTGATGCCAGACAAATACGGTATACCTCCTTACTGCTATACAGTATTGTAGCGTTGCATTTTAGGGATTTATTTTCCTGATGTTTGACAAAAAGGTAACATTTCCCTTAGGATAAATGATTTTCATATTTATTATTTTCTTTTTGTTCTACAAAGGCTTGTATTGCATTGCTATGACGGAGAACAAGGGATGGTATTTTGACTTCAAAATGTGACAACAAGAAAACCAAATCTTAAAGAAGAGGCAAGAAAAAGATTCTAAGAAGGCTCCACTATCTTTGATAATCACAGATAACTCTCTATTGTTTCATACTGGATGAGATATCCTTTCTCTTCAAAGATGTGTTGGAGTGGCAAAGCAGTTTGCTAAACCTGTATGATTATTGTGTCCATTTAATTTTTGCCCAGTCCAAGATAGATTTAGCCGTTTTATGCTTCTCTACAACGAAGCGTGCAGAAGCCAAGAAGGTTGTTAGATTTCTAATAGATTGGCGCCTAGATAAAATGGCTGGCATCTAAGTCACCCTTATTTAAAATATAACCGTCAATTTTCATCTTGAACCATATTATCATGTAGATATGATCATTTCATGGTTTTATTTAGTCGTTGATCATCAAACATGAGTCAATTGTTTGTTGTTTCCTTGTGCAGAAGAGGTTTGATCACACGAAATGTGAAGGCCGCTGTTGATATGTTCCATCGGCGCTTTGGGGTATATCAAGTTTGATGGTTGAACGTTGTTTCAGATGATATTGGATCGTAAAAGTGATTTTTCTATGGTTATTCTGAAAGAATTAAATATGGCTAGGCTTGATTGGGAAAGACATGTTTTGATTGATTTATGTGGAATAAAAAAGTTCTGACCTAAAGGATGATAATACTTTAACGCCATCTCCACTTTAAATTTTCTCATACGAATTCCTTTGCCAGGCTATAATTTGTATGATTTCTTGTTTTCAGATGACATTTTCTCCAGCACTAAGTAGGGAATTTCGTCCTTATAAACCTGATCCAGCTCCATTACTGAGCATCTGCTCAGCATGGGATGTTCGGCCAGATGAAATACTGATGGTTGGTGACAGCCTTCGAGATGATGTGAGTGGTTCTGCTTTTTTGCAACTATTATTGGCCCTAGTCTTGTCTATAGAACCCTCAAAAATGAAGTGCCTTTTGAGTTTTGAGATTTGACTCTGTGGTTCGTATGCATGTACGGCAGGCACTCGTCCTTAGTGTTAATATGCTTCCATATCTCGGCTATTACAACGTAACCTTGGACAATGCAAATGTAATTTTCCCATTTCAGATAGATCAAAAAATAACTAATGGAAATTGGATTCAAGCTGATACTTGATCTAGGTCACGAGAGTGTGAGGTCTGTTCACTGAAGCCTTCCTTCATTAAGCCCACAAACATCAGAGCCAGAAGTTCCTTATTACCTAATCCTGCTGGAATTACCAACTTACATGAACAGCTGCATATCTAAAAGATCCTGCCATCTTTGGGTAACACCAACGTAAAATTTATCTTCGCTTCTGTCACTTGACCCTGATTGACTGCAAAGTCTCGTCCCTGATTCCACTTTTCCTGATGCATAGCTTTTGATTCTCATTTGCAGATGATTCTTTATTGAATTTCATTTCTGCAAATTCGATAAATGGTCTTTTATGCCATACCAAACCATAGCCTATCAATGGTTGCTATTGTGAGGGCATCAGCCTCCCACTTTTCAATGTTTTCATTGATCAGCATTTCTAGAAATACTACTAGGTGCTTTTGACTACATCTTGCAGGTAACCTTTATTTTGAATTGGCATATCTTGCAGGTAACTTGTGGGAGAAGAGCAGGAGCTTTCACATGCTTACTCGATGAGAAAGGGGCATATGCCTCTCCTGATTCTTTGACTGATATACAACCTCATTTTAGAGTTGCCTCACTCCTTGAAATTTACCCATTGCTAGAAGAAAACTTTGAATTGGTACCATAGGCACATAAAAAACATTAGAGGGCAACTTTGTGATACTACCGCATCACCTAAGATTGTAGTTTCCCTTTGGGTAGCACATAAAGTATCTCTGAGTTTGGTCAATGGAAATTGACATTCACAAAATTAGGGATGAAGATATTTCACGTTATTTTGGAACCTTGTACGAGCATACTTGAGAAAATGCTCCCTAATGAAATTGTATGTCCCGGATATATATGTGGGAGATTTGAACTCCGTACAATCGATTCCATTATCCCATTCATCAATTTCTCGATGTGCTTGAAAGAGTTGATTGTCCTGTGGTAGTTGCCCATGACTCTTGGATGGTTAGCCCAGTAGTTTGCCTGATATAAAGTATTTTAGTTTCTATTCAATTTGATCATGTTGTTCCTTAAGACTCCTGCATGAAATTCCTACTCCGTTGTTGCTGTCCTATTTTTAAGTTCATGTTATATATATATATATATATGTGTGTGTGTGTGTGTGTGTGTGTGTGTGTGTGTGTGTGTGTATGAATAGAGAGAGAGAGAGAGAGAGAGGCTTTATCCCATGGAGAATACAGAGGAATACGGAATAGCCACTCTACTGGCTCCCTATTATGGTCCTCTTAGTCAAAAGCAGTTTCCGTCTTCTTCCCTAGTATTAATTTCCGAGTATCAGCCACTAAGGCTCACTCTAATTCCAAGTTTATTTCTGAAATAAGCAACTGTAGGGTGTTACTTTCATTAGATATGCCTGCTCGTCTGTAATTAGTGCAATTTTTTTTATGAAATCTCTGACTCTAAGGCAAAAAGGAGAGAGAGGCCTTTATCCAAGGTGTAGGCAGATTTAAAAAAGAGCCATCCTTTTGCTTCTTTGAAATGTTCAGTAGAGGTATCTCCGCTCATTCAGCATCTATCCTCCATGATCCCACAACATCTTTACAGGCTTGCTCCCCTGATTTGTTTGGAATCCGCTTGCTTCTCGTCCTTTGCTCACTCTTATTCATTGCTGCACAAGCATTAAGCTGGTCACAATGTGCCATAAACGTTTTGCTTATTTTAGTTCTCACTTTCCTTTCCACTGCCCTTATGCCGTTTCTTTTCTCAGTGGCTCTATGTAGGATGGATTCCTCCCCACTGCAGTCGGAAAGTTTCCCTAACTATGAATTTAGACCTACTTGTGCATCCACTCACAAGGATCTTGTTGTCCACAAGAAAGGGCCACCTAAGACTAACTAATGTGGGCTATCTAAGATTGTGTGTGTGTGTGTGTGTGAGAGAGAGAGAGAGAGTGCTATTGGAGATTGATTCAGGCATCTCAACTTGAAAGTCTTATGCTCGATACTATTTCTTTCAGCAGTGTAGCTTTAACCTAGCATAAGATTTAACAGTTCGTGGCAAACTTTAGAGGAGTGAGTCGTTCAAAAACTAATTAACTAAATAAATAAATAACAGAGACAAAAGTAGCTACTAGGGCCCTTCTCTAAGGAGCCACGAGCCTGCTTACTGTCCTGAACATTTGGATCAGAAAAAATATGCTTGCAAAATTCTTTTTGACATTCTTTCTGGGTGCTGAAGAGACTTCGAGAAAGGAGGTGAAGGGTTGGGGTCCACTGGATCCTGCAAAGGCTAATAATGCAGAGAGGAATGAAGGTAGGCCCCCAATGGACCATATATACGGTGAACGTACAGAGCCTCCAAATCTTGACCATGTCTGCCATCTTTTCTTACTCCACTCTGAAAAGGACCCTGTTGCATTTTCAACACAAATGGGATCCGTGACTTCTCTTACAAGAACCAAAAACCAAAACCATATGCCGTCTATCACACTATTGGGGTCAGCTACATTGGACTTTTAGCCACCCTCTGACTGAGTTCTATCTTGTGTCATTTAGGATTGAACCTTACAGAATACAATATCATATTGTATAACTTCCATTTCTTTCATATTCCCATCAAAACTCTGTCTAGTGGTCTTTTGAAATGTCTAAACTTCCTTAAGCGTCCTTTTAAGTGTCTTAACAAAAGGAAGGCTGCTCAATGAATTGAGATTTGAAGAGCCATTTGCTTTCTTGTCGTGTTGGATTTTGGTTGGACATAGCAAAACTGGGAATTCCACCTAGTTGGGTTCTGTCATACTTCTAGTAAGGCTGACAAGATTACGTAAAGAATTCAATTGGATTCAGATTATCAATTGGTTTTTGGATTCAGAGTTGGGTTCAAACGCAATATGATGCTGAGACCAAGCTACTTATGCGCGCACAATTTGGATTTCGGTTATCAGAGAACTGAATCCAGACCCCAATCATGCAACCCCCATTATGTCTATATTGCTTACTGCCACATGGACCTATTTAGTATAAGATATTTTCTTTTAAATAGAAGATTTGACGGCTTCAGCCGATTGATATTTCATCATCACCACCACCGCCAATGACCTCCATAATCATCATTTTGAATATTAGTGACCACTACTATCTTTTCCAACAACTCTTAAATGAGTTCATCTAAATACTTTACTTTTTTATAAATAAATAATTTGTTTTAATTTTTTAAGATAAATTCAAGACGTGAACTTAGATTGTCGTTTCAAACTCAAAATAATGAAGGCTGCTCTTAATCAATGCCAGTTACCTGCTGGAATGAACTTCACTCTGGTCATAGCCCCAAAAACTCTACCGAAAGACAAATCAACGGTAGAGGTTCGTTAAGTCAGAAGACAGACGGTGGATATTCGTGTTTCTCAACCGTTTGAAATACTGCCTCCCTTTCTCTTTCTTGCAGCCATGCTCATGACATGTTTTTTTAGGTAAAAATTTCAGTTCCTTTTCTGGTGAAGGCGACCCCCAATGCTTTTGAATTAGGAGACTCTTTGTTCGTTTTGGGTGAAAAGAGAACCTGGGCCTCAAAACCCGCCTCTCACGGCCAAGAAGGCGCTGACTAACTCTCGAACCTTCTCTCTCTCTCTCTCTCTCTGTGCAGCAAGCCCATAAATCTGGGAAGACTAATTACTTCGTATCCTGTTTCCTTACTTTGTACCGTGTTTCTTGTACAACTTGGAGCCTTTTAAGAGTACCCGAAGAGTCGAATTTAAAAAGCATCTCTCTCTCTCTGTACCAGCGCAGATGGGTTTCTGTAATGGACTGAATTGCCTCCAGACACACCCATCTGGCTCGAGTTTCTTCAATCAAAGAGTCGCCGTGGTTCCAGCAGCAGCACTACCCATCTCTCTTGCCGCCTCAAACTCGCACAAGGACCCCAAAAGCTCACTCCCCAAAAGGAAAAACACCAAAAACAGTGCTACGCAACCTCTGAAACCCCTTGTGAGTCCTAGACCACCAACGACGAAAACCCATCAAAAAATTGGTCCAAAAGGGTGGCTTTCTCAATTGGGAGAGGAGTACGGGATTGAGATGCTCGTTTTCAACGGTTTGGGGTATTGGGTGCAGGGGTTTAGGTGCTTTCCGTGGCTTGCACTCAACTTCTACTTCAAAGATGTCCTTCTCATCGATGCCTCAACGTTGCAGTTGGTCCAGAACACGGCTAATCTTCCAATGGTGGCGAAGCCTCTCTACGGTGTGGTATCTGATGTGCTTTATATTGGAGACGGGCACAGGGTGCCGTACATTTCTATTGGAGGTTAGTCTTTTCCCCGTAGCTTCCTTTGCTGGTATTGCAAAAGCCCTGTAAACTGGTTACTGTTTATCTACCTTTTGGAGAAACAAATGCATATACTATGACTTCAGAATGTATTCTTTTGTTCAGAGGTTCGACTAAATTTAATTTTTGTTGCAACCGAAATGAAAAAAATTTACGTTGAATTTCTCATCAGCAAACTAGACGTTTCATGGATTCAAAATGCTGCATTGCTGGTAAAAGCAGCAAGTATTCAGATTTTCTTATATCCTTGTAAGAGTTTCAATTTTTCCAGTGTTTCTATATAACCTTGCGTTTCTTTGTCATTGTGGAAGGTATGACCTGCAAACTGTTCTGCATCCAACTTATTTGACCTACACCGTGCATTTTAGTAGGAGTTTCTATCTTTTGAGTGTTTTCCTGCAGCATCTCGTGTTCGTGTGTCATGTAATAAAGAATTTGAAATCGCAAATTGTTTATACAGCCATAGAGCATGTTTTAACATTAAATGCATGTGTGTATATGCAGTCTTTATGCAGATAGTATCTTGGGGAACGATGGCCTTGGTCCCAATTGCAGGCTCAGCATTGCCTGCTCTCATGGCTTGCATCTTATTTAGCAACTTAGGGGCATCCATCGCTGAGGTTGCGACCGATGCTCTAATTGCTGAATGCAGTAAGAGCCATAGGGTTGGTGAGCTTCAATCCTTTGCGTGGATGGTTCTAGCTGTTGGTGCAGTGGTTGGTAATTTATCTGGCGGATTCATCCTGCAAAAAACGCCTGATCTCAAGATCATGTTTCTTTTATTCTGCCTTCTGCTTTGTTTCCAACTTGGGATTTCCTTAAGTACAAGAGAGAAGTCACTAAACCCTGTTACTGGAAAATCAGCAACATCCAGTTCAGATTTGTGTCTTCTCAAGGAATCGGTTGTGCAAACCATTAAACAACAATTCTCAGATCTGTTTGCAGTGATAAGACAACCAAGCATTCTGTTCCCTTTAGCCTGGTCTATAGTATCAACTGCTGTAGTTCCTATATTATCTGGATCAGTCTTCTACTTTCAAACACAAATCCTAAACGTTGATCCATCTGTCATTGGGTTATCAAAAGTGGTTGGTCAGATACTTGTTCTCGCTGCCAGTGTGTTATACGATCGCTTTCTGAAGAAAGTTCCACTAAGGAAATTGATTTATGCAGTACAGATCATATATGCAGCCTCACTACTATCTGACCTCTTCTTAGTGAGGCAAATGAACCTTTGGCTGGGAATTTCCAATTCTCTGTACATCTCATGCTTTGCTACGTTGGCTGAGGCAGTGGCACAATTCAGGATCTTGCCATTCTCTGTCCTACTCGTGAATAGCTGCCCGACAGGATTTGAAGGTTCTCTCCTTGCTTTCTTCATGTCAATGCAGTGTTTGTCATCAATTATCAGTGGTTACGCGGGTGCCGCAATGTCTTCTTTCCTTGGAATGTCAAATGGAAATTACTTGAGATTGTCAATGGGTATATGCGTTCAATTTGTGGCAGCATTGGTACCTCTACTATGGATTTCATACATACCGAGGTCGATTTCTACAGGAAGGAAGAAGTTGCTGGTTAGGGAAGGGAGGAATACAAGATGATATTACTTATATTACTTCGGCCGGCAGCCTTCCATACATCATGCGAATGGCATATGTTGGAAGATCGGACAGGAAAGAGCACGTGTATAAGCCATGTATCACAGCTGACAGCTGATTTATTCATCATGTTGCATCTTCTAAAAGTCACCTCTGTAAGCTGGCTTTCGCTTGCCTGAAACTTTACTCATTTTGGCTCAGTTTATTTTGGATGGAGCTTATGCCTGAAACTCATTAGCCTAGATGAGCGGAAGCTACTACTCTATCCTCTTGAAAAAGCAAGATAGTTCTGGGGAAATCTCCACCTCATCGGCTGACTTTCCCAGTATGTAATACGTCTTCTTAAACGACGTGTAAAGGGGGATTTTTACCCCCAACGTCCCTTTTACCTACAAAAAGTTTGTTCATTTTTGTTTAGAAATGTGTTCCCTTTCAGTGGCTCTAAATGTAGCTTGTTTTATTTTTGTAACTATTCGTAGTAACGAAATTGCGTTGTTCTATTCCTTTGGTTCGTGTTGGTGGTGGCAATGGTTTCAAGGGAAAACATCTCATCGATGCTAGAGCTACAACTTGAGGTTTAATTTGTACTGCTTGAGTATTATAGTTTGAAAAGTCCCACACCTATACCAGTGGTAAGGGATGTCAAGCGTTAGATACTTGGAATATGGATCACTTGTTCGTGCTAACATGTGGGCTCCTGAAAGTGATGGGATCAACATGAGTATCATACGTTCACGTGAGCGAGCATCTCCCTACCAAGATGCAGCAACGAGTGTCGCGCACAGCCACGTGAATTTACCTGCTCTCATCAAGCGGTTGCAAACTTGTGCATGCACACATGTGCGCGGGGACCAAGATGGAGTGTGTCTCGACCAACATGCTCCTTAGCATGCAAGCGAAGAGTTGTTTTCCACGCAACCTTCTGAAAATGTCAAAAGTAGGTGGTCTAATGCAGGAGAGCATTTCTGCTCAAATCAAAGATTGCAATCCAATCATTACAAACAAGAAAGGGATTCTCATGTCGGCCAGAATCGGGAAAGATAATGCCTCAGCACCTGTGAGTGAGAGAGAGAGAGAGATGAAATAACAGCAATGCATTTCCAAACGATGTGCGCTCTCGGGCAAAATGAGCAAACAAGAAACAGCAAGCAAGGGATTCATCTCACTCCGTCACCAGATGACATTATTGCAGGATTTGCCTTTTATGTACTCAGTTCAATTCTGATCACAGCATCTTACATATATGTACGGGTCTCTCATCATGCGAGAGAGAACGGCACCCCATCCATGGAAAATTGTGAATGGCGTACCAAATCCACCAATTTTGCCTTCCCTGAATAGGGGAAGCTTGTCTCTCTGTACAGGCCGCGATCTTCAATCCCATTCTCGAATGATTTTTGCCAGATTCACCGACTCTATTTGCACATGAACCCGTGCGCACACGTTGGCGCCATTGATGTAGTTCCACGGACTACCCAAAGAATTCAACTATCCGCAACACTACTTGCTCGAGTAGAGTACTCCGTCACTAGCTTGAAAAACATGGATAACTTGTCCTCCAACAGCCGCAATGGACTATCGAACTCTGCTACTTTTCCTGCGAGACAAGGAAATTAGGAAGCTGAACTGCTTCATTCAACAGGGTTGATTTAAACACGCATTAGTAAACAATACCAGATGATATTCTGAATTCAGCAACATGGTATGCAAGAATGAATGTCAGTTTCTCGACAAGGGAGTTTGAGAATTGTACGACCAAGAACCGCTAGAAGTCAAGAAATTGAAGTTTCAACGCCAGAAAACCCAAAAAGTTGGCAGGTGAGGTCGACACATTATGAAGACGCCCAAAAACAGTAACAAAAGTCCCAATATAGTTTGCAGATTCAGAAAACTACGAAGTCAAAACTATAGAAAAGTCGGTTGCTTACTATCTATTGGTAAACAGAGTCTCATGATGGAAATATCTCTCGGCCTCCGTGCAAATAACAAAATGCAAGCATAACCAACATCTTAACGTGTCTAATGCTTCTAGCTAGTTCAGAACAAAATCATTTTTCATGAATAGCTAGATCACGCGTACCATCACTAAGGACCAGAACTAGATCACTGTCGATCACCGTCGGAATACGATGCGCAATGGTCAATACAGTGCATTCCCTAAATTCTGTCCGGATGATCTTCTGAATCAAATTATCAGTTGCCGAGTCGACAGATGCTGTTGCCTCGTCAAGCACTAATATTCTAGCTTGCTTCAACAAAGCTCTGCCCAATGACACAAGTTGCCTTTGACCAACACTCCAGTTTTCTCCATTCTCTAGAACTGATTTGTCAGACGCACAATCATCAGCCAAGTTCAAGGAAAGACAAACCACGTAGAACATGCATGTGCATCCATTTCACAAAACAGCTGGAATCTTACAGATCAATGTCTACAAGAACAAAAAGCTTCTTTGATGCCAAGAGATAAATTTTGTAACCAATGTTACACATTTGTGTGATTCACGTGGTCTGGACCAGCACAAGCGATACAATGTGTATACAAACAATAGACCAGATTCTTTTGATTAAGAAAAAAAAACAGATGCATCTAATTTCCAGCAATTTGCTCAATGGCGATATATAGTCATACAAGAAAAGACAGTATACATAATGAGGTTATTAGAAACAAATTAGGAGTGGCACCAATAGAGGATAAAATGAGAGAATATCGTTTAAGATGGTTTGTACATATAGAAAGAAGATCAAAAGAAGAACCTTTAAGAAGGTAAGGAAAACTAGATTTTGAAAGTATTAAAAGAGATAGAGGATGACCACAAAAGTGTTGGAAAGAAACAATAAAGAATGATCTAGCTTATTGTGAGTTAACTGCTAATGGCACATGATAGGACTATGTGGAAACAAAGAATATGTAGCCAACCCCGTCTAGTATGGGAAAAGGCTTAGTTGTTGTTGTTGTTGCTGCCAATGGTGATATATATATATATATATATATATATATATATATATATATATATATATATATATATATATTTGTTTGTGTATTTTCTGTCTGTTCCCTCGATTGGTAATTTACTTGAAAATAAAAACGATCTATTTTCAACACCAATGGAAGACAACCAAATTTAAACCAGCGAATATTTAGCTTCTAGTAACTTAGCAAGACAAATTCCATTATAAATTTGAACACGGTCAAGAGCATGTGTGAAAACAATTTCAACAGATGGAAGATACCTGGATAGTCGAGTTTCTGTTCTTTCTCGCGAACTACATCTCCGAGCTGACACTTATCTAAAGCCTGCAGGAAGTACAAGAATCAGATCAGATCGGAAAGTTTTCAATTTGATATATGAAAGACCAGTACCACTGATAAGTTTTAACCTGCCAAATTTGATGGTCAGAGTGCTCTTCAAGCGGATCAAGGTTTCCTCTAATGGTCCCTTCAAATAATGTTGGATCTTGAGGAATAATGCTAAGACGGGAACGAAGATCATGGAGGCCTATAGTGCAAATGTCAATTCCATCTATTATGATCTTTCCTCCTGCTGGTTCAACAAGACGGAATAATGCCTGTATCAGGGTAGATTTTCCACTCCCTGTACGACCAACAATTCCGAAATTTTTCCCACCAGGAAATGTGCAGCTTATCCCGTGAAGAACCATAGGAAGACTTTCCTTGTACCGAACCTTTCAAATTGTTATAGTACATATTAGCTACTTGAACAAAAAAATTCAAGCAAAACCCGAGAACAGAAAAATCTGCACTAGAAAGTGAGAAAAGTTATATGACACTTAGGGTTGTCCGCATAAAATAGCTTCGCCAATAACGCATAAACAAAAACTAGATTTCCTCTATTTCAAGTGGAATATATATATATACATATATATAGACACACACACACACATAAGAATACCAAAAAGTTAATGTTTGGTATGAAAACTGCATATAGTGTGTGACTTTATGGGCTTGAGTAAGATGAGAAAGAAGCAACAAACTTGAGGCTTTCCCCGTGGGGTACGCCTATAGCCCAAACATATGTATATTTTGTTGTGCTCTCCCATTCATCTCCTTGTTTCTCTTATTCTATTCTATTCTTTGCTTCTCCTTGGTATTACAGCAGGAAGATCCATATCATGCATCTTCTGGTAATCATGGTTCTATGTAAAACCATTGGAACGATTCAACATTAGTAAAGGAACTAGATGCCTGAAATTTCCAAATGGTTTCTCCACGCCATTCCCTTGACTTTCCCATGGAACTTCATAACTTTGTTTATAAATAATATGTGGAGGCCATACGTTTTACTAGTGACAGTGAGATGGTGACTATGATCTAATACAAGTTGTATCTAGTGAAAATCGTAAGAATATGACAACACATACATGAAAGATCAGAAGTTCATCCCAAAAGAAAGAAAAATAATACAACAACAATAACAGTAACCAATACCTTGAGGTCATTAAACTCGATCATTCCCTCATCTGGCCAGAAGGATGGAGGCCTAGAATCTTCAATAATGGAAGGCGCCTCAGCTGGAATTTGGCAGTATTGATAAATCCGCTCAATAGAAATAATCTTATTTTCTAATTTACAAAAGCTTAAAATCCATCTTGACAATCGTGCATTCAGATTGAGGCCATACGTAACTGCAAGTCCTGCCATGCCTGCACGCATGAAGAACAAACATATAAATGATACTCTCTACATACATCTTTAGATTGCGGACAAGTAACTGCTGTAATAGAAGCAATCCTTTCAGATCCAGAAACAACATGATATTCGGTATGCATCTTTTGATTGGCCAGATAGCAGCAGCTCTTAATAAGGAAAAACTTCAGCTTCATGTGTTATGATTTCAAGTGAATTTTACATTCTAATCATGCCAAATTTTTTATAAATAATTAAACAAATTTTAGCACAAAACCTTGAACAATAAACAGAAAAGACAGGTAAATCCTTAAACAGATTAGTATGAGGTAGACTATTTGACCCTTATCAAGCAATATCAACCATCAGATACAAATATACAAGAGGTAAAAAAGGTCCAGTGAACGGGATTGAATTCAACATGAAGATGAGTAAGGAACATATTCGAGTGAAGCATGGAACTTCGCTGCATCGGAACTTACTTGGATCAATACTCCCATGTGGAAAGCTCACAAGTAGGGCCATGCAAAATGCAAATACAAAAGTTGATAGCAATTCCATTCGCAAGCAAAGCCATTCAATGGCAGCAAGGCTGCAAAAAAATGGACGAGAAAAACAATCAAGCAGATATAAGTTCCTCTTCATGAACCGTTTTTCTTGCCCAAATCCTCTGATTGTAGAAGCTCCTGCAATAGACTCCGCAAAGAGATGGATAACAGGAGATTTCTGAATGCTAACAAGGCGAACTAATTCTCTAGATGAGGCCATGTAATATTTCTGCACAAAACCACAAAGGCCAAAGAAGTAAACACATCTTTAAAAAGTACCATCTGAAAAGCAAAGCAGGCATCCATGCATGAGGTCTGAATCTAGGATGCAAAAGTGGAACATTAGATCATGGATGCACACACAAACATGGAGAGATAAATGACAAACAAAGCAAGCTACAGGGTAACATCATGTACATGTTTCTGGACATGCTTTTGGCAAGTGAAATTAAATGAACATATTAACCAGATTAACAATAATGGTGCTACTCCACTATATAGAAAAGTTTGTGAGTAATTGCAAAAGCAACATTGAGATTCTAATTTCTTATTATATCAAGACATTATGATAGGAACTTACGGTCATTTTAACATTCTTTTGACAGAATGAAGGAGGAGAATCATTTTTTTGTATTTCCTGTTAAAATTTGCCTCAGGAAAACAAAACTTTCTAGATCTTCTACAACATTGTTAACCAAGAAGTCCAACAGCCAAGTTCTGTCAGTACTTGTCTCTGTGCATTGTACATTTGTGCACACTTTGTGACCTACTCAATATCTTGGATTACCTGCATCCACAAACAAGCAACAGCCATTGGGATAACTAGGAGCAAAACTTGCCATGTAACTTCTGTCATTACACCAACAACGCCGATAAGCTGTATTGTTGTTGAAGCAAACCCTCCAAGTCTAAAAGGAATGTCAAGATCCACAACACTTTGATCAATTGAAACCTGGTAGGTTACAGATAACCCATCATATGTACACCATAGTATCATACATGGAGAGACAGATAAAAAAACAAAGAAGAAGGGTAAAAACAAGAAAACTTACACGATTCAAGATCCTTCCAGCTGGTGTAGAGTCAAAGAAAGACATCGGTGCATGGAAAATGCTTCTAAGCATCATGAAAAATAGCTTCTGTGCAGCTGCTAGACCAAATGTAGCCACCAGAACAGCCCTTGCAAGTATAAACAATGAGCTGCCAAAAGCAAGGGCCATGTAAACAAGAAGAAGAACCGAGGGAGGTACTTTTGGTTGGTCTCCTTTGGTTTGAGGATTTGCCCAAGCCATCCACCAAATGCGTCAAAGTCAGTTCCATCTTGTAGAAGATCTTCATATTTCCCTGCCTGAATTATTTGGCCCTCTTTAAGCACCTTACAGAAGAACACACACGTCAGGAACTTTACTTCTGCTCATACATCAATCTGGGAAAACATTAAAAATATACGCTGCTAACGAGCCCACACTAAACACACACATCATGTAGTAGAAGGTTTCCTTTACATCAAGAAGTTTCCAACCTTGATTGCTTGCATACAGGAGCAGAAAACCCAACATCTTTTGCATCTAGCTACTAGTAGTGAGGTGCATAAAGCCCACAAGAATAAAGAAGCAAGATTACTGACAAGCAGCAGACATCCTTTGTGCATTTATTTATTAATCCATGCAATATTAAGTGCTTAAGAAACTTTAACAAACACAAGTTCTACGTAGTAATGGAATATGATCCAAAGCAACAGGAAAGAACAACAATTTAACTAGAAAGTTCATCAAACTAAATACAATTGTAGAGTAGCAACCTACCCTATTGGGTGGCATAATTAAAACCTCCCAACCTATGTCCAAATCAAGAAAGGAAGGGATCTTCATTAAGTAAAAAACAGTGGGTCTACGAGCAAATAACTACAGAAGCATGGTAGAAAGAAACATCCATATTGTAATCACACAGTCCAAGTAAGCTGTATATTTGATTACATACTCAATGTTAAAATGACCAAGAAGCAAAAATGCCCCAGGAACTTGTTACCCTGAAATGAATCACTAGATTACAGAATGGAGTTCTGATGTTTCGACCAAAAGAAATCCTATCCAAATTTCAAGAACTCTGCACCAATAACAAAAAAGCTTGTGGGAGGCAAGAAAACCGATGTGATTACACCCAAAAAAAGATGATCCAGATGAAATTCTACGAATTAATGGCCAACAAGCACATGAATAGGACAAAATTATGAATTGCCAAATTTTATCAGATCTTCAAGTACAGTATGATGTCTACTTATTAACTGCTATGAGCTTCTGTATGGGAAATATATTTTGCTCGAAATAAAAAACAGAGATTGCAATTTCCTAGCTCCACTGGAGATCCGTGATAATGCCTTTAAATCATAAAATTAACTATAGTGATGTAAAACTGAGACTTTTACAACAGGATACAGTAGCAATTCAAAAAGTATTACTAATTCACAAGACTGGGTCAGTGAAATAGCGCACCAGCAACTGTCATGCAAGACTGAACCAATTGCTATCACGTCCTACACTTCAAACAAAAAGAAGAAGAATTGTACCTACACACTTTCAAGGGTACTGTTACACTTTCTGTCTTAGTAACTTCGTGTTTGTCCATAGCAGCACTTCACACAATTGCCTTCATAACCTTTATGAGGATTCTTAGTTTATACATTTTATAGAAGTGACAATCGTCTGGCAGTCAACAAGGATAAGAAAGAGAAATCTCATGGCATATCTAACTAGGAGACATAATGGGAATGTAAGTATGCAAAACAACTTTCAAGGTTAGTGTTACACTTTCTGTTCTAGTAACGTTATCTTTGTCCATAGCAGCAGTTCACACAATTGCCTTCATAGCCTCTATGAGGATTCTCAGTTTATACATTTTATAAAAGTGATAGTTCTGTCTGGTAATCAACAAGGATAGGAAAGAAAAATCTCATAGCATATCTAACCAGGTGACATAACGGAAATCTAAGTATTCAAAACTTTTTACACTCAACAAAACAGGAAGTTACTACAGTGGGTGGAGAACCGATAAAGTAGAGAACGATAGCAGAAACAGAATAGACACCAATTTTAAGAGATTACATTTCATTCTCATAGAAATAAATGATACAAATCATTCCAACAAACAGAAAAAATAATGAGAAGTCATTGTCAGTTACTACAGTGAAAAATTAAGGTGAGCACTGATCAAGTAGGGAAAAATAGCAGAAGAGCAGAACAGATACCAAGTTTAAGATATTACATTTCATTCTTGTAGAAATAAATGATACAAATCATTCCAACAAAGACAAAAAATAACAATAAGTCATTGTCACATTCAGAAAAATTGTCAGTTACAGCATCAAATTGAAGAGCTACACCTTGCAAAGACTTCAAAAAGAACCATAACAAATGCATGAACAACAAACACTGGGTAAGACCACAAGCACATTATAACACACGAACTGGCTCAAGTTATAAAATTAACTGCCAACCTGAGCAGAAATGAACACCATACCAGTATTAAATCAGCGGCAGGCAAAAATTCTACTTGATGAGTGACATACACCACAGTCTTGGATGCTAATGCTGATAATATGTAGTCCTGAAGAGCATCATACACATTATTGTAGTGAGTTTGCAGAGTATAAAATAGAAACTTTTGAAGAATTTAAGCACATGAATGGCTGCATTGTGAATTTAAATGGACAAATATTCTGATAAGGATCATGTATGCATACTAGCCTTGAACAACTCAGATCCAGTATGCGCATCAACTGCACTGAAAGGATCATCCAGCAGATAAATGTCTGCATCTTGATAGAGGGCCCTTGCAAGCTGCACTCTTTGCTTCTGTCCACCACTGAGATTTATGCCTCTATCACCAATTATAGTTTGATCTCCATGAGAGAAAAGTTCCAAGTCCTTTTTCAAGGCACAGGCTTGAATAACATTCTTGTACTTAGGTTTATCCATTGGACTACCAAAAAGAATGTTCTCTTCTATGTTCCCAGACTGAATCCATGCTGATTGAGAAACATAGGCCGCAGAACCACTAATCCTAACCTGTTCGAATAAGAAATTTGAGCATCAGAGACTTGAAAAGAGAGTGACTTTCCAATAAACTTTAACACGGCTTATCATTCTATTGTAAGGAGCAAAGTAAAAAAAACGGGGGAGTTTAACATACTTCACCAGAAGTCTTTGAAATCTCTCCAAGAATACAAGAGAGGAAGCTTGATTTTCCAGAGCCAACCACACCACAAACTGCTACCGTCATTCCTTTCTCAACTTTGAGATGTATTCCCGACAGTGTTGGCTTAGAGGAGGAAGGGTCCCAGCAAAACTCCCCATCACGGATTTCTATGGCAATGTCAGTGATCCCTTTAGGAACATCTATCGTCGCATCCTCTTGCAATTCCTTTTCTAGTAAGAAACCAGAAATTCGATCCAGAGATACCTTGGTCTGTGCCATCATTGCCACCAAGTCAGGAAAATTTCTAAGAGGTTCCTGAAGAATGCGAAAAGTGGCAAGTGCAGATAGAACTGCTCCTGCTGTGAGTCGGGTACCCAGCAATATTGAAGTTGCGAAGGTGATACATGCAACAAAAATAGGGGAACCCCAAAAGATGAATGTAACAAGAGCCTGTGAATAGAGAGCGTGACGAAGCCATTTAAACTCAACCTTCCTCATATCCTCGAGAATTTCTCGGTACCTATCCTCCCAAGCTTGCAACTTGAGAATTCTCATATTCCTCAAGCACTCCGAGGTTTTCCTCATGCGCTCATCTTTGGAAGCCATCATTTTGTCCTGATAATTCTCTTGCTTCCTTGCAAAAGGTACGGTAATAAGAATAGAGAGTATGGTGGCACCCATAGTGGCCACACTCGCAATGCCAACGTTCTTATATAGAATTGCTAATGCAAGTACAATCTGCAGAGGCAGAATCCATATATCATGTAGATACCAGGAATAATCACCTACCCTTTGCACATCAACTGCCATGTAATTCACAATCTCTCCACTGGTATGGCTTTGTCTAGAAGCACTAGAAAGCTTAAGACCTTTCCGGTACACCATGGCTGTGAGTGCAGACCTTACATGCATACCCAAGATATCAACTCCAAGATACCACTGCCTTGTGGTAAAGGTTTCTATGAGTTTAGCTCCGAAAAATATCGATGCAAGAACATAACCCTCATGAGGAAATGCTATCCTCCCCCCCAAATAGTCCACAAAGTAGCTGATCATGTAAGGCCCGACATAGGAAACAATTGTGTAAATTCCAGCAAAGACAGCATTGCATGCAGCCTCCTTCCAAAACGACCTGAAAAGAGCCAAAGCCAGAGATGGCTGCTTTGAAGAGTCACGACACTTCAGTCTCTCCCAATTAGCATTCAATACCTTATAAGAAGTTTTTGCACGGTCCTTGCGAGCCAATAGAGGAACATCCTTGAGCTCAAGCGGCCTCTTTGCTCCTGTTGAAAGAAGAGGACTCAGCCATGACAGAGTAGCCAAGCTGAAAATTCCAGCTTCCTCGTAAGGAGTGACCTTCAAGCAACCAGGTTCCTCATCCAACAATGGCTCCCGCAACTCGGAGCTCGCCAACCTGATGCCGGAGTTCCCACGACTCGCGGAGAAACAGAGAAATGCCAGCGCTGGGGCTGCGGCAACGTTGGTCAAGACATGCGAATTCAACCTTAATGAACCATTAATAAACTCTCTTGCATCCAAGTACACTGTGAAGAAACAGATGGTAAATGACAACACCCACCACAATCTAACCAAAATCGGGAGCTTCTCCGAACCCCGCAGTTTACAGTGAAACAAACAGAAGCTCAGAACAGACCATGCAAGAGCCTGAACGCATGGCGGGCAAAGAGCGTACCAATCAATCGAATTCCCTTTCAGGCGCAACGCCTCGAATGCAATCACCAAAAATTGGAGAAAAAGAACGTAGACACAACACAATAGAGCAATCTTAAACGAGTTACCAATCTCGATATTCACCGATTCCTCGTCTCCTTCGACTGCTCTCAACTCAGCCGACCGTTGTTTAGAGAACGGGACCCGGACGATGCATGTGAGGATCCGGCGGACCGAGAACGAGAAAAGTAGCAACACCAACAACACCAAATGGATCGAAACGTAGATTCTCTCGGGAATCGGCAGGTTTTGGAAGAAATTTACCAGGGAACTATCATCTGAAAACATTCCTAAATTCGGCAATGCAGCAGCGGAGCAAGGAAGGCTGAAGAAACCAATAAAACCCAACAATCCCAGAAACCCCATTTCCGTATAAGAAAACCAGAGTGATGGGATTCCTCTTCAGACTTATACAAACCCTCCACCGAATTAAACACCAGTAGGTACATGTATCACCAGATGTTGGGTACCACAGAAAGAGACGACCTACAAACACAGAGAGACGGGTGAAATTTGGCAACCGCTTAGAAAAGCCTGATATGTTAGGGGTTCTCTAGAGAGAGAGAGAGAGAGAGTGGACACCTTGCAGAAGGTAGCAATGTACACATGGACAACCCCCATGACAGCGCCTATTGTTTTTTTGTTCCCAACAGACTGAGCGGTACAGGACAGTCCGCAACACCACTAAAATAAATAAAAGCGAGAGAGAAAGGCGCTGCACATTTTCGAAAAATGGCGATTATTCTCCTCGTATACGAGATTATAGGCAAAAGCAAGAAGGTGGTTGTTGTCAAAATCGAGAAGAAAGAAGAGGGTGAGTGTTCGTTATCGGATTTTCATAGATGAAAAGAAGAAATCAGAACTTGTTGCTTTGTGTGAGGTTTCCTGGTTTAACTGAGAAATCAGAAAAAGGAAAATGGATTTACGTGAGAAGGTAAACCAAAAAGCGCCACACCTCAAGATTTATTGGATTTAACCAGAAACAGAGAACAAGGTAGTACGTAGTACGTAGGAAGTCACAAAAGGGGAATTCTTTTTCATTGTTTTTTTGTTGATGATGGGTATGCGGTGGAACTCAAAGTAGGAACTTTTGGTCTCAGTGGTGCTGATCAGGAAACCACTGCATGAACTTGTTAGCCTTTACTGTTTATTTATAAGCTTTGATGACAAGGTGGGCTGGATATTCATGTGCATATGGTATAAGCTACACAAGAACCGAATTAAGATGTTGGGATACTTTTATGATGTGTGAGAATGTTTTTGCTTGATAACTATTCTATTGAGTACATCCTCTGTCACCCCCCTTTGTTTTAATCGGCCGCATTAATATTTTACTAGGTCGGTGCATATGTTATAGTAGTTTGTTTGAAGTTGAAGGGGGATATGGGGTGATGTCATAAATAAGTTAGCATATTTGGCCTCATCTTGAGAAGTCAGTGTGCTTTTCATCTGTCATCCACTTTGACAACAATTAGGTGGAGTAGTCAAATTCCCTTTCTACTCCATCCTCTAAAGATGTGAATGAATCGGAATCGGATCGGATATAATGACAATATAGTGATGGGTTCAGACTCGGATATTTAAAGGTATAACCAAAGGAACATCAAGAAAAAGTAAGTTGGATATCAATTGTCCACTGGACGTATCCAAATCCGATAGATATGATTCAGATATCAAATCCAATTAAAGTAATGGGACTTTCTCCTCATCACTTTCCACGATCCATATATTAACGTGTATACTATAAAGCCGCCTCTCCCTATTAGGAGAGGCAACGAAAAAAGGACCTTTTAACCACCTGTCTCTCTCTCTGGAAAAGCTTAGCCCTCCAGTCATGACAGCTGGCAGCCTGACTTTGCCGCATTTTAACATGTTGTGCTCTGAGTGAACTGGAACCGACGGCTCCTAACTAACCTCTAGTTTAGGGTCTCCTGAAACCAGGCCCCCCAATTTGGACCGCCAATTCTTGTTCTTGTTTTTGTTTGAGTACAAAACTTCTTAAAACTATAAAATTTATAAAACATCTTTGTTTTTTAATAATGAAAAGGGTTTAACCGGCAATTCGAAACTATTGGTTTCAGTTTTGGCCTGGTTTAAATCCGGTTTGGTCAGTTCCAATTCCAGCTGGTTTTCAGCCGGATTCTCTTCGGGTTAGAACCACCAATCCACCGAATATGTCTAAGCCGCGTGAAGCGTTGCCCTTACTGGCTCACATGTCATCGTTGTTAAGAGAGTAGTAACTCCCTTCTTTCCTGCCCTGCCCTGTCCTGTCCTATCCTGTCCTGCGCCGGCCCTTATGTACCGGAAAAGAAAAAGCTTACCCCTCTTGATAACAGAAGAACACAGCAAAATTTCTGTTTTCAATTATTGTCACACGGACATTTCTAATTTTCATCCGCATCGACACTTCAACACACACTGGATACTTGCATTTTTTTTCTACAGCCAACTTGACATTGACTATTTGAAGCCAAGATTTCCAACTTAGAAGTAATGCATTGTTATATCACATGACACTCCATGGAACATGGACATGTTACTTTAACATTAATAAGTTATTACGAAAACCAAGTTTTTCTTCTAGTTGCATGACATATTATCAACTATGTAATATATATATATATATATATATATATATATATATATATATATATATATATATATATATATATATATATATATATATAGAGAGAGAGAGAGAGAGAGAAACTGGATTATGTCTCTCACTAATATTGTCAACTCATACCCGACAATTACTTTTCCTTGTAAGATATTTACAAAACGATAAAAAATGACCTTGTTGCACTCACTGGTAAACAAAATCTAATCAATATATATATATAGAGAGAGAGAGAGTGACGGGATCTTGTCCAATGTTAAAGAACTCAAGTGTAATAATTATCTTTTATTCTTTTTCTGGAAATGTATACATGCATATACTACAACTAAGCCTTTTCTCATACTATATGGGGTTGGCTACATGAATTCTTTGTTTTTGTAGAATCCATCGTAAGTCTGACAAAATTTTTACAATGGTTGTCACAAGTCTAACAAGGGTGATCCCTTACATGAGCAGAGTTGTATACATACATATACTTTTTAAAATTATACTAAAAAGTTTGGATGACATGAATGAACATATAAAAAGTTAAGCAAAATCTGGTTTTCGTATATATATAAAGAAAGAAAGAGTTGTTAGACAAGCTCTTTGATCATCATCAACATTCATTTCATCTGATCAAATCAAAAGGTTGTGATCAATCACTCATTATATATATAGGTGAAAACCATGATCTCTCTCCCCAAATGAAGCTAGCACAATCGGTCTTATCATCATTTATACGGTACAGATATAGCTGTCTCAAAGAAAGTTCATACATGCATACAGCAGTAGCTTTCTTTGGTAGGATCTGGGTTCGCTTATTTGTTTATACATGGAAGTTGCCGATCTTGAAGCCTTAAATGCTGAGAATGATGTGAGAAGAAGATGATATGCCGTTGGGAACTGACTCAGCTTTAATGCAGATGCAGCGTGATGGGAACGAGAACCCAAGTTGAGAATGGGACCATAATAAATGACGACGCTAAAAGGAAGCATGGAATTATTTAATCTCTCAATAGGATCAACATGAATAAAGAATATGCATTATGTCCTTTAGCATACAAGAGAGGCAACTCTCTCTCTGTCTCTCTCTCTCTCTCTGCATGTGCTATAAATCCATTCAAAAGCGCCACCATCACGTGGAAAAGTTAAACTTTTCATAAAGCATACAGTAGAGATTCGTTGAAGCCAAGTCAAATGCTGAATATAAGCAAGCTTCGCTCGGCTCGTCTAGAAAATGCTCATCTCGAACTTGAAGCTCGGCAGAAACTCTCGGGCATATGAATTAGTTTTGATTAAGTCAAGCTCGACTTTTGAGCTTGAATTTAAAGCAGAACCAGTTTCAAGCTTCCAATTACCATTGATAAGCTTTAAATTAGATCAAGATGCTAAGCTAATTGCTATATCTGTGATGGACTCACCATATGACAGAATGTTGGGAGCGCCAGAAGATGCACGGCAAGTTCGTCAGAGATCAAAAAGAACAGACACCAAGACGAAGCCAAACAAAGCGTTTAGGAGGACTTCGTAAAAGCAGTTCCTTTCTAATTGCTGAATGCAATGTAAGCAAAGATGTTGCATGCATGCGATATGTATATTGAACAACACCAACTATAATATGTACCTCAGTTTTCGATTTCTTGAGGTCAATATGTGACATGATGACGGTGCATCTTTAAAGTCTCATAAATCACAGACTAAAACCAGTTTGGTTTCATAATTAATTGTGATTTAGACAAAGCCATAGAGAGACTAGAGAGATCTCTCTAGACGACTACGATGTACTTGTGAGGTTTCAAATTGAAAGATGAAGTAGTTGAGAATAACCCTGAATTATTACAGGAGATGAGTTACGCGATATGAGAGCACAAGCGAGAACGAGACAGAAATGACAACCAATTTGCTCTTGATCACAAGAAACCGAGGGAGTAACCTTCATATAGCATCGGACAAAACAACGATCACCAATACAGAGTAAGATATAGGCTTCAATGGAGAAAGGTCATAAGAGATTGCATAGACATAGATTTGCAGACTTAAAACATGAAGCCGCATGTACAATATTTCACAACTTCGAAATCAAACTTCAGTGGATGAGAATTGTCATAGTATATCAACTTTCTATGGCTCATCTATATAATGCATGGATCCGGAGTTGGAGACGCCATTTTTTATTTTAGATTTATTTTGATTTAAAGCCATCTTGGCCATATTTTGAATAGTAAATTAGATTCAGATCCAGATTATCTGAAATTTACATTAGTGACATTGAGGCCTTGAATCAATGTTATGAGTTCAACAGGAAGTCGAGCAACACCACCACGGATCAAGTCAACAATTCTTGAGACTATACACGTATAAAGCTTGATTAAGCTGCACAGAAACTTGAACTGTGTACCATCATCAGTTGGTATCACAGCCCATTCACATGTAGACTCTGTCATGCTCACCAAGATTAAGTCAAGTTCAAGTCATCTTTTGAATCGATGTCGAGCAGCTTATGAGCACTTAGTTGACTTGCACACCCAATAAGCAGCAACTCAAAACTAAACATTTGGAATAAGATCCCATACTTGGGGCTCAATTTCTTTTGTTCTTGCTTCCATAAAGCAAATTTTCCACTTGTAACACATAACCAGTAACACAAAACTAAGCATTTGAAATAAGATCCCAGGAATATTACCTTGATGGAATTTCAATTTGATTCGTTTCCTTTCCTTTCCGAAAGAGCAACCAATTGAGTGTCCTAAAGATCCAGATAGATGTGGATATTTGGTACTGTAAGAACAAATTCCTCCCAAATCCAAAAATGTTCATGCAAAGGCGACAGCCAGGGTTTTATACTAGGATATGCTACTTATGTGCTCTTGCTAAGAATCGCACTTTTAGGTATCACATGAGACCTATATGTTATCATCGTATACCAAAAGGATACAAGCACTACAACATACTCATATCAGTATGTGGTATTGTCATATAGTTTAGTAGAATTACCTAATCGTATTCGTAACATTGTCTGTGGGTATATCGAGATATATCGAGATATTTCTTTATGTTGTTTGAAAGCCCTTCCAAGCCCACTTGATGAGAAAATCAGTCGGTCACATCAGCGACCATGATACGGATCTGCTTCTCAGGGTTTTCCCAAGAGAATCCTGGAATAAGCCAAAGCTTATCCGTCCAAGTTGCCCGATGACTCACTTTTTGGATTCATCGCGTGCGCACACACACACATGTCATGCGCCCCTTGTGTTTGCAAGGGAAGTGATGAGACGCAACCGACTGCAGAGTTTTCGCATTTTGCTTCACTATTACCAGAGGCGTGCGCCTCAATCGAAATTAAAAAAATTATGAAGGTTCTTTGTAATTTCGAAAAAAATATAAAATTCTCCTACCCTCTCCTGACATTTGAAAAAGAAAAAGTGACGGAATGACTTTAAGCATTAAAAGTGTAAAATTTTAAGAAGTTATCAGATACGAACTTTACAAATTAAAACCCGATCCAACAAAAATATAAAAAATTCAAACCTGAGAAAAAGACAAGGTTACAGGAGATTTTATGCAAGCTTCATCACCTCCGGCTGCATGACGAACCGACAGCACATATTCTTTTATTTTGATAGTTAGAGATTAAGGTAATTCTTTTATTTTGATAGTTAGAGATTAAGATAATTGTCTCTCTTTGCTAACTTTGTTTGACAGTTAAATTTGAATTAACTGTGATTTGTAAGCCGTAACACGTTTAAACTCACAAAGTTTTCACCCAAAAAATTTTCAGACAAGCCCTTGTGAAATTCTTGTATACATCATATTCAGGTAAAATTCTTATATTTTTTAATCAAAAACTTTGGAGACCGTGTCAAGTTCTTTAACCTAAATGGTGCAAGTTAAAACGAGTGCACTCTCTTTGCCTCTTGTTTTTACCGTTTGAGTGTTCGAGCACTCAGCTCGAGGGCTCAAGTACCGCAAACTCTTTGCTTCTTGTCTTACCGTTTGAATGAGTGTTCGAGCCTCTTATCTTTGCCGTTTCAGTGAGTGTTCCAACCTTGAGTTCGAGGGCTCAAGTGCCTCAAGCTTGAACCTCAAAAAAAAAACACTCATATTCCGTTTTGGGTTAACGATAACCCTCTACAACACTTAAATAAAATCCGCTAAGTCGTACAATACTTAAATAAAATCCGCCAACTTACTTGACCTCGAAACCAAATGCCGACCCCAATCCAACCCGTATCGGTTTGACCATGACAAAATTGATATCATAACACGGTTCGACTCAAAACCAAACTGACATTGACGGTTTCGTGATGTTGGAGCTTCGAACCCTCAGAGACTATTCTACCTCCAAACTAGCACGATCGACCAAGTCACTTTGAACACGTCTCCCCCGTCTCCCTTAAGAGAGAGAGAATCACCGCGTCATCTCTCTTTCATAATACATAATACTGTAGAGAATACTGTCTTTCTGCTCCATCTTTGAGCTTCCAAAACTTTTAAATAATAACAATATTAACAAATAAATAAGCCTTCAAAACTCATACAAATGCATCTCACCCCCCCTCCCCCACCCCAAAAAAATGCGCCTCACCCCAAAAACAATCCTGCTCGTGCACGTAAACCATACAAACGATGAACAGACAGATGCAAACTACACAAAACAGGAGACGCCATTACAGTCTACAGTTCCAAAACGACATTTTTTAACGTTGATATGGTCTTTGATTAGGGACTAAGAATGTATCCGGAGTTGGCGTCATTTAAACACAATCAAAACGAAACTCAAGTCAGTTTAGAATAATCAAGGCCCGGATCAGATCATGATATGGATACCAGAGCAGCAACCAAATACCCCCGTCGGCGATTGTTGGAATCCGGTAAGCCTATGCTCGGCCAAATTTTGGTCCAATCGCATTTAGACATAATCGCTATCAGTATCAGCACAACCCACTGATACGTAAAGTCGGCCATTCGAGCCCTCAACTGTGAGAACTGCACATAATAAAATGATAAATTTAAAACTAACAAGTATATCATACCAAGAAAGTTTCATTCATTAACATTTTCAAATTTTTACATATAACTTTCATCAAAATTCAAAAATATAACATAAGGCATCTAAAAAGCAAAATGAAGAGGTAAATACAACACATTTTCTTAATGCAACAAACATAAGGAGAAAAAGAAGAAAAACTTAGCAGTGAATCCTTTTGCAAGTCGAATGACTCAAGTCAAATGGATTCTCAATTTCTCACTGTGCGTGAGAATTGGAATCCCAGAGGATGACGGAGTGAGATTCGGGTCTTATCTTTCCGGTACTCTGATCGCCGGAGGTTTCGCAGCGGATGTTGATGATGCCATCGCGAGGTGACGACTGTATTCTGTATATCACTTATGTAAGAAGTTTTCTATATCTTTCTATATGTTTTTCTTTGTGAATAGATGCCCTTTTATAGGCATCCGCTCTCCTGTCGTCTGGCATTCTCCTCTCGTGGCTTCTCTCGTTTGGGAGAGGTAACGGATGGCCATTACCGGATTTTTCGATAACGGTTGTCCGTTACTTATCAGGCCTCTCCTCTGGTAACGGCTGGATGGCTAGTCCAGCCGTTACCCGAGCCGAGAATGGCCATCTCAATGTAACATCTCCCACTTAGCCATTCGAGCCAAGTGTATCGACATACTGGTTTTTCCTCCCACTTTCTCGGGGTTTTCCCTAGTTATGTAGTTATTTCCCTACACAACAAATCATCCGTTGTATGGTTATTTATCTATACAACAACATATCTCAAACCCATGTTTCTAACATGTTTTGAGAAGAGTTCTTTCGTTATACCTTTGATTAAGGGGTCTGCCAACATATCATCTGTTGGCATGTATGAGATGGATATTTCCTTTCTCATAACCATATCATGAGCATAGTGGTATTTTACCATTATATGCTTGCTTTTTGAGTAATCTGCTCCACTCTTAATAAGAGTAATTGCTGCATTGTTATCAAAATAGATAACCACCGGTTCATCTGTTATTTCCAGCTTCAAATCACGTATGAAGCGGCTTATCCAGACAACACTTGTTGCAGCCATACAACAAGCAATATACTCAGCTTCCTGTGTATGCAAAGCTACACAACCCTGTTTCTTACATGCCCAAGAAACAACACCACCTCCAAATAAGAATATTTGTCCTGAGGTTGATTTGTTGTCATCTTTGCTTCCAGCAAAGTCAACGTCTGAGTATCCTACCACTTCTAATTCATTTGCTTGAAAATATAGTTTCAAGTCCTTTGTTCCTTTCAGATATCTTAGAATCCTTTTTCCAGCTATCCAATGCTGTCAACCTGGATTACTTTGATATCTACTGACAAGACCAACAGCAAAGCTGATATCAGGTCTTTTACACAACATAACATACATCAAGCTGCCAACAGCTTGAGCATAAGAAACATTAGGCTTATCGTCTCCTTCACCGGGACAATCAGCCATACTTAGTTTCACCCCTTTTGTAAAAGGTGTATCTGCAGACTTGCATTCACCCATTTTGAATTTCTTAAGGATATAGTCTATATATCTCTCTTGACTCAGGCATAAGAGTCTAGATCCTCAATCTCGAGAGATCTTTATACCCAGGATATAGGATGCTTCTTGCAAGCCTTCTCATTTTGAGATTGAAGCTCCTTGTTTTTAGCTATCAACACTTCAGATGCATCTTCGTGCAGCATTTGCTAAATCGCGTACTGCGATAAGTACCAAATCTTACACCTGACGTCAACGAATTATATTACTTGAAGAGAAGAATGCCAATCAGTATTAATGAGTGAAACTGTAGTATTAGATTCCAACATTGAAATTAGGCTTGGTGGTGGTACCAGATTAAAATTTACACGGATTTGAAATCCCTGAAGTAAGACAGGCAAACCCAAAAGTCATGAAACAAGATCAATAAGCAAACATAAATACATTTCTAGAAATAAAGCTTTAGTATGTACTAATTAAACGTCGCGATTATGTTTAACAAACTCTCTATTGAAAGAGTTTATGATCTTTGGGATATTAAGAGATCAAGTGTCATTCTCATACATAACCGATAAATAAGGTGAAACAATTGATCTCTGTTAGAAATCGCATTCACGCCACAGGAATAATGCACAAAATGTCATTCTCATCGTTGATTTTGGAGTGCATAAAAAAGACCGAAACCTCAAGAACAAAATTTGACGCCCTTGTGAGTAATAACTGAAGACTTCACATTTCACAAGCAAGCTAGGACATGCATGCAGTGTACCAGCGCTATATGCAAACGACACAGGAAGAATTAAACAGTTTCCAACGCATAATTGGCAAGCCCTTGCAGTTTCTAGTTTCATCTGAGTAAGCTTTCTTAATTTGTTATGTTTCGTTATGTCATGACTATCTGTAATTTCCTCTGTGTTTAATTAATCTCCTGCTGTGCGAATTTCTTCTTCAAATAACAAGGCCTCAAAGTTCGAAAAATAAAGACAAGCATTTGGGTTTTCCTACAAAAGTTCCAGACAACTAACTGAACATATTCTTGCAACAACTTTTTGAAGGTTAGTGATCTACAACTGCTCAAGGCACCCCAGTTCAAACAAATAAAGTGCTCGTCTTTTGGTTAATTTTACTAGAAATGTTCTGAGAACATCCAAGTGTTCAATGCCCAATGATACTTTGAATAATTTTCTTCAATTTTTTGTGAGATGAGAGATAAACATCAAATGAATTTGATGAGTCCTTGTGATGGTGAGGAGAGGGAGATTTTGGAGCAGCATTATCATGCCACTCCGTTGTGTTTATGTTGTCAGTACGGAGGTAAAATCAAAACACATGCTTGAGCTTATGGGTTTCTCATTTCTAGAAGGGAATGCAAGAAAGAAATGCTTAGCAATTTGTGGTGACAGATGAATTTAATCTTCTTTTCTCATTTTCAACACCGGAAACCTCATTTCATTGTCATTTCTAGTCAACAATATGTCATCGACATACAAAGATAAGATAACAAAGTGGCTCCCACTGTTCCAAACATAAACACAGTGATCAAGTTTGTTAACCACAAACCCAAGTTCTATAATGACATTTTGAAAAGTCAAATACCATTGGCGAGGTGACTGTTTTAGGCCATATAGATTTTTTCAACCTATACACTTTATCTTCTTGGCCTTCAATCACAAATCCTTCGGCTGGATGGATGCCGAAGGATTAAAATCATAATATGCAGATATTGTCAGGATTATACGTATAGATGCAAATTTCACAATTGGGGAATATGTCTCAACATAGTCTATCCCTTTCTTTTGCGAAAAACCCTTTGCAACCAACCTCGCTTTAAACTTGTCGATTGTACCATCGGCCTTATATTTTTTTTTCATAACCCATTTACAGCCTATGGCTTTTCTTCCTTTTGGCAAATCAGTCAATTCCCAAACTTGGTTTTTCTCAATGGATTCAATTTTCTCATCCATGGCTTTCTCCCAGTCTGTTGCTTTTGATGAATTCATTGCTTGCTGATAAGTCAAGTTATCAGTCAATTCATCTAAATCTACCGAATTACACACTTCTTTTGAAAGGTAAGTGATAATCCTTTAAATAGGATGGAATGACTTTTGGCCTCTTATGTCCAATTAAGGTATCGATAGTTTCAGGAAGTTCTTCTATGGGCTCAAAAGATGATTGGTCAAAATCTACCAAATCATCAACATACTCTTCATTGTTTTCCAGGATGTCATTCTTAGAATCTTCTAAGAATTCAACATCTATGCTTTCAATGAGTCATTGGTCCTTATGATAAAACCGATATCCTTTTGAACCTTTTGGATATCCAATAAATATACACCTCAAGAACCTACTGTCTAGTTTATCTCTAGACTGATCAAGGATCTTGACATGTGCAATTGATCCCCATCTCCTGAGATGACCTAGGTTGGATTTTCTCCCAAACCACATCTCATATGGTATAGTGAACAGAACTTTACATGGTACTCTGTTGAGCACGTAAACAGCTGTGCTTACCGCTTCTCCCCAAAATACCCTTGGTAGAGAGACATCAATAATCATAGACCTTGTCATATTCAATAAGGTTCTATTGTACCTTTCAGCTACACCATTTTGTTGAAGTGTTCTAGGCATTGTATTTTGTTTAGTAATACCAAAGTCTTTACAAAATTCTAAAAATTCTGCTGAGGTATACTCACCTCCTCTGTCTGATCTCAAGACTTTGATAGTATGCCCCAATTGATTTTCCACTTCTTGTTTATATTCTTTAAATGCTTCAAGTGCCTCTGATTTATGTACTAAAAGATATATATACATATATCTATAGTAGTCATCGATAAAGGTTATAAAGTAACCCTTTCCTCGATGTGTCTTTACTCTAAAAGGTGCACATAAATCTGTGTGAATAAGTCAACATTTGTTGAAAGACTTTCCTTGAGAATATGGACTTACTCTAAAAAAGACTTATATGCACCTAGGCGTTTTAGAAAAGTCTGGAAAAGTCTTGAGACTTTATAAAGACTTTCTCAAGGAAACATCAGGTAATATGGACTTACTCTAAAAAAGACTTTGAAAGACTTTCTAAAAAAGTCTGGAAAAGTCTTTTCGAGGGAATATGGACTTACTCTTAAAAAGACTTTCCTTGTCATTTTTCCTTGTATACATTTGTTGAAAGTCTTTTCCTCAAATTCGGGTAATAAGTCAAAGTTGGATAATTTCCTCAACTTTTCCAGACTTATATGCCCTAGGCGTTTATGCCACATATTCACATCAACAGAAAAGACACTTTCAATATAAACAGAAGATTGATGATTTTCATTATCGAATAACTTGAACAGTCCATGTTCTACATCAAATTCTCTCGAGAATAAGATTCTCCCATGTTTTCTCATAGTCACCTTGTTAGGTACAAACCTTACTTCAAAATCTTTCTTTACTAAGGCAGGGACTGAGACCAGATTGCGCCTTATAGATGGCACAATTAACATATCGGTCAGTACAATGTACAAATATCCTAAAGGATCCAATACTCATAACATCTGAGAAAGTATTGTTTCCCATGTACACACGATGTTGTTCGGGTTGATATTCCTTTAGATCAATTGCCCCTTCCTTGGTTTTTGAGATGTGTCTCGTAGCTCCTGAGTCGATCCACCAACCTGTAACTGGGCGATCCAAGTATAGGCATTCTGAAATTACACAGATTATGTCCTGCTTTTCCGATTGTCCGCGTTGTGGGTTGTTTCCTCCACCTTTCTTGTTGCGACAATCCCTCTTGTAGTGCCCCATCTTTCCACAGTTGAAACACTTGATCCGGGAAGCGGTTTCCTGTGATTTCTTAAAAGCTTGACTGCCTTTCTTGTTATTCATGCCAAACTTTTTTTTTTGTTTCTTTTGCTGGTTAGATTTGGAGCTAGATGCCAACTCATCCTGAACTACTAGCAGTTTTTCCCTTTTGTTTTTGAGCATATGTTTTGCTCAATTGCTAGCTTTAGGGATAATTCTGAAAGGTTGATTTCAAGCCCTAACCTTAAGGCAGTGGTGACCATATTCCATGATGGAGGTAAACTGTTCAGCATAGTTGATATCTGCATTGGTTCGGGGATGACTGATTTTGCTACAGCTAAATCCCTAGCCATTACCAGCATATGATTTACATGTTCTACTACATTTTCCCCTTCTTTCATTCTAAAGGAGTTGTATTTTTGTAGTAGCAACTGCACATGCAACTTTGCAGTTGTATCATACTTAGTTGTTAAAGAGTCAAACAGCTCTTTTGCAGTCTCATATTCCTCAAAGACCCTAATCAGGTTATCCTCCATATAAGTTAACATTACAGTTCTTGCTATGGTGTCGTCTTTTAGAAATGTTTTATACATTTCTAACTATTGTTGACTTGCGTCTGATGATGGAGGACGCACTGTTTCCTTTAACACATACTCTACACCTTCCAGTGTTAGAGCTAATGGGATTCTTCTCTTCCATGTCTAGAAGTTCAGACCGTTTAATTTTTCTGTTTTTGCCAGTTTGGATACACATATCCTTGAACTCATTTTTGTTTGGCAAAAATATCAAGCAGGCGGTCTTATTTTTCTAAAGAAAACAAAGAAAAAACACAAAGCAAGAAACACGTTAACTTGATGCAGAAAATCTAATAATTTTAAGGGTTTTTCTACCTCTAAACTAATACCAAAGGATAAATCTGTAATTTTATTTATTTGTCTTTTTTTTTTTTTTAATTTTTAAAAAATTACAAGAACAAACTCGTAAAATCACTATTTGGTATTCTTGTAAAATTCGCAGTTGATCGGAGTTAAAATCGTAATTTTAACTCTTAGGGCAAATCTATAATTTTTCAAAAGGAACAAGGGTAAACCTATCTTTTGACTGAATGACAGAACTGTTATTTTGTAATTTTCAAAACCGGCGAAAGGGTAAACCTGTCCTTTTGTAGTGGCAATTTTGAAATAATCAGAAAATGACATGGGCAATTTTGTCTTTCTCTCTCAATACCGGAGGCGATTTTCTGAAACCACTGACGGTTTCAGAAAACCGCGGTTTTTTCTTTCTTTCTTTTTTATTACTATAAAAGCAGGGAAAAAAATGTACAGTATCTGGATTTTTCCAGAGAGAAAGAGAGAGAGAGAGAGAGGGAGGGGTTTCGGCCGTCGGCGTCGGCGTCGATGGTTTTTTTTTTCTACGCGCTTTAGCCGACTGCTTTGTTTTTCTTTTCTGTATCACCTTCGGGCGTTTTCCGACTTGCCGTTGTTTTGCCTTTTGAGGCTTGCCTCTGATTTGCTTTTAGGGCTTTTCCGCTGGCTTACCTCTGGTTTGCCTTTGGGGCTTTTCCGCTGGCTTGCCTCTGCTTTGTCTTTAGAGCTTTTCCGCCGGCTTGCCTCTGGTTTGCCTTTGAAGCTTCCTACCGGCTTGTCTCTGCTTTGTCTTTGGGGCTTTTCCGTCGGCTTGCCTCTGGTTTGCCTTTGGGGCTTTCCTGTCCGACTGCCGATCGCCGACTGATCTCTTCTTTTTTGTTCTTTTTTTTCTTTTTTAATTTAACCCTTTTCTCTCTGTTTTTTTTTTGTTGCAGGGAACTAGGCTCTGATACGGAGTGAGATTCGGGTCTTACCTTTCCGGTACTCTGATCGCCGGAGGTTTCGCAGCGGATGTTTCTCAGACGACTGTATTCTGTATATCACTTCTGTAAGAAGTTTTCTGTATCTTTCTATATGTTTTTCTCTGTGAATGAATGCCCTTTTATAGGCATCCGCTCCCCTGTCGTTTGGCATCCGCTCCCCTGTCGTTTGGCATTCTCCTCTCGTGGCTTCTCTCGTCTGGGAGAGGTAACGGATGGCCATTACCATATTTTTCGGTAACGTTTGTCCGTTACTTATCAAGCCTCTCCTCTGATAACGGCTAATCCAACCAGCCGTTACCCAAGCCGAGAATGGCCATCTCAATGTAACAGAGGATGCTACGAATGCGTTACCCATCCAGTGAGAATTCATGACCAGTGTTCACTGGGGATTCAAAACATGATTAATCAATGACCGGCCTCAAAACTCAATGGAGTGCATATGGAAAACACGATCAATCTAGCACGACTGTGTGCATCTCAACATCAGTATCAATCGATGGTTCCTAACCTAAAAACTCAAGAGAGAGAAAGGAGAGAAGTGAAAACCTTCAAAATCGATGGTCAACCCATAATCCAACTCTCACGGGCACGGCTACACGTACCGGTACCTGTACCCGATACGGGTAGGCAACCCTAACTACCGTACCCGTGCATCAGAGCCTCCACGTCAACAGCACACGGAAAACCTCCTTCGGTTGGCATCACACTGGTATAAGGAGGAGGAGGAGGAGGAGGCAAGTACAAATTATGCTTAAGGAAGCTGAGCAATGCCGCTGATCCCTCCATCCACCAAGAGATGAACGCAAGGAAACAACTCGAAAGTTTTACTAATGAAACAAACGCAGTTTCAGAGTTATTCCAGCAAATGGAAGGCCTCCTTTCTCCATTGGAGAAGTATAATTGGACGCATATAAGAACAAAAACAAAGAAGCCGAATAGCACAAAACCATATACAGAGTTCTGAAACAAAGTACAGGTTTCATAGCTCTTTTACACAAGATACAAGTCGCCTTGGTGTCATCCATAAATCAGAAAAGGACACATACTGAAAACATGGCCGAACATGATCTGCAAACAATAGTAAGGAACAGTTCAACACAACTTTCTAAATATAGGCAGTGACATACCTTTTGATCTCCTTGTGTTTCCTTGGTCATCCATCACAGAGGGATCTACTACACCCTCCCGCCAGTCAGACCACCACCTTTAGGCTCCGCTCCCGCAGCAGGATAATCCGGGTCTCTGTAACCAGGTCAATATTTGCTGCTCACAAGCCCAGCATGCAGAAGCATCAGGTAAAGCAGCTGCGTGAACGCAAGGATGATAACCAACACCTCAAGAACCCGCAGTCGCCACCCTCAGTTCCTATGTGGATTTCCTTGCAAGCCAGCCTTGCCACACAACCAAATCATAAACACGTTACTCACCTAACTAATGGTTAACTGAAGATCAATAACAAATAACTACAATATCGAAATTAAAAGTTGGAATGGAACAGGTAAAAAGTGGGTGGAAGTTGATAAGATAGGCTCTCACCCAAAGGCCAAGGCGGTAACGGCCCCATGCAACAGCACCGGAGGCAGCAGCAGCCGCTAGACTGTCATTCCTCCAATACATGGCGAAGTTGAGGAAGAGCAGAGGAGTGGTCAAGTTCCTACCGACCATGCGAGTCATACCTACTTTCTCCTTCCCTGCCTTGTCTGCTATCTGAAACACGACCTTCACACACACCTCTCTCCTTTTCTTCTGTGAACGAACAGAGTTGAGATGTATCGGACGGCATGATGTAAGAAATGCATAGAAGGCAATGCATGGCATGGGGCCATGGGACACGTTACACATCCTGCATGTGGTGTAAGAGAGTATCCGCAGCCTCCAGTGCAGCAACATGACACGTATGAGACACGTGTCGAATGAATTGAGCAGCGGCAGGCTACATTACAAACGTTACCAGGGGAACGATCGATCCATCTGGACACCGAAGGACTCGATTCATGGCAGTAACTAAGGAAGCCTTTTGCTTTATCAATTAAACCGCCCAAAAGCAAGAATGCTAATTGGGCGAGCATTCACCATTTGATATTTACTGGTGATACATATGGTATTAATTACAGTTGGGGTTTGGCAGGGTTTATGGAAGAACCAAGGCTTGTCTGTCTAACACGGTTCAGATCCTTGCTTTCTTTTTGCCTATGCAATTGAGTGGGTTTCAGGTACATGCTTGAGAAACGCGTAAAGAGGGCAACTAAACCCGTCTTTGGAGAAGCTGAAACAGAAAACACAGCAGTTCTTTCCACGGGTATTTGTATCTGATACAAGCTATTCACTTGCTAAACAAAGAGTTGTTCTTCATCATCTCCTTGTCTTGAGAGGCTGTGAACGGTTTTGACATTGCATAACGATCTTCAGTTACGATGTTTGAGTGCTGGAGTAGATATACCTTTACTCAAAACCATATATAGAATCATAAGCATATCGTACTTAACTGTTACGTACACACATACACGAAGAAACAAGCATACAGACACTATCTACCTGTGTGTGTGTGAGGGCGGTGGGCCTCTGAATCGCTGTAATGGTTCTGATTTAGATCACCATAATGCCGTGTCTCACTTTATGATGATCCCAGGAACCTGTAATAACCATGCCTTTTTATGGTCACGAGTGGAGTCTTACACACACACACACACGCGCGTGCACACCCCTTGGGAGTCGAACTCCCCACCAGCAGCAAGGGCGTCAGAGGCCCCTGCTACTTGAGCTAACGCTTTGAGGTGCTAACTGTAACCATGTCTAACACTATATGAAAGTTAAAAAGAGAACAGATGCAATTCAACACAGTATGTGCTCATACAAGTTCTCCCTCCTTTCAAGGGCTGCACAGGCCGGGAAACCCACGCACGTGTAAAAGTTGAAACCAACCATGTACCTTTCATTATTCAGCAAGAGAACGCTCATCTGATTGAATGACAATACTGAGAAGGCTCCAAACCAGAGTGGCACTTGTAAAATCAGCCACCAACTAGTGCCTATTTATATCTAAGTACAAGAATCAGATGATTCAGATCAAATTCCAATTTGTAAAGGAACTGAAAGCTGTTTGAGGAAGCGATCTTAGATGATTCACGATCCCAAGATAAAGGCTTGTATTTCAGTCCAGCTAGAGACAGTATAAAGAACTCCCTTCGGCCATTTCGTGTTCAAATTGACGAACTCCCTTTGTTGCTGCACCACCCCTGGAAACAAAGGTACAAAAGAAACTCCGAACCTATTTCTTACTCTCCTAAGGCTTGCGCTTGAACCACAATACCGACATCTGCCTGAAGCAAGCAAAGCAGATCGCCAACAGAGTCTCCGATATAGACTGATAAATGATTATCGTTGCCGCAGTTATTCACGGTCTCCAAAAACACATTAAGTTTATCAGCGGGCGACTCAACCTTCCTGCCTATTTTGCCGGTCGAGATGCTTCCATCATACGTAAGTTCATTCGAGTGTATATTCAGAACTTCAAGGCCACCTGCAATCAAGGAACACCAGTAACTCTTACTAATCACTTCAAAATTTTCATATAGGTCCTACCTCGCCATTTACCAAAACCTAACATCTAAGTACGTCATTCTTAACAAAAAGAACAGCTATCAATCCAAAATCAAAATGAAATGAAATAACTGATCAAGGTATTATTATTTTAAGCCAGCTTCAGACATTCCGTACCACGGCTTATTCCTTATCATCTTTTACCCATTTTATGTGTCAAATGGAAAACGGATCACAATGAAAAAAGGGCAGAAATCATATATGAACAGAAACGAGTAAAACCAGAAAGCACACAGGGCGTTAGCTCAACTGGCAGGGTGCCCTGACGCTCTTGCGGCTGGTGAGGACTTCGACCCCAGAAGGGTACCGTGTGTGTGCGTCTGTCTGTAGTAGGCTTTGGCCTCCGTCTGTAACCCAAAAAAATTCAACTCCAAGAGTCGGGGGAAAAGAAAACGAAAAACAAAAACAGCAACTAAACTTTGAAAAGCACAGTTAAACCCCTAGAAATCAGACTTCAATTCAGAGGCCTCTGACGAATTGCCCGTTTGCTCTTCCCCTCAGTTCTCTCTCTCTTCAATTCCCCGAGAAGCACAATACTGCTTGATGAATCGAGACACAAAACCCTCTCTCTCTTCATCGCTCAAATATAATAACAGAAAGAACAAATTTTTTTTTTGAAAAGCTAATGAAAAGCAGTTACTGCTTTATTTTACAGAAGTTAAAGAATAGTAGATCTAGCTGTGCATTTGACTAACACGATGAAAAAATGCTTTTCACCACATAAGAGACGGTCCAACGTTTTCAGGAAATAAGCATGAATACAAACGCAAAATGATGTGAACCCATGACATAGCTACCTCCTTTCCAAGCAAGAAGCACAAGAATGTCATATCAAATTAAAAGGAGAAAACATATTGCCAACAAAGGAAGCTCTAGATAGCAAGCCGTTTCAGTCATGACTTGCAAAGGTCTGTTCCTAATGTTCTGCATTAAACAAACTCACACTACACTTCAAAATAAAAAACAAGCCTTTTGCCATAAGTGGGTTCCGCTATATGGATTCTTAGACATCACTTAGCTCGATCTTGTCTCATTAGCACACACTCGACCAACACTTCTAGAGAGGTAATTATCCTCTGGGTATTCCAAAATAAGCGACCGATTAAGGTGCACAAGGACAACAATTATGCGCAATACAAAGTATACGTAACATTTGAACCACATACAACAGCTTTATACCTGCTGAGGGCTTTTACGGTTATCACATAAAACACATCGGAACCGCAGAGACAAAAACCAACTTTGCATGACATGGAAACCAAATTAAGCTTGGAAAAGAAAATTAAGAAAAGCACACACATATATCAGACATCTAAAAAAAGGCACACGCATGCCCTTAGATGATAGAATTCTAGCGAATTTCGTCCCTGATAAGCAGGTTGACGTTTGACTCTCCAATATATTTTTACGGCAGAAACATGAGATGAAGCATACCTGGCTTAAAAGCTGAACTAATAAGATCTCCGCACCAACAATAGGAAAGTATATGAATATCGGAGTTCAGTTCATCTTTCTTTTGTACAGCCTGCTGGAAAAACTTTACACAACCACGTTCTGCAGTTTTAACCTCTCCCCTGCTCGCTTGATATCCTCCAAATTCAATCCTTTTAGTACTTCTGATTCGGTGACTCTCAAGTTTGCAGATTTCTCAAATTCAGAAAGTTGTTCTAGTGCACTATGCAGTTTTTCATATGTATATGGTATCATTTCTCCTGCAAAAAAGAACAGTAAAATGCATTGGCTACAAAATTATATACTTCAAAAGTATATGACACGCTTCAAAAACAATGTGTCACATTGATAATATTTTGGCTTTCATTTTTATCCCGACAGTCATTAAGAGCACTAAAATAGCTTTGTTCTTGAAGTACAGCCGGATCAAAGTGACATAGACGACCATCGATAAGTGTCATATTACCTTTCCCATCTAGCACGATATCTTCTATACAATGTTCATGTTCCTCAGTGTACTGCCTTGACAAAGCATCCCATGATTTCCTTAATTCTGCAGACGAAATCCGAGGGTTCAATTTCTCTGGCTCAACTGTCTCCTCTTTGGGAGCACTTAATATTGCAATTTCTGCTAAAATGGCTGACGAATCAATCATGGTGCATGTCAGATCAAAGTCAGAAAAGATGATAAAACGCCCCTTTTCTGGGTCATGGGTCGAACATAGTGGGACTAGGTATCTTCGAGATAAGGACTGAGCATAAAAAAAATGAATTTCAAGTTTCGTAGCCCGACGTTAAAGCCTCTGTATAACCTCAAGCTCTGCACCTATCAATGAAACACTCAGTTTGTCGAGCAACTCCTCCACTTGCAAGGCTGATGCCTGAGAGAGAGAGAGAGGAGTGTGAGCTAGTTATAGCAAGAGAGTTGGCCTTTCAACACTAATTTCTTGTTTCCAAACTGAAAAATAATATCAAGTAGTTACTCAAAGAGAGATACTGACCTGAAAACTTTCAGAGGCATAATTCTTCCACTTCCGGAAAGGGTGTTCATGGTCATCACGACCCACAAGCTTCTGTAATTCCACACCCAAATAAGCATAAAGCCTCATGCAAGGGGTCATCGCACCTACAGTATAAGCAGCATTTTTTTGTCTTCTCAAAAGGCGTCACAATTTTACTTGGAACTTTTTCACCTTCAACCTTGCCAGCAGCTGTTGCTAATAAGAAGTCGATGTACTCAACTGTTTCGGAACTAGGAGCATTTTCTTTCACAAGATCTACACCCCATGCCTGCACAAGAGAAATACCACCAATAAACTCTGCCAAAGATATTCGTTATCATAAGCTTACAAATCACCATTAGGATAGAATGTTCGCGCAGACATTCAAAGAGATGTGACTACATTTGCAAAGAAAATAAACTAACCATATGTCTATCCCTTTTTGTAAAATGTTCCTCAAAACCATCACCAGTTCTATCAAATATTTACAGATCATTAATATCATTCATCTGAACCAAATGCAGTTAGCTACCAACATTGTCTGTCCGCTCTCAATTCCAGTGCTGCCATGACGATCTTCTATCCTTTGTCAATTTCAGAATTTAATAATTAGTAATCGACAAGCAATAAAGTTGTAGGCAACCTTACGAAGCTGCGCAAAGGACATTGCTCATAGTTCATCTGACTAATGGTCAGCTGGAAGGCATGTAACTAAATCCAGTGCCAGTGTGTGTGTGTGTGTGACAGTATGTGTGTACGTGGACATTAGATGTAACATAACAAATCTTTTAAATTTTGATTAAAAAGATGGAACTTTAAAAACAAACACTTTTTAGCCACTAAATGCTAAAATCTATACTAAACTAGCAATTTTAGTTGATCATTATTTAAGATATCGTGGAGTCCGACATGAAGGAAGTACCAGCGTTGTAACACAGGTGAGGAACTCTAACATGTACATGTCACGTACTTCGGCATAACAGTAACTTGTGAAGGAAACCCTAAAGTTTGGTCATTTGCTTGAAACTGAACAAAGAAATGGAAAACAAAAGAGGGCACACCCGGCATCCACATTCACCTTGAGTTGCCTGCTCATTGGGTATTGGAACAACCAGATGTAGGCTGAATCAAGGTAAATATATGGCATCTATTTAAGGGAATGCAGGTAGGCTATACCACTCGTGATTCAGTGAGCTGATTTCTTTTTCGTTTTTTCGTTAACAAGGGAAGGCAAAGCCAACCACACACACATGAACGTGCGTACACATACACCCTCCTAGGAATCAAACCTGTGACCATAGTGTTCGAGTCCGTGAGCCCTGCCAATGAGCTGTTTTCCTTATAAGCGATCAATGGCTCCTGGAGCTCTGGTCCGGCCCGGGATAGAATGAACTTATAATCTGATGACGGAGTGGATCCCATGATTATAAGTTCATAACCCCAGACCATTCCCCGCAGAAAATGGTATCCGGATGGAGACCTAAGTTGAGTGGATACCTCAATGCAGCTGATTTCAGAGTCTCTCCGTGGGGATATCTTCTGCTGCATTAATGTCAGTTTAGAAGACAGAGGGCCTACGGCCATGCTTAGCAATGACTCCTGCATTGCTTTGATCAACCGCCTACTTGCCATTATACAAAGTACAACCTTTTTCTTCACACACACACACACACATTTTCAATAACGTCAAAATATTACTGGCTTGATTCTTGAGCAATGTGATTTTGTTAATAAGTCGATTTGCATCACCATTTAGTTGGGAAGAACCATCTCAAGTTCTTATCAATCGACGAGACCTTGATCCCTTAGAAAAACTCATTTTTAAAACAGACAAACCTTCTCTTCGAAAGAATGATGTGTTTCACTTCCCATACTGTCCTTGCACCTGCACTCACGCCTCTCATACAGTTCACTTTCTGCTTCCCATGTATTGAAAATTTATTTACATCTCTAATTTTAAATTTAGAAAGAACAATCTGCTCTAAAACGTTCTTCTTTATTTGAATCTTTCTCTCTCGTTCATTTTGTTTTTCTTCACTTGTTTGATTCCCTTTTTCGATCGATCGCTACCACCCAAGGCCTGCTTGAGAATATGCTTCCCAAAAAGTTCGGTGCACCACAATATGAGTGAATTTCCCTTGCATGAAGGAAGTCAAAGGCAAAATAAATTGGATACAGGTGGCAGCTAGGCAAATAACAGAGTTGTCACACCCAAAATCAGCATGTTACCATACTTTGGAAGCTCGGCCAAGTTGTCCCAGATTTCCCAATTGCTTGACCAATGAAGCTCAAATAACTCAACCAAATGAATAACTACTATAAGTACAAACTTTACAAAATGTAATGATCTGATTCTACTTTAAAAAAGGAACTTCAATAAAATTTAAAAACTAAAAAGCAGATAATTGTTTTTGTGGTTTTTTTCAGAGTATATTCATTACAAAGCATAAAAGAGGACCAAGTTAAGAGGAAAGACTTAAAAGGATTTTATAAACTCTACCAGCTCCAACATATTCTCAAAGTAACTGCCTCTGCCCAAAAACAAAAAAGCAAACCATTTTCCCTGGATTTTCTCTACCTCCTTAGAGACTGATCTGTTCCTTTTCCGTGCACTAGCTAAAACATATGGTATCAATAGCACTGTACAATTCCTTTGAAGTTATTTTGGTTTTCTTAAGCAGAGAGTGAAGTGACAAAATGTCTGAGTTTCTTTTGGGTGCAGCCACGTGACCTACGTTAAGAAGGGAAATAATCATCACTAAGGCTCATCTAGCCAAAATCATCATCAAGATGCCGTATTCAAACGCCGCCCTCAGGTAAGCTGATACGATTTCCAGATCATCAATCCGCTAAGAAAAGTGAAAAGCAATTATTCAGGCATCCATATGCGCCACATGAGCCTAAAGCAGACTTATGGGCGCAAATAATCATATAATCACGTACTTGGTTACTACGGGTTGAAAGATCCAGATAGGTAGAACTGATGATAGCATCAGATATTTTCAGCATCAGATATTTTCTTTCCGAAGCAGAAGTTAGAAACTATTAGAACTATAGGATTCACGTTATATTCCCGCCTTATGTATAATTATCGGGAGGTAACTCCTGTCTGGTGTCGGAAGGGAGAGGTTTTTCTTCCGTATACCAACTAGCATATCCAATGCTCACACACCCCTTCAGATAATGTTTCGATATCTGAAAATGAAAAATGGTCGTCGTAGCTCGTAAATTGAAGCTACAATCGCCATTGATCAACACAATATAAGAGCGAACAATTTACAAGAAACGTCCAAAAAATTCAAATCCATAAGTCGATGCCTTTACCAATAACGACATTTCCAAATACCCCACAGTAGTCAAAATGCTAGAAAAAGTCGATTAAAGAATTACCTCTGTATACGAGTTGTGCATTTTCAGCTCCTAAAGAACTACGTCTCTCAACTTACTGATAGACGCCTTTGCATCGTCGTCATCGGCACATTCTTCTGCCATCTCGTACCTAAAAACCCACCCAAGAACGCAACGGAAACCCTGTCAACCACGATCCGATGCCAGGAACGAATTTTAAGCCCAAGAAATACTCACGCGCGAGCGACCACCCGAAGGAAATGCACGTCATGAGATATGTAGTGCCGGAACGCCTCCATCTCCAGCGTTTTCGACGCCAATCCCACGATAAACGAGCTGTACATCGCGAAGGCAGCCTCTGCCGAGAATTTCTTCCAGAAACGTTTGGCAGGGGACCCCTCCTCACCGGCAACGGCCATCGCACCAATGACGGGAAGAACACCACCGTATATCGACCCAACAACGGCCGGGGGGCGAAAATCGCCCTCGCTGAGGGCCCTCTGCTATGGCGGAGTTTTCGACGTTGCCGAATTCCGGCAAAACACTACGGTTTGGAGGAAGGACGACGAAGATGATCGGAGAAGAGCGGAGGAAATTTGGGAATTTATGGAAGAGCAAGTGCATCTGAGGAATTTTTAGGAGTTAATCGCAGATAAATGTAAATAAGAAAACGAAGAGAGAAGACCTTGGAATTTTCATTTAAGCGGCTAGCTAGTCACTCATTTTCAGTTTCACGGCAAACGCGTGACTGAGGTCCAAGAGTAAAACAGAGGGAGGCGGTTGAAGCTCATGGGTTTCTGGTGGTTCTGTGAATCCTTTTGCGCTTTATTCCTTTCCTTTTTCCGTTATTACAACACCAAGAAAGCATTAAACACAGTTAACCGACGTTCAGACCACTAAGTAAACAAGTAAAAGCCTGAGGAAATCATCAGAAACCAGGAGGATGAAGGACATGCATGCATTACTAAGCTTTCCCCCTCACAATCTCCACTAACGCCTTCATATTCACGTCGGCAGCCCCGCCGGCGGCGACGGCCTGTTGGGCAAAACGTTTCCATTCTCCGACCTTTTCCCGCATCGCCCTTCCTTCCTCACCATGCATCACCACATGCACAGCCTCCTCCACCGACTCCCTAGTAAATATACCACCCCTCACCCGCACTCCTACCCCCCAAACCACCTCCACCAACCGACAAATCAAACCCTGGTCCGCAAACAATGGCCTCGCAATCAACGGGACCCTGCCGCCGGCGACCGTCTCTAGCACTGAGTTCCACCCGGAGTGCGTCATGTGAGCTCCAGTCGAACCGTGAGAGAGCACGGCGAACTGAGGTGCCCATGGCACGATCAACCCCAGGCCCTTAACTCGGTCTCCAAAGCCAGGCGGCAAATAAGCCTGTGCTCCTGGCTTAAGCGACCAGAGAAACGGCGCTCCCGACCACTCGAGCCCCTCGGCCAGGGCTGTGAGCTCGTGTTGAGGAAGGAACAAATCGGTGATAGTGCCGAAGCTCACATAGACGACCGAATTTGGAGGGTGAGCATCGAGGAAGGCGATGCAGCGGTGCTCATCTTCTTTTGTCCGCGCTGGGTCGGATAGGAGGAGGAGCGGCCCAACGGTGAGGCATGCTGCGATCGCCGTGCGAAGGCCGGTGAGGGAGAAGGGCTCAAATGGCTCAAAGGTGTTGATAATGAGCGACGGATTTGGCCCAGGACCCTGTTCTTCCATATCCTGCGTTTGTTTGGATTTTGGTACTTGGGTTTTCGTATTTGGATTTTGTGGTGTTGATCAGAAAAGCTCCATCACTGACGACACACAAGAACGCGGTCGCATTCGAGTATCCAATGAAATGACATGTCACGAGCACAGCCCGAAACACGAATTCTCCACCCTTACTTTTCTCTTTGGTGATTATGTGTGTGTCCACACCCTCAGATTTGGTGTGGACATAAAGACGTATGCTTCTTCTTGTTGTAATATCAAACTGACACTCATATTTCATGGATCCCATAGTCCTTATCTTCAATGGTCTCGGTGCTCCGGATCCAGACCTTGGAGACAGAAGGGTTGTGCATGGTGGTCACATTTCCCGCACCGCTTACGACCGCTAGTGTACTTGGCGGTAGTAGTGGATCTAGAAAATAGCGTTAAGAGGTGCGAAGTATGTATTTCATGGTGTTAATGAGGGCTGAAGCATTAATCTCAACCATATATTCACTGTAAAATATAGCTTTTACAGTGAAATTTCAAAATTTTAGGAGGGACAGTCATCCCTTCACCCTTCTATGTAGATCCGTCACTGCTCGATGGGACAAACACTCCAACTATCTGGGTGCAGAACCCAGCTGTTATGCAGCTCGAAGCAGCTAAAGATTACCTTGCCATCACACTCTTTGCATGCATGTTCATTACAGATGGCGAAGAGTTCCTTCTTCTGAGGCAACCTATCTCAAACATTGCAGATTTTGTAATTATTTGCACATTAATATATATATATATATACACACACGCATGCAATACACACATAAGGAGCTCCTTCGTGCAATCTAACAAGCTATTTTAATGTGCCATATTTGATAACTCACTATCGCTTCATTATAAGGTGTTTGATTATGAGGGTTGAGACTGAGGAACTTGAACTATAGTTTCAGTTCTAATCAAACACAGGTTTTGATGTGTAGTGAAAGGCGAAGTTGTACAATTACACTTTTTACCTTATTACAAGGCTGACCAGCAACACACCCTCACCTGCTAAAAGTACAAGTGCAGTTCTAATTTCGTAGTATGGGCCTCGTAATCAAACACTTCCTAAGCTCAGCATGCCATGCCCATCTTAGGCGTTTCATGCTGCCACTACCTTTGCTCAGACCCTGTTTGTTCTCTAGACTAGCAAATAAAGCAAATTATGTCCACACCAAATCTAATAACACTAAGCTCTTGATGATGATGATGATGACGATCACTAAAATCATATTTGTCAAAGACAAGAAGCGTCTTAAGATTTAAGATATTGATATTTAAATAATCAATTAAAAAGGTATTGATTAAGGATAAGTGTGCCGATCAAAAATAATCATGAAAGATGAAGGGTCAATGATGAAGAACTCCTAACCACAGACGGCCTAGATTGGTGGAGAAGTTGATGGGGATGAGGCTTCCTCCCTTGAGCATAGCTCCTCTGATCATCTGCTTCTTCCAGCATAATCACAAACTCGGTGACAGGTACTTGTAGCTTTATAATGACAATTCTTTAATTAAATACATGCATTTTCTTTGCTTTTTTTCTTCATGTGTCTTCGCTTTTCTGTCAGTTTTCTTTCATTATTATTAGATTGTTGAATGGAAGACACTCCTGGCCCGAGCACTATGCAAAGCACCAAGATAATTTAATCACAATGCTGAGTGGTTGCTCCGGCAGGATTCCAGGCATGCAACAGTAACAGGTTCGCCTCATTAGAACTGGATATCTATACTAGAAGCATTACTACCCAAGACGTAGGCATATTCCTTGTTGTGAGTATCGAACTCATGACGTTCAACTTGTGAGTCGGCCCCTTACTCAGGTGACCTATTCCTTGTTGTGCGGTTTATCAAGGTAGTAACTTATTTGTTCAATTCAAATAATTTGGAAACCATTCAACAGTCTATATTGTTATTATTATAAAAATGGAATATTTGCTCTCTCTCACACACACACATCACCCAAAGAGGACTGCACACATGGTAAGGGTTCACCTGTGTATAGCTCATTCCAAATCAAAGCAGCTAGGTTTGCTTGGCCAAGAGTAGTACTGGGACTGGTGAATCACTAAGAACTCATGTTCTAGTGTGAGAAAAGGGTTAGGATATTGTGTCACTGCAATCAATCATGTCGTGTCACAGTTGAACCTGAACATGACTTGACTTTTAGTGTTGTTTTCAGTGGACACGACGATTAACTTTTTAGATTGTGAGCCGAGTTGTCGCATAGGTAATATATTGTCAGCTATTTCAGATTTCAGGTTATGCCTGTGTCTTGTCGTGTTATGATTGTACTAGAAACAGGTCCACCCGAAACAACCAATTTTATTTCATGTGAATTTGGGTGTAGATGAACACAGATTTTCAGGATATGTTCATGTTGGGTTCTCATTTAACCGAGCAATAATTATGAAACTCCGTCATAGCATTGATTGCGGTCATGAATTTTATTACAGGGACCCCCTCAACGTGCGCCCCAAACACACATACGCATACACAGTAACACCACGAAACACGCACTAGAATGGCATGTGGGAGCCTTGCATGGGCGTATGCACTCAAAAGCATACGCATACACGGCCACCATATAACACACAAAACACGCTCTAAAATGGCATGCAGGAGCCTTCTTGCATGGGCGCATGGACGCACACACACAAAAAAAGCTGCTCCAACACGGAACTAAAGAGCCTGAGAGGCTTCGAATTAGTCCAACTGAAGCATAGTGCTTAAATTCATGGGGTGCATGTATTCTGTGGAGCCCGTGAAGAACTGATCGACGATAATCTTGCATGCCTTCTCGGTTGGATGGAAAGCGTCCCAGAACGCGTAGAGGTCTCTGTTAGGGCACAGTTGGGAAAGAGGGGTGCATAGCCCTATACCGTTGTATGGCCCTTGCCCACAACAAGCTATCTTTGATGTCACAAACCCTGTAACAATCCTTATATAGCATTAGTATTTGCTTGCCTCGTAGCATCTCTCTCTCTCTCTCTCTCTCTCTCTCTCTCTCTCTCTCTCTCTCTCTCTCTCTCTCTCTCTCTCTCTCTCTCTCTCCCTCACACACACACACACACACACATATATATATATATATAAAGAGAGAGAGAGAGGGAAAGGGGTAATCACAGTGTTCAATCCCATGTTTGTTTTGCATAGTTCTCTCCCTTCAGCCATCACCCGCCACTCTTCACTACCTTTCACTTTCACTGTTTTTTTACTATTGAAAACCGTCTTATACCTCTTGAAACTATTATCACCATCACCAATACTACCTCTCTCCTCATATATATATATATATATATATATATATAGATAGATAGATAGATATATATAAGTTATGACAGTGAGGTTGCCAGTTTTGACAAGTGAATGATGATTTGGTTAGTAGAGGAGTAATGAAAGATGGTGGAAGGTGAGTAGTAGGTACTGATGATTAAGCGGTGGAACTAAGGATTATGGCTCCTGTCTCTCTCTTGTTTATATATATGTGCATGCATATTTCAACGTTCAGAAGTATAAGATTATTTTTTTAGCCCATGACAACTTGGTGACTATCAAACAGCATTCACGGTAAGGCCGTGGGCTATTTGCCTCATCCTAGTTTCGCCATTCGAACTGGATTTAATTGGGGATAGAGTAATCATACCATAAATTGGTGGGTTGGATATGAAGTCCATATGGATGTTGAAGGCATTTGCAGAGATGAATACATCAGAACCAATCTGGTTGTTGAGTTGGCCGAGCATCTCCACCAGCTGTGGGTTGTAGAGCGCCGCCGCCCGGTTCAGCTCGACGTCGCAGTTTCCGTCTCGGCTTCTCAAAGCTAGCTCTGCAGGCACACACCCCATTGGACCCGTCCCCGTCACTAGCACCTTCTTGGCTCCAAGCTCATATAATCTCTGCATTAATCATATAATATGTTTTTGCGTGACAATTTACAATAATCACTTCTCAAGAAGCAATAGACTTTTTCTTTTCTTCTTCAGCTCGCGATTGCAATAGAAGACACGATAAATAAACCACACCGCGAAAGCTTATGTTCGTGTCAGGGGTCAAGTACTGTTTGGCATCGTGTTTCATCAAAAGAACAGGTTGTGTTCGGGTAAAGATGCTTATGATACAAAAACAAAATGACAGACCACAAGCATGACCTAAAACACAAAACCGCTACTAGTGTTGGCAGTATGACACACCAACATAAAAGGCCGACAAGGGAATGGCCTCATGCCAAGGATATGCATAATATCATGTCCACCCAAAGTAACACGAAAAAGTGAGGCCATGTTTGTGTTTTTTATGATAACAACACAAAAGCCCGACCCTAGCATGACCCGAAACACGAACCAGTCACGTATATGTGATAGTTCAATGAATTCTGCGTGCAACTTAAGGAAGAAGAGGGTTTCGCCGATTAATTACCACGAGTACTTTTCTGTACTCGGAGATGAGATACCCAACATAATCCGGGAGTGCGAATTGACGCGACCTGGCTGAGTATGGCACCAAGTAGTAATTGTTCACGAAATCATTCCCACCAAGGGAGATGAGCACAAGGGCATGGTTCACCAATCTCCTCGTATCTGCCGCCCCAATCAAGGCGCTAACTCTTTGTTGGTATTGCTCAAAGTACTCCAATTGCTTGTAGATTCTTATAATATTCAGCTGCATTCATCAATTTCATTCTAGTTAAGCCTTCTAGGATGCAATATATATGTGCATGTTTGTGATCTCTGTGTGTATATATGTGTGTGTTTCTGCAAGCGATCATTATTTATGCGAGTAATGCTGCCGGAGTCCGGCAGATTCTTACGAATTGGAATCCGGTATCATTGAGGATGCCGATTCCAGCAGAAGCAAAGTTGGCGCCTACGAGTAGTCTCTCTCCTCGAAGGAAAGGGTGCAGATAGGGCATTGGGGATTCTGCACCCATGTTCTCACCTATTGCATATGCCATGCAAAATGTTAGTATCACCATGCACATTATTGAATTCAATATGGTGAGAAAATAGCTGGATCACTTTATAATGAATGTATGGATCTGTACTTATAATGTCAGGGATGTTGAGGCCATTGGAGAATCGTCCGGTTGGCTTATGCGTCGGAAAATCGATGCCGTAAGGTGGTGCGTCGGCACGGGCTGTGGTCAACAAGAAATCATTGTTGCCATTGTCGACAAGCGAATCTCCAAAGACGAAGAAAGCGCGAGCTTCTGATGACACACACAGGTTGCTTAGAGCCAAGCAGAGAAAGGATGCGAGGAAGATCATACGGGGACTCATGGTGGTGTCTAAGATGAATTTCTCACTGACCAAGCCTGGGTGACCCCAAAGCGATAATTTATACAAGAATCAGCAGCATATGATCAGACCAAGTTTTCTCTCGAATCTTTAGTGTCTACAGTCCGATCTAGTCATCTTTTTGGAGTTCTAACTCTTCAGTGTCAATGTATTAAATTTTTTACTTCATTTGGAAGAGGAACCGCTGTGGAAAGTTAAAGCCTTCTGTTGGTGGGGTAATTCATTTTCTATTCTCATGCTTTTTTCTATAATAACCAATTCTGCAGAGCTCTTCGCAACAACCTTTGGCTTAAGTTTTTTCTGCCATCGTCGTCATCTTCATTTAGCAGGAGTGTCAATAAATCACTGCAATAGCAGGAACTATTACGGGAATTTTCATGGATCGATAACGGTGGTTTGCAGCGGAATTCAGAACCATAATAGTCTTAGCAGCAGCAGAACAGTGATCGCGGTGATAGTGACTACGTCACATGAGCGCGAGTGCAGGATAAGGCAATTTTTTAGATCATGAGCGTAAGGCACGACCTTATTTAAATTGAATTTATACAAATCATTATATATAATTCAGAATATTCACGAACTATCCATAATTATCAAATAATTTCAGAAAACAATAGTATGTGAATCAATTCAGAGCGTTTACTTGGTTGTAAAAGCTAATGCATAAATCACTGGCTCCCTGATAATGGAGCTTGTATCTTTTGCAACGTTAAATTACAGAGAGTTTCCTTCGGTAAATGACCTAAAAAATGCTTATATGCAAAAGGAAAAGGCATGATAATGATGGTGGCTTGCATCTAAGTATGAATTTCATTTTTTTATTAGTTCCCAGAAAATCTACGCAAACGCTGCAATTTTTTGGATAATTTATATAGACGACTGAATTTCATACACCTACATGAACTTCACCTTAAACCAAAACGTGTTCTAGGTCAGCAACTGGGGGCAAGTGCTTGTGCGTGTCCATGTATATTAGACCTTTTGAGTAAGAGTCAAGAAGATCTTATGAGAATTGAGCATTTTCGCGTAGAAGACGTATAACGGGTCATATATCAATAAAAAAAATGGATCGTCATCGAGGTTTGGAACGGATATACTGATATAAATATCTACATAGATAGAAGAGAAGATGGATTAATAGCAAAGAGCAAAGCAATCCATGCTTATACGCAACACACACGTTGAAATCTACATATATAGATAAAAAGGGAGAGAGACGTGTTTATGAGACACATATGTGTTTCTATTAGGGTCATTATTCTAGGATTGCAGCGAAAACCAAATCCAATCCACATATTAATTGGTTTGGTTTTATAAACCATACCCAAATTGGGTTTGGTATTGGATCCATCCTAACAAATTGAGTAATATTAAAATGCAATATATAGACAAGGAAAAAAGAAACAATTCCTCTTAATATGCTTCTGTATCATTTTTTTTTACTTTTCTTTGTGGTTGGTGCATCTGCATGTCCATGCTAATTGACTTTGATTTAGAGAACTGGTTAAAAAATGTGAAAAAAGAAAATATAAAAACAACAACAACAATAGTTTCAAGATCATGCACCATGGTGAGTAAGAATCCACATGAAGCCAACCCCACTTAGTGTTGAACAAGGTTGAGCCTTGGTTCTGTGATGGTTTAAACAAGTGGTGCTGCTACCAGGAATTAGAACTCACAACAGTTGGTTGCAATGGAACCAAAAGGCCATGGAAGTCTTCTTACTCTGGCAATAATTTCTCATT